>NJRQ01000269.1:174216-227247 GCA_003063805.1 Aphaenogaster ashmeadi | reverse complement strand
CATTCACATTGTTTTGTGTAGTGCATCTATATATGTTTGTCTCAACATTCACTATGTTTGCTGTACCAAATGCATATAGTTGCCTTCACATCAATGTGAATGTGACAACCACAGGACGTGGCTGTACCAAATGTTACTATTATTGTGGTTGTGGCAACCTTATCGTATTTTCTGTGCAGATTTCAAAAAGATTAAGATTTGCATTTTATATTAATATCATCTATAATGCCTATAACAATCATATTACATATGTAAAGTACAAGAATTTTCTTGTTATATACATTATGAAATAGTGAATAAATGATAAATAGACAATTAATATAAAAAATATAGGTAGGCGAAGAACACAAATATTTATGAAGAAATATTTTTTTACTTCTTGCAAAATTACGTTATGCATTTAATTTAAATAAAAGACTGTTTGAACAAAGAGTGTATATTTTTTGAGAAATTTTTTTCTTCCATTCGCTTAATGAAGAGCTTTTTTGTCAATTTATGAGGCAATAGGTAACCATGTAGAATTCTGGAGATATCACGTGATAACAGAGGCAAATGAGAAATTCAAGTGTTAAACGTTACCTGATCTACTACAATTTCGGTTTAATGGAAAGCATTGATGAGGAAGCTTGTTGCGCACTTGTCGATGGACACGGTGACTAGACACGTTTGTAATGCGGATCCGTCACGTCTCAACGATCTCCATAACGGAAGATCCTCGATTCCGATATCGCAATCATCTCCCTACCGCGACCATATCCTTCCCGAGGGAAACGATGTTTGTGGGTCGAGAAAGGCTACCGAGAGGGCTGTGTTTTTGGCGGTCTCTTTGCGGTAAAAGGGAGGCAATCTGTTCTACCCCAAGTGTACGAAACTACGAAGTGGCCGGTGGTAAACATCGACAGCCAATAAGCCATTCCATCGGGGACGTACCCTATTAGAGAGCCCACTTCTATTACGAAGCGCCTCTTATTGCGCCGATTCTCCCTGAATAAATTATCACTATCCGTATTTCTATCGACGTCGAAATGTCGAAGCAAATGCACTGATGAATTCATTGAAGAACATAATTCACTCAATACGCGATTATCCCGGTATTCATAGTCTCGTATGAAAAACGCCAAATTCCCGTGGGGTTTTACAGCGCATAATTCGAGTTTGCATCGGATGATTGAACGAATAATAGATGAGTTATTCATTAATCGCCGTCTGCATTTTACGCGACTTATCGTTGAAAGAAATAGACATTTATCTGTGAGTTGTTTGCTATCACAGATTATATGTAGATAGATCTAGCAAATAGTAAAGATCGATAACCTAGTTATTATAATATCCTGGCTGAGGTAATATTTTTCGCAATAAATTTTCTAACAGTTTTCGTGATGGGAGGGTGTTGGGGGGAGGGGGGAGAATCTAATAGATGCTTTAGCATTTATTAATATTAAATTTATTACACGTAGAGGACCACAATCCGTATGGTTGATACGTGGTAATTAATAGAATACCATCTCTTGCCAGTCGGGTCGACTTAAAAATTTATCACTAGTTATTATAGTTGTATATTTAGAAGACTATGTGTACATACACAGAAAAAAAATGCTGTTGCTTCAATTAAAGTGTATGTCACGGATTGCCACAAACATAAATAGTTCATTCAATTGTATTATAATTGGACCAAATATCTAGATTATTCTTTTAATAATCTAAATATTCCAGCCCGTGACGTACACTTTCATTGAAGCAACAGCATTTTTTTTCTGGTATATACATAGAGGATACCCAATTATTTCTGTCAAACGTAACTCATCATTGTTTCACAACGAAAAAATATATTATTTCTTTTTTTAAATTACTAACGCAAAGTTATTTTTAACGTTTAAGAATTATTGTTAGTAACATTTTAGAAGTAGCATAAAATAAAGCTTCGGAGAGCGAAATAGGTCTTTAATTTCCTTGATGCCTTTCTTTTGCCACGGTCATAATTACGCCCGCTACTATAAACATCGTATTTCCAACCCTAAGAGAGCAGCTCTCGGTGCCCAGTTACGCTGTCTGTTTAATAACAGCCCTGTTGTCCCGCCACGCGCACGACAACAGTCAACGTGAGAGGCAGAGAAAGAGAGACGGGGGAGAGATGATGCTGGAAAATGCGGTGTAATAACGGCAGATGGGCCGTTACTATATTGTAATACTTAATGAAGCTCGTCTCGAGCGACTCGATATTGCACGGGCCGCGGGAATAGTAACGCCGAGCGGAAGTTGGACCGACGCGCGCGACCAGGATTACAACGACAAGAGGCCATATATTTTACGTTACTCGGTTTACGATTGCCCGAGATTAATGACGTTCCACTTCTCCTGGGCTTTACCGCGACATACAAGTAATATCGCGAGACGTCGCTGGTGCCCGTGGGAGGGAAAAAAAGACAAACGCCAGATAAGAGAAAACTGGCCGTAGGGCACTGCGTTAAATCCAATTTCCCTGAAACGACCCGGAAATAGGAACGGGTACGATCCATTGCGGTGCGTCTCGCGAAGATCAGCCGCGGTACAAAAAGATTATTGTTGCATTATGTCACTTTTGCGACTGTGCGACGCGAGTATAAATTTCACACGAATTCTCGGCGATTCTTTCCCGCGAATCTTCCCCGCCTTGTGAATCACGTCATATACTATTGCTTTTGCGTTACCATTACATTTTCCTGCCCATTGTCTGCTTTTCCTCGCGGCCGCTGCGTTACTAGTCCTCTCGAGTGCTGTTCCATTGTACCGAAAGTTATCTCGGTTTTCAATTTTATATGCAAAAATAGAAGTATAGAGAAGAGATGAAAAACGGAAAAATTCGATATGTGTCGCGTCGAGAACGTGGTAAATTCTCACAGACATTAATTCCCGTATGAATCGAATAATAATCAGACTGATTAATGTTTAATATTAATATACAGCCTAATGATGTTACCGGAAACTTTGTCTGCAATGTAAATTATACGCGTCACATAGCGGACATCGTTACAGGTAACGACTGACGTTGGGCAATTCCCCGCGAAAATGCAATGTAAAAAATGAGAAATACGAGATGTTAGCTGATACATAGAGGAAATCGTTATATGCATCTGGGATTATAATGAGTCGTATTTTTACGCGACTCATACGATAGGCGGGCTACCGCTGGGAAATATCGCGATTTATGAAAACATAATAAACAAACCTTGTTTTATCAAGGAACCTGATTTAAAAACCAAGCTCAATCATAAAAACAGCTAAAGATTTATTCACAATATATTGTAATAATACATATAAGTGTTTATTGGAATAATTTTCATGTACAGAGAATAATCCTTGTTTCAGCATCAATAACATGTCTAATCTAATCAATATATTCAATGCTTTAATGGTATTTAACGAGCCTTATATCCCGTTATTATTGTGGAAACATATTAATTATCGCGAATCTGTATTCAGTGTTTCTGACATTCTCGACATTAATGGATGTTGTAAACACAAGCTTTATGTTGAGATAAAGGAAAGCGAATGCGAATAAAGAAATGGTCTGACATCTTTGCGTATGATGAGAATTTCAAATGAAAGCTCAAATCTTTCCTATGAGATGCAACGCGAAAAAAAATCTCTCTACTTTTATACGTACGTCTAGAAGCGCGTCGTACTTTTAAAAAAGTAATGCATATAAATGTAAGAGCAAGAGATGAAAAGACACGAGAGTGTATATATGTGTAGATTGTGTGTGTGTGTGTGTGTGTTTCTTAGAGAGTCTGTAATTATAATATTATACCACGCCAAACATCATGTAACACTAACTAGGGAAATGTTAATGATCCTTCACACACAAATAGACATTCCTTAAATAATTATTTTACTAGACACATAAACAAGAAAATATAATTCTTGTGCATTGAAAATGTGACGTATTTTAAATATTCGTACATGAATTTTAACTTCTTCTCGTCATTTTTTAGAATGCTCATTTTGGACGATTTGCCGCATCGCTTGAATTTATTTGGAAAACTGCGTCATTCTTTTTGGCACTATGCCTGAATGTACAAGTTCTGGAAAAATCGTTTATAGACGGTATCATAGCTTATCTTGCGTCTCTCTCTTTTAGATGTCATCCTTGTACCACAAAAGCAAGTAATTGAACTCTTTGCATTGAAACTTAGGAAGTTAAAGGCCTCGGGGTGTTGCTTGAAATTGAATTGACTCTAGCGGGTAAAGCTATTTGGTCTTGTCCGTTGTGCAAGAGAGTTGATTATACGTTTCGTAAATTAAATCCTTCGCAGTATATCGATCTTCCATTGATAAGTTTTTATTTATGAATGCAGTATTTGAAGAATTTCATACTGCATATAATGATTAAAATAATTAAAAAATTTTTATAATTTAAAAAGTTACAAAAAATATGTAATATAAATAGAATTGAATAGAAAATTAAATGGAGGTGTAACGATCCTATTCATTCAAGTAAAAATTAACGTTTACGAAACTCACCACAATATGTGTAATATCATAAGTATACACTAGCCAACTTCCTTGATTTTACATATTCACACATATAAGGAAGCGATTTATTGTTATTGTGATATACGTCAATCAGGTAACTATGGCACGTCCAACTTTGGAACTGTGAACTAATTACGACGACGTAATTAAGTAATTAACTATCTAGCGGAGAAGGCTGCAAAGCACACCGTTCCATAACTCTGTCAGGTTATGTATGTACACGCACATTTAAAGCTGGCGCAGTTTGCAAGAGCTATATTTTAAAGTTATGTAATTAACTACCACAATATTTAATTATGATATTTTTTATATCATAATTCTGATAGACAAACCTTCTATCTTATAATAACATTTTATAATAACATCTTATAATAACATTTTAATGCACCTATTCATTGGTAAACAAATTCCTAATAACCCATAAATAGCAAAATTTATAATTTACATCCGAAAATCGTTTTCTGCAAAGAAAAGGATTTGCCAATAAAGTGACACGTTTCCACGAGTTTTAAGTCTTGAGTTTGATCCATACTTCTGGGCAACACTTTGTTCGATAATCATATTGTACCCCCGCTTAATTAGGTAAAAAGGGCAGTCTAAAGCATGATTAGCGCGTAATAATTCAACGGTGATAATGAGAGTTTTAGCGAGGAAACCGAGTGTGGCAACTAATCATTAATTAATTCGCTCAAGCTTGGCGGGCATTCGTCGTTTTCGCGCGGTCTATCGGGGTCAATGAAAATTATGCGTGTCTATATAGCGGCGCAATAAAGTGTTCAAACCACGAAGTACCACGCTCTCCTGTGCATACTCGGGCGCGCGCACCGGGAAAAGTGTTCTTTAATATACGTGCACCATCGAGTGGACGAGTTTACAGCGCTTGCTCACGGCACGCTTCTGGTACGAGTCACGAAATGCTTTAGATGAATCACTGCGCAGCACGAAGTGCAGTGATATAGGGGCAGCCAACGTGCCACGAGAACCCAATGACGCGTCCATGCGGAAGCGAATTATCTTTTCTACCACCTGTACCTTGCACCTGATTAATCCGCCGTTTCTCGATCACGGGGCCGCGCTTTATCAAATGACGAAAATTTAATGGCGCGCGTCCATTTGATTGTACGATTAATCGAAGGGAAATATTATAATCCTCGCTACGTCGGAAATGAGCTTCACGGCCAAATGAGCGCGGCATTATACAGAACGTCGAGACGTCGGAATAGATAACATATATCCATGGCATTAAAAGCCTTTTCACGGAAACTGCGAAAAATGGGATTTTTAATCAGCCTTTTCGACTTGCGAGATTTTTCTACTTCTTTTCAGATATAAATATTTCACAACGTATTCAACAATAACATTTCTGATCACATATGAATCTGGCTTGCTTGATAATATAATTTATAGTAGAATATACTATTACGTTCGTGGAACTAAAAACGTAACGGTAGATCTGCTTTCTTCTATCCGGATTTACGAAATCTTATCCTTTTCTTGTATGTAACGTGGCCTGTAACAGCTCAAAGTTCGCCGATCCAATAAACGGAAGTGGTACATCTCGGAGAAGACAAATGCGCGCTCCGGGTTTCTCGCCACGATCGGATTGAAAGAACATTTCATAGATACATAAAATAGCATATTCTTGTCGCGTTTGAAACTAGAATGTCCCTCCTCGCATCGACGATGCAAGTACGGCCTGAAATGCACTTGGACTGAAGAGTTCGCTCATGAAACTGTCCTACCTGAATAACTCAAATAAAATGGGAAGAACTTCTATTCGTCATGAATGAAGAACACCAGAGGAAACGCAATACACTTGAATGTGGAAATGCCCACTTTTGAAGTGCACTCAGATGAGATATCTCTCCCTTGAACTCGTGCCGAAATACAAGCGCATCATCGCGTATATCAAATCACGAGTCAGCGCACACACATTGATATCTACTTGATTTTTTCCGTTGTTCATATATCAAATACATAAATCGCGTTAGCCAGATAATATAGCCAGATTAGATGGTAATGCTACGATAATATGATAAAAAGTAAAACTTTTCTTGAAAAATTCTTCAGAAAAATTTGACTGTTTATTCTAAAAAAGTACCAACATATCATTAGTCTTATACCAAATTAACAAATTATATTTACCTTTATTATAAATATGAATTTTTATCTTTTCGCAAAATCTTATGAATCAATACACAAGATCTTTTTATATAAATTTATATCTTTAGAATTAAATTTAACCAGATGATTTTATTTAAAAACTGCCAAATTATGTGTTCGTATCTTCAGCATGAAGATAACGATATGTGATATTTAAATGGTCACATTATTTCGATGATTTACAATTTTATTAAGGCACGTTTTCGCCTTAACGGCGACAATACATGTTTCTACGCATCGAGAGAATGCATCGTCACTTTGTCGCATTGTTGATAATCAAGTATTGATAATGGTAATGTGAAATTGCAACATCTATCTCGATGATGAGAGTTAATCACAAGACTAAATGAAATATCATAGTCGACGGATCGCGGCGTAATCGAATGCGAGCCGTACGTGCCGCGCAACACAAAGTTATATCACACGTCTAAATTAGAGCTTGCAGCGTAATCATTCATGCGTGTCAGTAGCGCCGCGGAACGAGATTCCACCACGTTGCGTCCTGGTCAAGTAATTTAATAATAATTATTCCCTCACAGGAGACGGCCGCAAAGCGTGGCCCATTGCCACTGTCGGCCAACTCATAAATCACGGTGCTAACGCCTAACGGACTTAGTCGCTGATCGTGATTTAATGCCAGTAAAATGCTAACAACCGCGCGAATGAGCCAATAAGAGACACGTTCATGAGAAATTTTTAAACGAGCCGTCAGCCAATGTTATTCGCGAGATAGCATTTCCAGTTGACGTCACTTAATATCTGAGAATAAATAGCGAGATATAAAAAGCTAGGGTGAAAAAAAGACTTCTAGCGGAAATAGTAGGATTCGCAGATCGTGTTCCAATCCGGACCCAAAACGAAACCAAAACGGAGATGATCAAATTTAGATGACGCTTTGTGGCCGTCGGCTATCGCGGAAAAATCAGTGGATATTCACCGTCACGGTTTTTGGCCGTGCGAGCTCGCCGCAAAGCGCGCAGTACTCCTGGTTACAAGTGACGAGACAAAGAAGAATCTCCGGGGAAACGCTATAAGTTCCAACTTGCAACGAACACGATTATATCGATCGTCATTGTACGGGTACAAAGGCTTTATAGAAGCATTGCGGGTGTGTGTGTGTGTAATGTGTATTATCAAAGAGTGGATGCGTTAATAAATCTGCTAGAGAAGAACGTAATAGAGAAGCGCAAATAATTCCGCCACGCCAAGGACAGGAAGATTTCTCCTGATTGAACTGAACGTAAATAACGTAACATCGCGCGTGAATGAGTGTGCCGCGTTAATTGGATAGGTAAATTTAATGTTTGCGGAGCTTCAATAATCGCTCTCGCGCGTACCGGACTTTAACTCGGTAGAAGGCACGCCATCAATTTTACCTATCAGACCATCCTAATTTTCTTAGCTTTAATCGAAGGCGATAGTCACCTCACGGGCGCTCTGCGTATCCCGCGTTAATCGCGTTTCATAAATATCGGAGCCCGCATTAGAGCACCCAATTTTAACGCAATCTCGATAAGCGAGCGTTGCGTATTATTAGACGCCTGTATGCTCTCTCGATCGCGAGTAATAAGGCGTCGCCTGATTTTATCCAGCCTTTCTCCTTTATCGGACTATCTGGAGCGTATTCCGCAGTCTATTTGCGGACGTAATAATCTAACGCGATCGTCAACCCGTGAAGCTCGGCCCTCTCGCAAACGTGGAAACGAATCGCGCTCGGCGGACTCACTGCGTTATTCATTCGATGCCGGGGCAAAGACTCACGCTCGACCGCACCCGTAAATTATTTCTGGACGAAACGAAGTAGCTGCATGAAATCCCATTTTTCCTGTCAAATGCGTGCCCGCGCGATCCCGCGGGCTACAAATAACCGCGGAGTAACCGCTTTCCAAATATCCCTTCGCGATAAGGTACGCCGCGCGCGGCTGATATCATCTCAATTAGCACCCGTCGCGTCAAAAACGTCGGCAAAGCGATCAAACACGCGAATTAAACACGGGGAGGAACGATCGCTGATGCGATCTACGAAACGATATGCCACACACGCTGAGTACAAGATTGCCCGGCCGTCTATCAGCCCGGTGGGGTCGGGCGTAGCCCGGATGATATAGACGAGATAAAACGTACAAAAGTATATATACAGGCGAGCACGGCAGAATACGATGACTGCTTCGAGGAAATGCCCGGGAATCTCTCGGAAACTTTAGAGCGGTCCGTGCGGAAGGCGTTGGGTCAACTGCCACGAATGCACTCTGGACTTCTGGGGTCGCCCCGGCGCATTTTCATCCGAGAACTCGAATTCTCAAAGCGGCATACCGTGAGCGCCGTCAGAGTTTCGTGGCAATAAAGAGAGCGCGGGCGGTGAAAAGGGATGCGCCGCGCCGCGGGAAGGATGGAAAATGGAGCGTACACGCGCTCGGAAAGGGCGCGCGCGGAATATCGTCCGAAGCTTTTCCGCCTGTGTACCGGCGAGGGCGAAGCACGATCGCCAGCGGTAGAAAGAATTATCGGTGCGAGCTATATCGACGATCAGAGAAAATCCAACGCCCTCGACTTCGATTCCTTTCTTTTTGCCACCACTCGCGCGGACGCAATAAAACACTGGAATAGATTATCAAACGAGATAGAGGCGCGTAATTTGCTCGCATATACACGCCCGTCGCGTCGAACGAATGACGATAAGTGACGATATATCAACCGTCCAATATTGTAGACAACTCACGCCTTAAATGGCTGACACATAAATCTTCCCTTATCCTTTCAACCGCGTGTCAGCGTAAGCGGCGCATTTTTCGCACGCGCATAAACCACTCTCCACCCTCGCTCGAATCGAGTGCCGGGCGCCGGCAACAATGAGAGATACGAGAGGGGTATCGCGCCTCTCCCCTCCCCTCCCCCCCACCCTAGCCTCTCCCGCCCTCCCCGCGCGCGATATAAAAGCAGCCCCCGCGCGTCAGTGGCGATCCGGATCGTTAAAGTCTCGTCTTCTCGACGAGACGAATGCGGTTCGCGGCGCGCCGCGGCGCCGGCGTCTCCGCTCCCGGGGATTATGGATGCGTTCCACTTCCGATAACGCGCGAAACGTGGAGGCGTTTATGCCCTCGCCCTTACGCCCGGCTGCTCCCTTTTCCCGGCACCGTACCGCCCGCGCGCGCCGCGTTTCGCGCCCTCGCACACCTCGCGCACCGAAGTTGGCAACAGCATCTGGAGCGTTAAGGGTGGATGAGCGATGTGCCGGTGTCTTGCGGCGTGATGGATCGTCCAATACCAGCCAATATGCAGTATTGCACGTGGAGTGGCAAACTGGTATCCATGCATCAAATCGGCGGGCGGGGCGAGCGGGGGCAAGGGAGGATGGTGGACGGTCAGGGGGGCGGGGGAGAGAGAGGGTGCAAGTTTCGTGTGCTCCACACGACACGTTACTGCACACACTACCGTATGCTCGGTCGCTTCCGTCGTGGTCAGAGAACGGTTCTTGCCGATCCGTCTTTAGTGGTACGACCATAAGGTGCATCTCCGATTGCATGGGATACCTATATACGACTATGTATCTACCCACGTACGTGAAGGTACATATATATATATATATATATACGTATACCTTTTCGTATATATACATATATACGTATACACGGGATGCCCGAGATGTCCCGGTAAGAACGGCGAGGATGCCGGTGCTGTGAGCTACGTGGTCGTGCCATGTGTTTGGAACGTCAGGCAACCAGACACGTTTCTCGAGACAATTTCTTGCCGTCTTATTTCATCCGGACGGATACGACCGTGCACCGAATCGTATTCACTTTTCTGTTTAACGGATTGTTCCAAAGGACCAGTTTGACAAACGAGCCACGAGAAGAAAAGAGAAGACAGATTAAATCAGAACGTTACAATAGCAGAACCTAAAATAGCGGAACAAATGTGTCTAACTCGCCTAACTGAAAACACGTATCCGGCATAAATAATTTCGCGTGACAGTGATGCGATTTCTCGTAGCGATACTTTCGGCCATTGTTTTAAAGCTTTCGCCTCGAAACTAACCAGGTCAATCCAATATCTTAATAATTCTTAGACAAACTGTCCGACAAAGAGCTCGATAAACGTGAGAAAAATATTGGCTCACCGAAACGTCAGAGTGGTGAAGGGTCGATAGCTCTTGTGACTATTGATGCTCTCCATCGGCGTACCCCAGAAATCGTCGTTGAGCACGCTGCTCCACGACGCCTCGCCGATCACGTCCCTGTTCCTCACCACCGCTGGTATGTCGTCGTGCACGAAGTCGCAGTCGAGCGCATTGAGATAACAGCCGACCGCGACGAGCGCGACCGCCGCGTAGATGCACCATCCCGGTGGCTCGTTCGCCTCAGTCTCGTTGCATCCGCCGCGGCCGCCCCTCTTGATCGACGATGCCTGGCAGAAGCAGGAGGAACCGTTGTTCCGTCGTCTCATGCTGCTTGGCGCTGCTCGGTATCACGCACGGGATAAAGCTCTCACGTTCGTTCGTCCGCGAGCCCGAAGCGCGAGCACTGTCATGAAGTCGCGAGCCGTTTTTTCGGGCACCGTTATCTCCTGCGCGACTGATCGCACTGCCCGGTGTGACTGCACTGATCGCGATCGGAATCAGCTGACTCTCGCATTTCTAGGGCGAACGCTCAGCGATCGGAAAGCGTACTCCGGCGTCCTTTCAGCGCTCAAGGATCGCTGCTAAGCACCATTTCAATCACGGACCTCGGCATTCCACCCTCGGCGCTTGTTTCATCAATAGCTTTGCCACCGGACGAATCGTAAAGGCCGATTGCTTATGTACCGTTGGCTTGTCGGCTGCCAGTCGAGTCAAAGGGACGTGATTCTTGCGTAACGCTGGCGACAAAGCGGCGCGAAGTGTCGCGGTGCTAGCCGGTGCCTCGCGTTGATCTCACCCATTTAGGCCGACGACGCTACCCCAACGAGCATTCGTTTGTCCCGCGGTGAGCTTGACAAATGACTGCGGGAGTTCATTATTTATCGGGTCGGCCCGGCTTGAGCGTGTTCCAGACGAAGGGTGGCAGCGGGTTCCGCTCCTGAACTGCTCACGACTCGGATAATAGCCCTCGCGTGGACTTTCCTCGGGAATTGCTCCCGTGGGGATCCAAGCGGGATCCTTTTTACGTAACCGCGTAACGACGTAACAGCTCGTTACCGCGCCAGCGGCCGGGTATCGGGTCGATCCGCTCTCCACAGTCGCAAATCACTGATCCGCGCCGATCATTACGGATTCTCCCGGCGCGGCGGAGTTAAACGCGACGTATCTATAGCTCACTTACCGCTCCGGACGTAAGTGACATTAACGCGACAGCTTTTATAAGTTGCGACTTCGTTCCGGAGCAGGTCGCGTATTCGATATCCATTATCCATCTACTCTACGAACGGATTTTCAATTACGCCGACACGGAACACAACGTTATGCATTTCTCCCGACGCTCGATACTCGTATTCCGTGTGCCCTCATCTAACATTTAGCATAGCGTTCACGGAACGTCACGGCAAACACAACGATCGTGATTACTCGACGGAAGGTAACGATTTCGTAGTTATTTTTATCGTTCTGTGTCGTGTCTTTCGAGCGTTGCAAGAGTGAGAACTCCTCCGGTCAACTATGAGTCTCCACTTTCTTTTTGCTGCGTCGAAGGAATTTCGCAGAATTATGGAGAACAGGCTGCAACGCCGAGAAGACGGCTGTGTGACCCAGATACTCGTAGCCAGGGCTCCTCCGTCGCCACAATTTTACTGTGCATATAGATCTATACAAGCGGCTCGTATCTCGCCGGGGGGCACGGCTTGAAATCCTCCGCGGCAGCGCCTTCACCTCCCGCCAACCTTCCGCCTCTCTCGCTCTCCTATCTCTTTCCCCTGGCGCCGCCGCCACTTGGCCCTTTCTTCTTGCTCCCCGTCTTCCTCGGTTTCACCTCCCGCACCGTCGAATTCAATCTTTGGACAGGTGTCACGACGATTTTTTTCTCCGATTCCGCCTGACGTGCGGAGAACTAGGGTCGAACTTTCGACGATCTCGCTAGCGTGGTTTCCGCTGCATTGCCTCCGGCGAGATGTCACTCGAGACAAAAGTCGGGCATACTCGACGTTCAAGTGGTAACCAGTAAATGTTCTTCGACGTTCTTGTTCATCCGCGCCGACTCGTATCGAGTGGCTTTTGACGAAGAAACGAGAAGATTCCGAGGGGTAGAAAATTATGGACGAACTTCAGTTAAAGGTATTTGATAGTTCCGATCGCGTTTGAGTATGACCCGAAATATTATTTGAGAAATGCTATACTTTGATACCGCGCGCTTATCTTTTTCCGATTGCTTCCGTTACTTCTCTAACTTACAGTTAAATCGCGCAACAGCACACGATTCGTATCAAAGACGCTCGAATGCGATCGCAGTGGTAAAAATGTAATTCCTCCACTGGATCGGTGATATCACCGGAGGTGGTAGCTACGCGTTTCCTGATTTACTCAGACGGGAGAAACGCGAATTTCTCCCGGAGGGTCTGTAATCTGTTATCGGGCACCCTGCCGATTGACACGGCGTGTAGATCGGTACGCACCGCACATCGGAACGTCACAGATCACGGTAACGACAACGATGTCGAGCTCGAGCGGGTCGTCGCGACGACGATAAGCGCGAGACTAAGGGACGACGGCATCCGCCCGGTTATATACCCGACGCACTCTGACCCGCAAAGCCGCGCCCGCGCACGAGCCACCCCCGGGGGTTTCCCTCCTGCCTGCATCCTCGCGCGCCTTCCCTTTCTTCTTCTTTCCCGTTTGCCGACACCTGCTCAACCTTGGATTCCACTGACGTCATGTTGTTTACCCATAGTTTACCTGCCAAAACATCCCCTCGAAGGCAGGGTAAGTTCAAATAGCCAAAGCCGGGATCATGACAATTTTGTCATGCCGGCACAGGCATGACAATTTAATGATTTTTTTAATGCTAATTAGATCGCTTTTATAAACTGCCTTAAAATATACGAATATTTTTATTTAATAATCGTTATAATAAATCATACAAAAACGATAATTGTTAATTTTATTACAAAGAAATATTATATTATTTTATTCGACAGTTCCAATTGTTCCATTTTACACTTCTATTTCTGGTACTTATAGCTCATTTTAATTAAATTGAAATCGTTAATGAGGTTTCCACGTTTCGCGTTATGTAGTTAAGAGCGTTCGTATCGAATCTTACGAACAAGATAACAAAGACGGCACCGAGCAATTATTTATTACCTGTGTTTCTCTCCGGGGATATCTCGCATCTAACAATACAATACAACGGATCACGGCTTGCGAATTAGTGAACGTAATGACGATACGAGCTCGTTACCGACAATGATGATACGGTAACGAACCCGTAGTGGCGAAGTGATGCTGCATTGTATGATTGAATTTGACTATTGCCATCACAACCCCCCGAACATGTATCAAATTGAAATTACATCAAGATGTACTTATCATATAATTTTAATTGTTGTTTGAAATCATTATTACAAGCAAACAGTTAAACGTAACAACAATTTATACATAATAATTTATTCAAGCATACAACGAGAATCTTTATATACAAACTTGTAAGCGAACAATTATGGTTTTATTTAAAGAAAAATTGATATTAAAAAACTATGAAATTATTCTGAGCAAAGTTTTGAAGTAATAATACACACAGGAACAAATGAAATTTTCATAAGATTAACATGGAGACGGATTAGATTCTACTTCATTAGGATGAACCTCCTACTTCTATTTCTATTCTGTTTTAAATAAGATTTTGATGGAGCTAAATTATCTGGAGACTATCAAATAACAAATATATTAACGTAAAGTGGCAAAGATAGATCTGAATTTTTCATGTCACTAATAAGCAAGTTTCGCAGAAAGTTATAATGGAGCGAGGTATACCGGCATTCTTCTACAAGGAACTTAATATTAGCGACATGGCTGTCGCTCAAGTAATTCGCATAATGTACCCGGGGCTCGCAATTAATGATCATTTAGTTCGATGGCGCCGAGTAGCCGTCAGTGCCACGATTCGCAGGCGAGCGCGGAACTTTGGCTTGCGCTGAACTTCCGTATGAATCCACTTTCAAACTACACAAGAATTTTTAATTACGACCCTATAGAACGAAAAACGCCACTTACGTGTCAGGTTAATGGTCCTCCGCATCCAGAGCGTCGGAGGAACGCGGAGGACCGGTTCCACATGAATTTTTATTGTCGTTAAGAGAACAATGACAATTCGCGATAATTACTTTATTCGCACTTATGGTCTTTATTCACTTCGGCTCGAAACCTTGGAATATTTGTGATATTTCCCAAATGCTATTTTCGGATTTTGAACTATCCATCTTTTTAAAGTCGCGCTTGGCGCTTTGTGGAGAACGGACGTACGTCCCTTGGATATTTTTGAAAATCTGACGCAGTAGTATATTGTGTTTGTTATTAGGTCTT
Source organism: Aphaenogaster ashmeadi (assembly GCA_003063805.1). NCBI lineage: Eukaryota > Metazoa > Arthropoda > Insecta > Hymenoptera > Formicidae > Aphaenogaster > Aphaenogaster ashmeadi. The sequence continues at coordinate 212,087 of NJRQ01000269.1, read as the reverse complement.
TAGAGGTTTCTTCGGAAACGTAACGTGGTTTAGAGTAATAGATATTTGATTAAGAGCAAGAAAAAGAGAGAATAGTGTAAATAATAGTAGTACTCGATAAAGAGCGGGAAGGAAAAAGAAGAAAAATTATAAGGATAAGAGTTTGAGCGTTATATAATCCAATAGAGTTGAAGGCGCTCTCCCACAGTTAGTGGGAGAAAATCCCTAAAAAAAACTATCCATTTTTCTACGGATTTGAGTGTGACATTTCAGTCCTCCGCAAACTACTCGATACTTATCATACAAGCGCGAGGAACGTGTAAAGAATCGATCTGACCGTTCCAGCAACGTGATTTCGCTGCGGCGCGCTTAAGCTATTTCTTTGTGGACTTCCCGCTGAAGTATAAATTGGTTTTATGCTCTGCCGAGGAAGTTTCTAACTGGAAACTTATAGTCGCGGAACAAACGTCTGTAGACGGCACTGAAATATAGTGTTCAGACGCTCGTTGCGCCTGAATATTCAGCGGCTTCGCTCGCTCGCTCGCTCGCTGCCTGGCCTATGTCTCGCGCGCTGCCTACTTCGTTACACCCGGTTAACGCTTGCCATCGTCTGACCGTATTTAATAATGCACCTAACCGACGACGGCGCCGCCGACACCCCAGGAGAGCAAGGTCTGCCAACGACCGTGAAAAGGTGTCGGTGTCCTGTAAGTAAGGGCAGCCGCAATACGTGCGCGACTCCCTTCGTGAGGGGCTTGCCCGAGGGCAGGGAGAGAAGAGGCGCGCGAAGCGACTTCAACTGAAATAAAGATAAAGGCGGTGCCTTTCGTCCGCGTTCGCTTTACTCTCCTCGTGCGTTTTCATTTATTAAACGCAGCGACGTATCGAACAATTGTCTGCCTTCTTGTCTCCTTTTCTCTCTACCGGGGGTTATAAGGATCAACCAATAGCGAGCGACGAAGCAACGCTTCGTATTCTCGTACGGTAGTCCCAGCGAAAACAACTCAGACGCAATCTGATTGTCTCCGCCGGTTTCTTATTTAAATTTTCATTGCTCCTAGCATCTTGTTAGCTCGTTATACATCCCGCTATTTGCCTATTTTATCGTCGAATCGTGAAATCGCTTCAGTTATCTTCATCTCGTGAGATATTTTGACTCTCTCGGCGCGAGATAGCTATCTTGGACTCGAAAGCGCAATGTTGCTGCGAGAAATCACATGTTAGCCGGGCGGATACCTCGCTATACCCGCCGTATCGATCGGCGGGGAAATCTTAAATGCGGACCGACGCGAGAAATAATGTCTATAATTCGTACGTAATGCGGCACACGCGAGCACGAGACACGAAGGAGCATACGAAAGGTAGCTCGCGTCCGAGCCCGAGGACGAGCGATTCCATTGCGATTGCGGATAGTGTCGTCCGAAACCGCGGCGTTGATACGCATTAGCGAGAATTGGCGGCCGGTCACTTGCGACCGTCCGGACAGGGAACATGGGAGGTACGAAACCTGTTAACGCCGCTAATGAACTCGGACGGCGCAGCTTCATCAAAACAATTCTCGGGCCGCGCGGGCGGGACGCCCACGAGATTTCGCGCGACAGAGAGACAGTTTCGGGCCGGCCACAATAGGAACTCCGCGGACAATCAAAGGTGGTGGACACTCGGTCGGTCGGAGGATGACGTGCACGAAGCACCGCCGGGGAGGAATGTATTTAATTAATGCACTCGAGCAACGGCTGTGTAGAATACACACGGGCGACCGCACACTTGGCCCCGGAGAATCGGACACAGTGTCGCGCGGGTTTACGCGCGGCCACGTGCGCGCGTGTGCGGCGAATTGTCAAAATCCGCCGCGAGACTCGGCGTGTTTCTCGTGCCGGCGGCCGGTGTCCGGGTCGCTGCGTTGCGAGGGAAAGACAGCGTCCGCAATTTCCGGTAACGATTCGCGCTCGCAAGGTGGACGTATTGGCGAGGATTCTCGGCGAAACGAGCGGTCGAAATCCGGACGAATTTCGCTATTCCCGCGTGCCTCGGGAAAGCGTTCTCTTTACGCTTTCTCTCTCCCTCCCCCCCCTCTCTCTCTCTCTCTCTCTTTCTTTCTCTCTCGCCCTTTCTCTCTCTCGTCTTTACGTAGTCCACCATGGGCGGGATCGTGGGCTTACGAGAGAAGGGCGTAGACGTTCCCGAGGCTACAACTGTCGGAGGAATCTCGCCGACCGAGCAAGGTAGAACGTAATCGGGATCTTGCCCCGCCACCCGACACCCTTCATGGTACACGGGAAACTTGGAATGATTTCGAGCGTAGAGTTTCGGGCTTCGCCTTACCCCTCGGGCCTTGCCCCGTGGATGCTGCCCGAGTGACAAGAGAGAAAGAGAGAGAGAGAGAGAGAGAGAGAGAGAGAGAGAGAGAGAGAGAGCTCTTGCACAATACGTGGAAATATTACCTAACATTTCGAGTTATCGCGCTGCGAGCTTACTAATTGCATGCTTTCGGAGAATACCGCGGAAACTTCTGACTCTGTCACGTACTTCGGCTTTTAATGGAAGTTTTTTTTTCCGAGTATTACTTTATTAATAACAAAAGTAGACACGTTACGTATGCAAAATTCGTGCTGTTAAATTAGTGTTCCTATTTCCTTGCGGGGTTAATAATATACTCCAGGTTGTTTGTGTGTGAAATGAGAATATTATAATATATACCTAATACTCAATGTTGTTCAAAGCGTCAAACGGATAAATCACAAAGGACAATCTGCGCTGCGAGGGGACTTACAAACGAAAGGCGGATAAGAGGATCTAGGAAGATGGCCAGGTAGATGTAACGAGAAGAGATATCTCCGCGTCAGCTGAAATTCTCGTAGAACGTGTTCATGTCCGGCCGGTGAAGAAACACACGCGAACGACCGAGTACGATTTTAATTACGAGCTTATTCGCGCGCGCGCGACTTGATTCAGAGAGGAGGACACTGGAAAGGAGTTACGCAGGATTAGCTCCGAATTCGAAAAAGCGCGTTCTACTTTTCGCGTCGGAATAATGCCGTCGCTATAAGTTTCGCGAGATCACATTTTCGTTTCCGAGGCGGGAGCAGATCTGCGTAGAATTTTTTGCGCTCGAATCCGTCTACACGGCCCGTCTACACGGTCGATCAATATAATCGCATCGGTAAACGGATCGGACGTGAAGGACCGATCGCGTTCGGACGGCTTTCGACGGCGGAGCTTACGAGATGGCTTACGCGCGTGCAAACGGCGCTCACCCAATGCAAGTGATTTCGGCTTCTCGAGAGCTGACCAAACAAGGATACGCTGAATTCGGTGTAATAAATTCACGGTCTCGTTGCAATTGGCCTGGCGTTGCCTCGCGAGCTGTGGGCGACGCCGCAATCTCCGATCAGTGGCTTAGCGGCACGAGAAGATTTGGCGGAGAGCCGTCACGGGATACACCGGGCAAAAGGTAGAGTGGATTATGCGAGAGCGACTTCCTGGGACGAGGACAAGAGGTAGACTGGACCGGCCGGATTAAAGCTAGTCTTACAGCAAACTTGTCGAATTATCTTCGACTAAGTTTGTTCTGAAATTTCGGATGCGGCGGTCGGGATATAATAGCCGTTGCGAGCTACCCCGATAATAACTCGGACGGAATGCGGAGCGCGGAATTCGGACGCAGTCGTAAATCAATTACAGGAGTCAGGAAAGCTCGTACGTTAATGAGTCTGTAACGAATTGGACGTCAGCGGGCGCGGCCGCCGTTTGGCCAAAGCGGACTCGATTATTAATTTATCGCGAATTAATGAAATCTGTTGGCGAGTATTATTTTAATGATCCGCAAAGGGAGGATCATCACGTCGCGACGAGGGTAGGCGCGGCTCGCGCGTAAAGGCGAGCATCACTGCCTCACACTCACAACAGAGACCGTCCGTTTTCAATCCTGGGATTTTACGACGACCGGCATCAACATTTCATAAAGGATCGAGCAGAATGGAGCCGGGCGCGGGCTTGCAAAAACGGTTTACGAGATGCGTTTCGTCCACCATATTTTCGTCCGATCGAAACATTTTGCTCGTTTTACATTATTTACACGGGAGAGCGGGCAGATACAAATGGGCGGCACAAAAATACGGGATCGACATGTAATATTTTAAAGCGTCGCTTAAAGTAACACTACGATAAATCAAACGGCGAAATGAGAACGGTTGATGTACACAGAACAATGTAATTCGATGCGCATGCAGTTCTGCCTGTCTTCTCGCGCCAGATCGTTTTCATCGATTACGTATAATCGTGATTTATGCAACTCGGTTCTCCGTCGTCTTTGCATACTTTTTGGGAAACGCAATTTCTTCAAATTAGTAGGAAAAATATTAGGGTAACTCCGGTATATACGCCGCACCTAAGGAAAACTTAATTTATCAAGTACTATTTACTATGTTTAAGGCAAATGAATTATACCAATAAAAACTTTATATTGTCTACTACTATAAAAAAAATTAGAAATATGAAATATTTATTCTTTGTATTTAACAAAAAAACTTTTAGAAACCCTTGCATTTTTGCCATATATCCCATAGGGGTGGGATATATGACTATTCATGGATAGGATATACGCCTTATAAAAAATTTACAAATAATGTTTATAAATAAGGCAATAAAATGATATACAATAACTTATAAATGTGTGTAAAAGGTTTATTAGAGTATAAGAATAATAAACAAATACGCGAAACATAATAATAATCTTGTATTTTTGCGGGCCTGATTGGTGGCTATAACCACCAATCAGGAAGTGGGAACAAGTTCGCGTCTCTCTACTTTTTAGGACTCTAGACTACAGAGCGTTTGTACTACGACATAAATCCCGCACGCTAAAAATGCCGTATATCCTAAATAGGTGGGATATACAAGATATCAAGCTAAACAAAGAATACAAGAGCTATGCACTTGTATTTTGCTGTATTCCATCCTTGACTATCCACTTATGTATCATGAAATAACCATTAAGCCTTTTACATTCTTTACAGTAATCATTTTACGTAGGTCGTAATACATGATCGCGCTACTTAATACATTGAGAAATCGATTCAACTTACGATGGTTTCGTTAATATTAACAGTAAAGAACTGAAATCACAACACAATACTAATATGGCATAAAGGCACATAACAGAGTGGTTGCGAGCAAATTATCTTTACTCCTTCTATTTTTTCTGACTTCTGCGGCGTAAATCCCCGCGCGGCGTAAATACCGGAGTTACCCTATATCCAAATATAATATCCGAAATTATCTGCACGTGTATAATTTCCTTGATGCGCTATTTCCGATACAGTAAATGTTTTACATCTACTAAAAATTTACTTCTTGCGACACTGCGCTTCGGATACGGTAAATAGTGAATTCATGTGGATACGTGGATTCCATATAACTCATAAAAATCTATAAAATATGTACGGAAATTAGGCAACTTAAATCGCACAAATATATTAGTGGCCGGCTGAATAAACGTACGGCTTTTGCAGCCGTCTGGAAGTAATGGGAGCTGGGACACCGCGATAACCAATGGAAATTTTTCTTCCCGCGATAACGCCGTCCGGTTATCGCCTTTAACGATTGGTCGGCGACATATCAATGATAGTCGCGTAGAAAACCGTCGATGCACCACCCGCTAAGTCGAAACTTTTCCAATTTTCCACGACTTCGTATTTATAACTTCAGTACTCGCACCCCTTTTATTCTTTCTTGCCGGATTCCCCCCAGAAGCAACTTCTTGGAGTCTGAAGCCAATAATTTATCCTCGTCGAAGGCATAACCGAGTAACGAAATATTAAATGGAGAATTCCACGAGATGTATAACTGTCAAAAATGAAAAAATATCGCTTCCAAATTCAGTAAAAATTCGTACATCACGAAAATCTGCCGCGACGATGATCGAAGTATCCTGTGGATCTATCTTTAATCATAGACCCCTCTCGTTTTTTTTTTCTTTATTTCCCCGTTAGTAGAGCTTTCGATCGCAGGTGATGTGTGATTTGTCGACTCGGTCATCACGTTTCTATCCTTCGCTAAGGATATATCTCAGAAGTGGTCAATCTTCACGCCTTTTTTCATTTCTCCGCAGCCATTTCCCGGTGCCCGTTTCCCGAACGAGAGAAAACGCGAGGGAATACGAACAAAATTTCGTACGTCGAATTTCTACGTCGGATTTTCGGGCAAAAAGTCCGATTCGCCCGTCATTACTACCGTGACGCGGCTGTAACCTGCCGACCCTCGAAAGCCTCGGAGAATACTTCCATAACTCAGTGATCCGCGACTTTCTTGCCTGTCTTAGGACGTCAACGAAATTAGCAGAAGGGGAAAACAGCTAAGACGTTCGATCTATAAAAAAACGCCCTCACGAAAAGCCTAATGGATTAGGCCTGCAATATTGTGAAGAGAGAAGACACTCGAGTGATTATGACAGTGGAATTATACATTATGAAACACGTGTTCGATTACGCAAATTCTGAACATAAACAGATTTAGAAGTTATTTATTTAATATGATAAGAAAAGACAGAAATAGAAGGTATTCTTTATATTTCTTACACATGAGATCTTACGGGTTATAAGAATTCATAAAAAAATCCATCATTCACGTCTTATAGCGTCAGCAATGTAACTTTATCGCTTAATTTTATCTCTAGCGTAAATAGTGAGTCATAAAATAAGAAAGAAGAACGGAAATATGAACATTCCTTAGAGAAGAAATCGACGATTTTCGAACTTCTCGAGCGGCTTAAGTAGCGAAGTCGTCATAAAGCGATGTCGTCAGAGCCGAAAAATTCCCATTGGCGCGAAGAAGTAACGACGACGGTGGAATAAAGTAAAAGTAATGACAGAGATCGAAGAAATACGACTGCCCGGCCAATCCAGCGCGAAGAAACATGGGCGGAGAGCATCATGGCGTAGCGTAATAACAACACCGACTGTCAGGATCCATGTAATCCTTCCCTCAGGATCCGCGTAATCCAGTACTCCAGTGCAGAAATTCGTCTTACGAGCCGAATCTCGAGCTATGGGAATTTAAGGCGACGACGTGAGCAGGCAGGAAGATAAAGTCGAGCCGGAATTTAAGACGTAGAACTTTCGCAATTACCGAATGTTCGGTATCCTTGAAAACTTGGATAAGTGCCGCGAATGGTGAACGCCTACGTTCAACGTTCCCCATCCGCGCACCCTTATTCGCACGGCCGCCCGTAGGCGCGCGAGCCACCCCCGCGATGGATGCAGAGGCACGCCGAACCTACGAGGAAAGTGCCGGAATGTGCAATAAAGCAGTGCGAGACCCGCCGAGCGGCGTACGAGCAACCAGTAAAGTAGAAAGCTTTTTCTGTAAAGCACGCAGTTACGTGCCAAACGTCGAAAATTTCGCTGCAGCAATATCGCTACTCGATCCTTGCTACTCGTCCCGCCTCCCCACCTTCCGCAATCTTTCTTTAAGTCTCCCTTTTCCGCCATCCCTTTGAGCACGCGCGCCCTTTTCCGCATTTCGAGAGCGCGCGCTGACAAGGAATTGTCGGCAGGTCGTCCTTAAGACGAATCCCCGAGAAGTTCGCGAGGTATTTTCGCGCCCCGCGATGAACGGGAATAAGCTTTTACGGCGCTGCAGATTTTATCGTCCGACAAAATTGTCCCGGGAGATCTTTCGTGGACGTGGTGTGCGAAATGGACTTCCAGAAGTACTGCTTGTAACGCGAGAAGAATCGCCGCACGTTTTTCTACGACGCGCATCGTGGAATTTTCATCATCGACGTTCTATTTTATAATTATCTTATCTCACTCGCGTTAAGAATTTGTTGACTGTTTTACAGATTTCATTTTCATATTAGAACTGAGAATGACGGAAGATTTTTTTTCTCAAAGTCTTTTACAAACAAATAACATAGTTCTTAACTAAATTACATCTGGAGGTCCAGGTTCAAATCCTGGCTGAGGTAAAATTTTTCGCAACAAATTCTTAACATTAAAATTAATTTCACTCTCTTTAGAAAGGACCAAAATCCATGATCGAAAAATGTCGCGATTCGCGATATATTATTTAAAATTAAATATTGGCCAGTTGAGTCGTAACAAATCTCTTCTGTGGTTTAATATTTGCTGGCGAAGAATATCTCATCTCTTGTTTAAATTACATCTTGTCCGCTATTTTTAATATACAAAAAATGTAACAATCTCTGCCGACCATTTTAAGAAAAAACTAGTGAAACGTAAGCTGCTACTGAAACATTACAATTTCATTGCACAGAACGCAGCGAACACCAGCCATTGTCGTGTAAAAGCTTAATACTCTCCTTTTCAAAAGTTAAATCGCATTGTCGTTGGAGTTCGAGAACTACGCTGGCATGCTAATTCCACTTTCTAATGATACGAAACATTTACGTGTCCCGTAAATTCCGCGAAATACGTTACACCGCGTGGCTGATAGCGATCGTTACGGTTGTAATAATCCCGCATATGTCGCACGGTGATGTGCTAACGACAACGTTATTAACAATGCCAGTTATACGTCGGACAAACAGCAAGTAAAGGAATACAGAACGCGCAGAACGATTCCACAGCAGCAGTTCTATGGGACGCTCCGCCGCTTGTTTTATCAACAATCGAATACGCATTTTATCACGTTCGCAGTTAGAGCGCGAATAATACGCTTTGAATAATGTATTTTGATTTAATGCAACGCGCGCCGCGACGGGCGCTGTATTTACCCTCAAAATTTGTCTCATTGATTCGGGATAACTACGGGGGATAACGCCGGCGTGTCTGCCGACTGCCGACAATTAGCGTCACGCAAAATTGGTCCCGGGCGGGCGCGACCGCGAAAACCAATGATAATTTCACTAACGTCGTTACATTACACGTGTTTTACGCGCGCGCCCCGGCGACGTTTACGCAGACCCCGCAAGACCCTGGTCGCAGTGGAATGCAACGGAACACCGGGAAATTCCGTGGCATCCTTCCCTGGTATCCACCCGGCTGTACATTTTATCGTGCGGCATGGGGAACCGGGAATGATAGCTGGCTGGTTCTCTCTTTTTTCTCTCGCCTTCTCCTTCCCTGTCTCTCTCGAGGTTGTGCATGAATAAAATGAATGCCCGGCAAATAAACCGAGGTACTCGCCGGGCACTCATTACATTTTCTTATAAACCAGTTTATAAGAATTCACAAAAATTATTCCCATCAAACGTTTTTCTTATAAACGTTCTTTATTGAATTTTTAATAGTGCCCCGGCAAGTGTTGCGCTGCACACGCATGATATCGTGATGCGGAATGGGATACGCGGAGAGACGGCTACGCGCGGCTCGAAGAAACGGTACGAAAGTAGTTTTTCTTGTCGGCGAAGTGACAGAACTTTCAAAGATAAAGCTGCGAGGCTGTCGAGGAACAATGCGACGGGCATGCATGAAACATGTGATTTATGCCGCGCGATCGTCACGAAAACTCTGTCTCAAAGAACCATCCCCATCGATGCGATCTTCATTGAACGTTCGCACTGTTCGTTCAAGCGGAAGAAAACATTCCGCTGCAAAGGGCGCTATTGTCAGACTTCGATAAAGCGATCGGATCTTATGCATCGTGCGGGAAAGTACGGTTCACCGCAGTCGACCCGATATAAAATAACGAAGAGCAACGATAACGGGTATCAACGTTTCCTCGCGCCGCGCCTAAACTCACCGACGATCTTGCGCTTATATCTGATGCCCCAGTTCACTAAGTTATTTCCGCGCGGAGGTAGATGCATCACGTAATAGATTTACCGACGTGACGGGCCAATATTACCTCCCACCAGACATCGAATATTTTTCCGTCTGATCTCGCAGAGTTGTTGAAGCTACGCGTATTCAGGTACCCGCAACACTTAACGCCGAGCTTATTGCCGGGTAGACGTAGACCGACTCTAACCCCTAGTCTGCAATGCGTATTTAAGGCGTTAAGACTTAAGGAATTGACCAATCGCAGTCGTTTATTCTCCTCATATACGACTGTGATTGGTCAATTTCTTAAATCTTAACGCCTTAAATACGCATTGTAGACAAGGGGTAAGACGAAACCGATCAAACTTCATTTTCGTGAGGCGTATTTTCATCGCGTAACAGGACGAAATTACTATCTCGCTCCTCCCCCGCGTTCATTTACAACGACCCGCACGGAAACAGCGGCGCGGGCTTGTTCGCGATGGGGGCTTGCGAGTCTTCCATATCGCATTTATCTACGTAAAAGCAGCAAGCGGCAGGGAAGCAATATAGGCCCGGACGACGCACAAAGTGCGGCAACACACACTCCACGCATTTGGCCGGCCATTAATCCTCCAGCTGTTCCAGACGCGGCATACCCTGTCCCAGTTGCCCTCTGCGGAACCGTCGCTATCACATATGTACGTATTGCGCGCAGCTACCTCATCCGATGTTCCGATTAAGCAAATCGCTTTCGGCAATTATTGCATTACGATTATTCTGTCATTTAATCGGCGGATTAAGTGCACTTACTAAACTTTCCATCTCCAATCGAATGCTCCGGCATTATGGTTCTCGGTAACTGCGTTTAAAAAAAATAATGGCAGCAGACACGCCGTATCATCGTGATGAATTTTTCATCGCGAGCAATATGCCCTTCGCGAATAAATATTTCATCAGACATGGATTAAAGATTACGCGAATATTCATAACTGCACATTTGGTATTTGAGAATGTGGATTAAAATGTAACAGTAACAGGAAGAAAGAAGGCGGGAGGGAGAGACAGAGAGAAAAAGACAAAATAAATTCTTAAGACTGTTTAACACTAAACCTACCACCGCCGGTCAAATGACCGTTTTTAAACTTTGGATAAAAATTCTGCATTCAAATGTTATCGCTTTTCCTCAATTGACTTCATGACTTTATCTTAATATACATATAATCCGGTTCGGTAGAAATGTGTATATATATAAATTGTCGGTAGCTTTACTCATAGTGTTAAAATGTTGTAAATTTCATCTAGATAACTTTGAATCGTGTATTGCAGATGGTGAATATTTTTTTCCGAAATACACGGAAAAGGGATAATATCTCCGATATATAGCCGGTCCTTCCATTTCAGAGGTTCCCCGTTTGACGGGCCGCGGAAGCAGATTCATTCGCAATCCGAAAGAATGCGCGATCGCTTCCCGCCGCAGCTGCTGCGCGCATTTCCGTTCACGTGCAACGAATTTCAGCCGAGAATTCGTTAGCAGCTTTGAACCGGCGTACGTGACGACGGCATTTAAAGGCACTATCGGGTTAACGGCACGCTCGTTTCTCCTGGCGAGGCAGCGGGGGCCTCCGGACATTCGGCTGGGAATCAGTGATTCACGATGCACGGGCCATAAAACCCGGTGTACACCCCATAAAAATATCCGGCCCGGGTGGGGTGGGGGGGGGGGTGCGTATAGGAAAAGTGCGCTCGGTGGCGTTTTATTTTCGATCACGTGTCGCGCAGTTTGCGGGACATTACTCGGGATTAATCCCAGGCGCGTTGAAAATGCCGGGCGCATCACCGACGCGCGCTGTAATTTATTAATCCTCGCGCTCGCGTGCGCGGGCGGATCCATCTCTGTAAAAACACGTGGCGGTCGGCAATTGTAATTAAACGCAGATGTCGTCCCTGCGAAGGTTACGGCCGAAACGGATGGAATTCCGCAAAATAAAAAAGAATATATGTGCGCGGTCGAAAAAGGATAGTTTTTGCGCGCGTTTCCGCGATGAAAAACGCTGACAGCGTTTTGACAGCGATTTGAAGATGACTCTTGGCTTTGAACATCTGTAGCGGTAGGGGGGATGGATAGCCTTTTATGTGAAATTGCATGAAGAGTTAATAGATAAATTTTATTCCTGGTCTGGTAAGAGAGAAAGAGAAGCGCATGCACACGCGAATATGGCCAGCCATACATGTAGGCGCGTGTGACAGCTAATTTATAACAGCTATTGTAAACTTTTTGCCGGACAGCGTGACATCGTAACGAACGATAATCGCGATCACGCTCTATCGGGAGAGAAAGGTCCTATAATATACTTAACGATTTACAATCAAGTGCGCCGTGCAAAATAGCGGTTGCCTGGGTACGCGTAACGGCGTATGACTTATTAATCCCGATGCGACCCCGAAAACAAGCGCCGCTGCCATGCGTTTTAATTAAATGCAATCTGCGTCGTGCAAAATCGAGGACGCTCGGGACCGTGAAATGAGTGATCGCGTGAAAGACGTGAAATAAATAGTGCCGAGTATGCGCGCGAAGATCGATACGCGTCGCAGATCTACGAGTTTCTCCCCTTTCCTCAATATTCATCGAGCTCGACGACGAAGGGAGGATAGGGGTAGGTAGGAAAGTGTGGTACGCACAAAGGAGATCTCTCTCGATCGTCAATAGACATCGCGGAGACGACGGGGATATAAACGTATAACAGTTGAGGGAGTACAAACGATAGGGAAGAAGTGCATATTTCGCGAAATGGTAGACTAGGTAGCACGGTAGTAGATCGTAAAATGAAGGCTGTTCGCCCTCCATTTTCGTGAAAGCCGATACTTTATAAGACATTCCACGGCGCGCATCGCTTAATATTATATCCGCCTTCTTTGATCGTCGATCATCCGTCGATTCGAATTCAGCGTTATCCGCAAAAGCGCGGCGCATGCATTAAACATCTCGTGGTGCCGGCGCACGCGTCGCGACATAATTTTCGGCTCCGCGCAATTCGCGCCGGCGACGCGACGCGTCGTTGAAATTACGCGACAAAACGCACTCCGCGAGACGTCGATTAACTCGTAGCGCCGAGGGACGCATTCAATTTTGCCGCATTGAATTACTCGGCATAACTCGCTTAACTCGCACGCAATGATCCTCGCGAAGGAACGAAGGGGGTCGCGAAGGGAGGACGGATGCTGGCGGCAGGTGGGCGAGACTAATAGGACCTTTCTTAAGGTCGGGTTAAACTGGGATCGGGATATGAAGCGGCAGCCATTTGAATGAGGAACTTGAGCCACTAATGGGAGAGGCAGTTACGGTTATTATATCATATCGAACACGCAGGTTCCGCGTCGCGGGCCGCAATTAAGACGCCGAGCTTTTTTGCGGAACTTGGATAAATCACGATACGTGTCTGCCGCTCGACCGAAACACTGTCGGTCGGTGAACTTTCCGAGCAATTAGAGCAATTGGACATAACAGTTACCGCCGTTACCACGCCTGGTTGTGCGTTATATATACGTGCAAGCGACGAGCCAGTTACAGAACGACACTCGAACCTGTTGTTCCTTGATTATTCCGTCAAATGCATCGCGACCGGCGCGGCGCACTCTCGATGCGTAATCCGGATAGAAACGGGCGATTTTTTATGCCGCAAACGTTCGCCCGTGGCTCGTAGTTTACACGCGTTTTACGACCACGCCACGGACCATGCCAAAGAATTTCCACGAATTAGCGCTGGCAGGCATGAGGACTTAACAAGCCGCGGAGAAATAACGGTGCGATAAACCAAGCGAATAATCAGCGGACCGCGGAGAAGCGAACGCGAATTAATATCCGTTGGTGCGTGAGAGCAATCAAATTTCTGCGAGAGTAATTCTCGAAATATGTAAATGGTCCGAAGAGCCACAGAAACGGCAAGCGGTAACAAAAACGGTAAACCGACTTTGCGGGGGTTTATGCCGCTTCCTCCGCCTCCATCCCCCTTCGCGGGCACGGCGAAACGCGAGCGACACACAACCGCGTGCGAGACCCGATGCGTACACGCCCGCGGAACTTTTATCTACCGCACACGGAAAGGATTGAAAATGCTCGATGCGCTCGAGAGGGTTTTAAAGGGTTTAAAGCCGGCCGGCCTCTCCCCTCGGCTTTGATTGAAATCAGTTTGTCGCGATTTTATTACCTGGGGATGGACGCGGTCGCGCAACCGCGGCGCAACCCCCTGGCGTTACGGATAAACCTCCCTGTGTTCGTCGTGGCAATAAAAGGCTATATCACACGCCGGGTCCGGTCCGCGAGGCACGTCCGTCGCACGATTCTTTAAGCGACATTCACACCGTCGGGCAAAATAACACGGACGATCGAATGAATGCGAATAGGGATTACGAGCTCTCGATCGAAAGCTATTTGTTTAGGAAAGGGTAACGACGAGGAAATCCATGGGAATGGCTCGCGCTTTCATCGGGCCAGATAACGCAGCCGATCTTTCCGTTCGGTGATAAAGCGAAATGCTGAAAACGTAAGACCTATCCTCCGTTTTACGATGACGTGATTTTATTCACACGCTATGTGCTTTATTTATGACTGACATTAAGGCACACGTTTATGTATAATATACATAAAATGTATTTATAATGTATGTATAGAAGATATGTATTATATTATTATGTCTAATATATAAACTGCCTAAAAAAAAAGTGCTTATATATGTTATACTATAATAATATTATAGTATACATATAATATATTATATATATATAACATACATAATGTATAAAATATATTTATAATGCATACATAAAAGATATATTATGTCCGATGCATGAACCGCCTAAGAAAAAATGCCTATATATATTATATTATAAAAATTTCTTTTCTAATGTTTGCTCGATACTACCATGTTTGTTTGACACACCAAGTTTCATAATATCATTTTTGCCGGAATAACTCTCTTCGGAAAGGAAGGACAGGATCCGCGATTCCTCTTTTTGCGATTGTATGAATGCAGCCTTAGCGAACACGCACAATAGGCTCACGAATGCACACCTGGCCAATCTAAGTCCTGAAGGATAGCGGAACGCAATTTTGTGTTGCACCGTCGTTTCCTACGATGACTAAACCAGATGCATGGCGTATCTGTATCAATTTTACCACGATATTATACTATACATCGATAAAACCTTGTTGCACAATTCCACGGCAAACGTATTATAGTTTCTATAAACATATATTTTTATATATTGTCGAATATATAAAACTTATATACTTTGTATCTGTCGAAGACATGTAATATACATATCGGAAAAAAGATATCGTTTCTTAATTAAATGACATATTTCTAAATTATTCACGATCAATATCGTAATAATGCAGCTTGTCTGATGATCCAAATAAATGCCAAAATATTGCTGAAATTTTTATATCCATATACAAAACATATTTTAATATAGTATATTACCTTCGCTTATTTTTATCAGTCATTTAATTAATGCAAAATCTGTTTGTACTTTTAAACATATATTATTAAACCACAGAAGAGATTTTTTGTTTCGACTCAACTGGCCAGTTCTTAATTTAAATTAATATATCGCGAATCGCGACGTTTTTTCGACCATGGGTTTTGGTCTTTTCTAAAGAGAGTAGAATTAATTATAATGTAAAGAATTTGTTGCGAAAAATTTTACCCCCCTCTCTCTCCCTCTCTCTCTCTCAGCCAGGATTCTACTCTCTTTAGAAAAATTCTACTCTCTTTAGAAAAGACCAAAACCCATGGTCGAAAAAACGTCGCGATTCGCGATATATTAATTTAAATTGAGAACTGGCCAATTGAGTCGAAACAAAAAATCTCTTCTGTGGTTTGATATTTACTGGAGAATAATATCCTATCTCTTATATATTATTAACATATGTAATAAATTGAAAGACGACCCAACTGGCAAGAGATGGTATTCTATTTATCACTACGTATCAACCATACGGATTGTGGTCCTCTACGAGTAAAACAAATTTAATATTAGTAATGCTAAAGCATCTATAATATATTATTAATATGGAGAAATGTGTGCGATATCCAACTCCTGTAGTTTCGAATATAAATGTTTCTCCTATTTTACACATCTATCCTTATATTCCTTTCTATATATACACCTCTTTATAAAAATTAAGTTTATTTGGTAGATAATCTTAGCGTACTAAGAAAGCATTTCGCACTTGCAATCAATCGATAAGAGCTCGTTGCCGTAAAGCGAAATTTATTCTGCGATTCGTTTTGACAGTTTACGGCGTTCTTAATAAACGAGACTTTCCATTAGGCAGATTATACGACTTGTTTCGGTAGTTTTTTGCAGCCGCCCGTAACGAGAGTTAGTGCAAAGACGGCCAAGTACAAGCGATTATTTATGTAAAGAACGGCATGCGAGACGAGCGATTTTGCGGGCGTTAAAACGGGAAAAATGTTACGCCGTCGCTTTTAGCGGCGCGAGTATACGATTTACATTGAGATCCGTCACAGAGCGCACATCGACGGCGCTTATCGTGTTTGCGTTTCAATTGACTGCGTGTGCAACGTGTGCACGCGAAGGTTTCGTACACGGTGAAAAGGGGTCGGACGGAAAGAGAGAGAGAAAGAGGGAGGGAGGGAGAGAGGTGGCTCGTAAAAACGGTCCATAAAAGCGCTGCAATCGCGGCGAAGTACGTCTGTAACTGACGTGAAGGTCCGGCCCCGCTGCAAAAATATATTTTATCCACGCCAGCGCAATGCGATTCCGCGATACGTTACATTACGTTACGTTTACTCGGACGTCTCGACCCGGGCCACGGTCCTTTTATTTATATTTGACCAATCAAAAACGAAACGAAGACCGTAACGCCGCTTTTCATCGCGACTCTTTTAATTAACGCGTATTTCAAAATGCCACGGGGCTTGAACGTTGCAAGAAAAGCTCGGAAGCTCATCATTCATTGTAATTTTGTCTCAGCACGCCCGGTGGATTTGAAAATCGAAAATGGGAAGGCAAATTTACCTCAGTAAAGTTGGACATTTTTGATACGTGTACGGTCGATGTGAACAGATTCGCATCGTATTATTTCAAATAGGAAACCTTGCGTACGATTTGCCCATTATGTTATTTATCGGACAACAGGATGTGGCAACGGCAATACAGAGCATGAATTCAACAAAGCCAGTTCCGTTTATCGATTTAATCTAATGAGTGTGCATACGTGGGGGCAAGTATAGGATTATTATATACAATATACAATGTATACGTATATGCGCAGATATCTCAATTACTAATGGTTACAGATTACTCTCCTTTATCCGATTAACTGGATAATCTTGCGATAGAATTATCAGTAATGGAAATAATTAATTATTAACGAGACCTGTACGCGTGATAAATCACATAATCGAACGTCTCGCTTGTCCGTGTATAAAACGTAAAATAATCGAAGTTAATCGACGTTTTCAATTTCCTCGGTGTCTATACGCAAGTAAACTCACGGAAAATAACCTTCGATAAAGCGAGCGTGATGTGGAACGAGATGCGACAACGTCTGCGAAATAACGAGTCGGGAAAAGTGCAGCGTCACTCAAGCACATCAAATAAATACGTAATGCCCTTAAATAATCGCCGCGCGCTCAGGACGCAGCCCTATTGATCGCGCGGCGCTGCCGCGATGTCCCTAAAAATAAATAGGAAAGCTATTTCCCTATCGGGCAGCTAAATAACGAGAAAACGGAGAACGAGGACGCGCGTCTTCTCTTAAAAACGCGAAGCGTCTTAGCGTATTACAAGAACGGGGAGTATAATAGAGAATAACAGAACGTCTACGGTTTCGTTCTCGCAACTGCGAAACTGCGAAATTTCCCTCGATGCTTTTAATGATAAACGCACGCCGCTGCGCCCCTTCGGCGAACGTTATCTCACCACCTGTCAAGGCTCATAGCTAAGGCGACTGCCACCTTATATTCAACCCTAACGTTACACTTACTGAACTATCAGATGTTACGCCTGGCCCGTTAAGACACTATCCCATACGGCCAATTTACTCGCGCACGAATACTGCTCTCTAGTAAAGTTATCCCGTTAGAACGTATGTATATAGTGTCCTACAGCAATATCGGTCCTTTCCCGCATTAACATTTTAAAGAGGCGTACGTAACGTTGTAGCGGTACACTTCACGCTATTGTTACAATCTTGCATTACCGATCTACATAAATAAATCTGCACGGAACCGTTTTGCGGGACAGTTTTCCTGAAGTATCTAAAAATTCGGCTAAAAATACAGAACTGAAAATAATTTTGTTAGTCCATCAAAAGTAACTGTGTAGGACACTCAAACATGATGGTAATGCAAAAAGTATTGACATTTTAGCAACTATTTTGGGCGTCCTACATAATTATTTGAATGGCCCAACAAAATTATCTTCAGATCTGTCTCTGGCCAAATTTTTAAATACTTCAAAACCATTCGTGTCTAGAGTTACTTTATTACGACAGAATAGTTATAATTCGACAGATACTTTTTTCCTGCTAAAAGTTAAGTTGCTTATGTACAATCAGTTTTAAGAGTTAAATCATTTTTCGCATTTTTAGCAACATTGCATGGCATTCGATAGTGTACGTGTCACTCATAGTCTTCTTATCTGTATTTGAGCGTATGTAAGCGAGTCGAGACAATAAACATATACATAAACATAAATACAAATAAAAACATTGAACATAAACATTATTAAATAAAAAGAACGAGTCTCCTAATTAAGCTAAAAATTAGTATAGACAATTATGTAGTCTTAATCGTTCTACTTGCAAAATTTCTTTTTTTTCATCATTTTGCACTGAGATATAATAATTTTTCCCCATTTTCATAAGACTACGTGTAATTTTATTATTTAATTTTCTCAGTAACACGCTTCCCCTAAACAGCCTCAAACTTTGACAGAATTTTTTTATGATGAAATCTACAGAATCCAATTGGTTTTAGCGAGTTTTCATCATTTTAGTCGTAATGCCTGAACATCCTTAAATGTCAAAAATTGCATACTGCTATTTGAACCATCGTAATATATATGAGAATATCCAAATCTGTAAATATTGATTTTTTTCTTAAAAAATAAATATTGATTTTTTCTTAACAAATAAATATTTAAAAATAATTACTCGTAATGCACGTAATATACATATAATTATTGTTTCTGTATATATCATACGTCAACTCGATTTTAATTGATTATAGCGAACGTATGTTATAATCATCGCAATTAAACCAATCATATTTACATCCGTTTGCAGTCCAATTTAATATGTAGTGCGCTCGAAAGTCAATTTAGCTATTTAATGAAAGTGGATAATAAGTCGTTTTAGAATTAATGATAACCTGAATCATGCAATATCGTGCGAAAGGGCGCTCTTTTAAACATAGATTAAGATAAAATGAATGATGTACGTATACATAAAATACATTAAACGATGACACGAGTATAGCCGCAATTTTCGTCGGAGCAATTCATCGATTTCACATCCTTTTGATGTGCCCACATAAATTACGGCGCCACTTTGCCGGCTTTTGAACGGTCGGAGAGGCTCGCGGCCTTTTTAATATATCAGAAACCCAATACGCCTCATCTCGTAAAAAATATAATGGCAATAGATAATTTGGACATTAGCGCAAAATCGTTACTTTCATTCAATTTGCTACGTCTAGTCGCAGCAAAGTGCCGCCTCTGTTTACTAGTGCACGCTTAATCCACTGATATTATAGTCGCCATAAGCTGTTAAAGCCGACGTTTCTCTACACGTTGCGTACGTATATACATATATCGATGCATGCGTTCGTCGTTCGCCGCGTATTAATTTTATCGCAACAAAACGAAAACGAAACGTGTCACGAGAAGAAATACGTTTCTTGGCTACGAACGGAGCAACCAACCGAAACACAAATAGTCGTAGATTTTGCACGAGTCGCTTAAAAATAATTTGCATGAATCTGAAATTCGTTTCCGCGCACACGCGCGGCATCTCGGCGACCTCGTCTATGGCTGTAAATTACGGAAAGGATACGCGTCGGTTTTTCTCGATTTTTCTGTCTTACCTACATTAATCTTCCCTTCCACTGCGGCGGCGTAAGAGAAAATAAGATTGATGAGCAACTCGCCTTAATTAATGCGAAGCACCCGTTGGGATGGTACATCAAGGACCTGAGCAGGAACTCAATCGCGCAGCTTGATTCAAATTTAAAAGGGGTTCTCGCGCGACGACATTGTCATTATTAAGTCGGCCCCCACAGCTTTCCGATTTCAATGACGGATATGCGAGCTGGATCGTGCATTTCAATTCGTGCATTTCAGATACCCCGTCATATTTCAAAAATTCTCCTAACATACCGGAGCCACTCTTAGATCCGAGGCAGTATTAGCGCGTTACAGAATATATCCCCCATTCTTTATCATGCTGTTTAGATTAATCGTTCTACGTTATGCGCGCCCCATTCTACGTCGTTCGCCATCTCTTCGCCGTTATCAAGACGCCATTTAACGGATATAATTTTCGTTGCACAAAGCACCCTACTCAGACGGCTTAATTAAGAGGAGCAATTATTATATAGTCTGTATCTGCCTGCATTTTTATTAGATGAAAATTACAGTTTTGGATTTACGTTTTATTAGCCGAAAGAGATACCAGACAGCAAATTGAATCTTGGCTTGCCCATGTTGCATGTGTAAGAGACGAACCATTTGCCTCATTTTAAAATAATGGAGATTAAGAATCAATATTATACTATCAATATTATACTATTGTTGATATTAAGAAGATTCTGATACCAAGAATCAGAATCTGGAAACAGCGACTATTTGGCAAACTCGGTCAACTATTTATTTGGTTTGTGTCTAGAGGAGTAACTTGGATTAACTAAAGCCACATCTTGGCAAGAAACTACTAAAACTGTCTCTTTCTGCGTTCTTCAGTGTCCAGTATTTAGCCCATTCACTTATACTTGTATGTTATCTCTTAATGGTTTTATAAGCCAGAGTATATAATCCTTATTAGCTTGCCCACGTTAGACGACGGATACGCGGGAGGAAGGAGCCGCGCGTTTTCGTAAATTTTAATTATTACGCGAGAGGGAAACGAAGCGAAGCGCGGGATCTTTTAAAGCGGTCCCCGCTTTAGAATTCGCAAGAGTATCCACCGGATCTACAAAAGTGCGCCGCATATATCTTTGCTTATACCGGCATTAAATTACGTTTATTACGACTTTCCGCTTATTCACGAGATCCGGGAGTATAAAAATGATGCGCGCAGGCAGCGACGACGAAACATATATTTATCGAAAATTAATTAGGTATGTTAATGGAGATACGAAACATCCGGACGTAACATCGTGCAGTTTCATACGGTTGCAGCTGTGGGATCGCTAATGCCATTGCAACCTGCAATAATCGTTGCGGCACGAAAAATTTTAATGAACAAAAACTCCCCGGGCGACAAACAACGGATGCAAAACGCGACTGGATAAAAATCCAGCCGTCATGAAATTGCAATCAACTGGAAGTTGTTTATTTTTATACAATCAAGCGTAATGAACATTACGAGCCAACGCAGAATTGTTTGCCTAACAAAATAATTATCATTGTTCGCTCGCTCGCTTGCGGTATAATACGTAATTCTCTGCTGTAAATTGCGTATATAATTTGAAAGTACAGTGAGATAATTACGTTGGAAGCAGCAAAGGTAAAAAGATAACCAGAAGATCTTAGTTCAATTTTTCCCAGATTATAGTCTGACTAGTTCGCTTTATGCGACATTCGGAAAGAAAAATGTCAAATTTTTGAAAAAAATTTTAGCTCACTAAAACTTGGGAATTTTCTACCTCTGTCTCCATCACTGTATTCACATCCACATCACATAATACTGTTTCACACAGCCTTCGTATCCATCAACGTGGCAAAAGCTTACGAATTACGTCAGCAGACTCTTCTATGTACTTTGTGAGTCTCTCAACGATAAAGAAAAATCGCGCGCGAGGGAAAATGATCGACATGTGTGTCTGACATGTAAAACAAATATTCTTTCACCCTGGGGGTCTATCCAATACAAGTTAGATACGTCCGAAAGATGACGAATTAAATATCTCAAAGCCCGAACTTTCGAAGAGATCGTCAATAACAATCAAAGACGAACATAATTAATATTAATATAGGGAACTAGAGGAAAATTATGAACATCGAAAGTTACCTTAACTAATGTCGCTGAAGATGGCTCGAAATGAGACCGAAACATTCGTATCGTATAGCATATTGTATGTATTAATGAAGTAAATATATATATTTTATATATTTTTTTACTCAATTATTGTAATTATTGCGCACTAATTACCGCGCTGTCACTCTCAGTTGCCCAGTTTTATTATAGTTAATATTAATAGTTACGAGTTAGACATCTTTTGCGTAAATTTTAGATTACAGCATTAAATTTTCTTAGAGTGTCAGATAACATTTTGCCTAGAACTCAAGGCTCCATCCGTGAAGCAGCACGCTATTGTAAGAAGAGACGGTAACTTATTTGCGAATAATGTCCGGAACTCGACATGACTTCTTGCTCAAATGATGAATTCCGACCGCTTCAGTTTCCATAGCCGTAAAAACATTCGACATAGAAGGTACGCTATGTGTATCTCCTCTTGCAAATTCTGTCGCGTGAACTTTACGAAAAACTAGCGTGTATGCGACATTAAAGTTAAAAACTACGCAGTCTGTACCGCAGAATTTCGTACCATTTCGCGAAAATTGCGATAAGCATAGTAACACAGATTAAAAATTGACGCTTCTTGGACGTTTTATGCGACAAACGTACAGCATTACTCCGTAAATACTTTGAGTCGGAAGTACGACAAAATTTTTAAAAATAATTTTTGATTCCACGAAGCGCTGCATGTGAACATATTTCGAGGCATTCAGCACATTTTTCGTATATATAAGTAAAATATGTAAAACACATACACGTATGATATTCCTCGCAATCCGTCATATTTCTACGTATCGTTCAATTTGACAGCGTTTTCCTTTCTTCGAGCCTTTTGTCGCGATTCTATCATTATTTTTGTTGGAGCTCATCCCATTCGTTGGCAGCGCAAACATACTTATGTACTGTTATCGTTCTCGTTCAGTCGAGGACATAGGACAAGAGGCATTTCAATTTCGCGCGGTATATATTGCGCCGATGATATTCACAGAATGGTTTCACATAAAATTTCTGTTGAACATATTTCAACCTAACACAAACTTCCGAGACATTTCAATCCAGTTATGTGAATAATTGCGACACTGACTGAGGCGATTACACGTTTCGGAATAACGTAAATATCAAACGACACGTCCGGAAAAAGAATGAAATTTGGTTAGCAGTTTACACCGATGGAAAAACGACGAAATCGGTTAAATAAATTGATGGAAATACGCATCAGTGAATGGTATGCAATTTCGCGCAGCGACGTATAATTCCATTTGTTGCGTTCTAGAATGCCGATGCTGTTTCAAGCGAGGTCTGCAGCTGTTGAATTTTTGTTCTGTTTTTAATTGACGCAGTATAGTTTAAATGGCGTAAAAGTTGCAATGTAACAATATCCATAATTGTTTAAACAAACATTGCGTAAAATTGGGTAATTATACGTAAAATTTTTCATAAAAATTATTCTATTATTCTATTATTATATTTTTGATTTCTATTGAAATATATTGGATATCACCGTCGACGAAACTTGCGCTGTTGAATTTTTCTATCTGGATATTCGAATAACAATGCAATCACGCGATTTTTTGCCGCTCATGTTTTATAAATAAAATAAATACATTAGACAAAGAATATGAGATAAAGGATATAATTCAACATATTTAATACAGAAAACACAGAGAACTAATAGCGAGATTTGTTAGATCCTGCAATTCAGAGTTACGTAGGTGTATATATAACCGCGTTTTTCGTCCTGCATTTCAGAAATCCTGATCACGTACGGTAGCTTTAACCGACCAAAAAGAAGATACACGTCCTTTTTTAGCAGTGGTAACTTATTACACCGGCCAAGCCTTTAAAATCCTTTCTAATCGTCGTACCAACGTGCACAGGATTTTGCTTGTTAGTCTACAACCGATAGTCCTGCTCGTGATTCACCAAAAGATCAAATGCAAAGCTTTTGTTCACACGTTTAATATTCCGGAAAAATATCTGCCGTAATTTAATCTAATGGTTCGACAATGTTTAATAATTCAAGAGGATTTAACAAATTATTCATATATTATTCTAAATAATTCGATTCCAATTGAATTTCCACGCGAGAGGAAATAATAAATATTTTCCGAGCAAGACAATTTCTCGGCCAATTTCTGATCTGATCGAAGGAGGGAGGTAAGCCTTAAGTCAATAGGCCTAACTCCAAACTGAATGAGTAATTAATCTCTCCCGATCCCCCTATCTGCATAAGCCGAGATTACCGAGTATCTAATGCACGAGACATCGATGAAGCTTAACCGGCCTAAGCCAGTTGGTACAACAAGACTGCGCCTACTTATTTAGTCCCACATACATCTATATCTTTGCAGCATATCGTACGACTAAACGTAGTTTATCTTTATTGTTAACTACATGTTTAAATGTACATATTCATACCGCATAATCGCGCTTGAGTAGAGTTTTATAAAATATGCGGTAAACATTTGTATCCGATAAGCACAAAATATACAGAGTTGCACAGAATTTACACATATATAGAAAATATTTTCTACATATTCTTTAATATTTATGATCTATACACAAAGAAGGAAAATGCGCGCGCTTTAAATATTTGAAAAAAGACATTTATAATTATCAAGACTTGTAAATGAGTCTGTAAAGCGGGAAACGTTGAATATATACATATGTTTGTTACATTAAAATGCGTTTCAAATGAAATTGCATCTAATTAAATCTAATAATATCCCTCTTTACTCTATCTTCTTTTCACTACAAACTTTTGACCGTGGCAATTAGCATATAGATAAAGCTGTTTTTATCTTTCCTTATCATTAAACACGAGGCATTAGACGTACGCGGAAGGTTTCGACTACATCGTTACCGTCCCGGCAATATTACGTTTCACCGGGTTATATGACCCATAGAGAGAGAGAGAATCCAAAGGGTTAAATACGTTATCGCCGCAATTTCCCGCCAGTCATCGCGACCGGAAAATCAGAGCGATGAATACGCTGGCGATAATAAAACTCGATGCGTACGCGTCACCGGCGGCGCCGTTAAAGCGCGCACTTTGGCGTGTATTCGCAACAAATAGTCCGGCAATCGTAGCTGCACCGGGTATCGTTTAAACCATAGGGTAGCATTCCGCCCTTTCAACTCTTTTGTATCGCGTCGCGCGCGCGTTCGCGTGTCAGCGGGAAGGCACAGAGCGGCGCGGCGCGCGACGTACGTTTCGCGGCGCTCATTGTTTCTCGTTTATAAATGCCAACGATGACACGCGTCGAGTCGCGTTTTCGTTTGCGCGTTTCGCCATCGCCGATTCGTCACATTTCAAACACTCATTTGTTTTTTCGAACGTTTTTTTTTTTTTTGCAAAACTATCGCGCGTTCGATCTTGCGCGAGGAGAAGAGCCTCGAGATTTGCATACGCACACACTAATCATTCATACCTCGCTCTGGTAAATATAACAGCGATTATGATGAATTAGGGTGTGACACGGTGTTAAATTAAAAATCTGCGGGCAACGGCATGTAAAAGCGAGGAAAATTTTTCTCGAGGACTAGTCCAACGTGTCGTTGCAATATTTTCAAGTTTGGCCACTGCTGCTCCCGGCAGTGTCACATTTTAGGAATAAATTCATCGCGCGCAGGAGACGTATTTTAACGACCCACGTACAATGGATCACATATTGACACGAAATACGAGCAGATCGTGTCTAATCTGGTGCGCGATACGCCTGCGAATTCAAATGTGTCTCCTAGCAATTGGACCCGTTATTGTCGCTGCTCGCCTATACCGCGATGGCCTGTAAATTTAGGGAACCCATCTAACTCACCGCGACCGGGCCGGGCTCGGGCGCCAGCTGCGTACTCTTAAATCCACGAAAAACCATACGCGATCGCGCGGAGGGCTCGCGGGACGGGTGGCAGAGAGCAGTATTAATTTCCCGGTAGCGGATCGTGCGGTTGCACGGTGCGATGCGGCGAACCTGCCTCGCGATGCGTGAAATTGCAACCGCCACGCCATATCGGGCGTGCGTATTCGGCCGAAATTTTAATTTCGCATTTCCACCTGACGTGACATCGACGGGGCGCGTAAAAAGCGGATTGTCACTTGGCGATTAAGCGGTGTCGGCGGGATCTCGTCCGATCGCGGACGAGATTAGTGCCTCGCGACTAATTGCGCGCCCGCCGCGAGTTTCGGCGAAAAGCGATCGCGAGAATCGAGTTCGTCCGCGAAAAATAGAAAAAAACAAAAACGATGGAATGAAGGCTACGCCGCGAAATGTCGAGTTCCGCGTAGTTTTCTCTGCTGCGGTCTACAGCGGCTTGCGGTCTACGCCGCGCCGCGAACGATTCTCTATTCCGCTGAAGTCTGTATCAAGTTGCGGAGATGTCTCCGCTTGCAATTGCTCCTCATTCAAAAGCTAGCGTATCTCGCAGTCGATGTGACTGTATTCGATTCCCACGACGAATGTACCGGAATCCGCACACAGCCACGATTATACCATTTCCCAAAGAAAAATATAATACTTAATTTTTTAAAAATCTACGTGGATAGAAGGGAATCCGCATGGGGTTTACGTGAAATTAGATCAGGACTAGATCAAGATAGATGGCTAGGATCCAATACGAACCGAGCATGGATATAGTCTAAATTATGCAGAGTAACTATCGGTCGAAGCTGGACCTACCCATTGAGAATACTGTCGAGAGAGTCATCAGCCTAAACTGGATCAGGCTGGATCTAGAGCAAATGTGATTCAGATATATTCAACCCGAAATTTATTATATTTTTAAACTGTATTTTTCTTAATTATAGTTTCTATTTCACGATTTTGTATAAATATATATCGATAATAAAAATTATATTTTTATAAAAATGGTATGCACATCCATATAATCTATAAAAATAAAAATAAATCTTTTAAAAAAGCTATAAAAGATAATCCATTATATTTAGCAAAAAAAATATCTTTTTATAGCTTTTAAAAGAATTTATTTTTATTTTCATAGATTATATGGTATATGTAAAAAAATATATATTTTTTTGCATAACTAAATATAATGAATTATCTTTTTATAGATTAGATCTTTATAAATTCTTTTTTAAAAGATTTATTTTTATTTTTATAGATTAGATATTTCCTATACCGGTATTTCTTATTCGCTATTTCTTACACCGCTATTTTCATAAAGATATATATATATATATATATATATATATATATATATATATATATAATAAATATATATACGTGTGGAATGCTCGTCTCGGGTCAAATGTCTAGCTTGTTGGCAAATTTCATTCTGATATTTAAAGCGCACAGTTAAGAAACGTGACGATGAAAAATTTAATACATCAATAAAGAATTAGACGAAGCTGTGACGAAAGCGTTAAGTAAGAGAGGATGCCGCTATTACTCGCATAGAAAAAGAGAGTCGCGGCGATGATATGGCACGGTTTATTTTCATCGCGTATCACAAAACCGCGGATCCTTTGTGAATCACAGGTACGAACGGGCGGAAAGGCGCGGCAGGAAATGAGAGGAGGAGAGTGTAAAGGCGGGCGGACGAACGAACGAGCGGAACCTTTGAATATTCACGTGCACAGATGAATCGAACGAATTC
This sequence comes from Aphaenogaster ashmeadi, assembly GCA_003063805.1. Taxonomy (NCBI): domain Eukaryota; kingdom Metazoa; phylum Arthropoda; class Insecta; order Hymenoptera; family Formicidae; genus Aphaenogaster; species Aphaenogaster ashmeadi. The sequence goes on along the minus strand of NJRQ01000269.1, from coordinate 184,520 downwards.
CCCTGAATATTCAGCCGTCTATGGCGATGATAAAAATTATTCCACGCTAGGGAAGAATCGTATTTCAGAGCTACCGAGGTACTTTCTCAATATCGCAGTGATTTCTCGATGAGTTGATAAATCGCAGACCCCAAGATATCCTTGGGAAAGATTCGCAGAAAGATAATTATCGATTCTTTGAAATTAACGCATTTTGCTGCTATCGTATATTTTAAGAAGAGACGGCCATCAACCCCCATTTAAGCAAATTGTATTTTGAGCGGTATGAATAATTATTCTTGAGTTATGTAATAATCTATAGTTATATAATAAATTCCTAAAAAGGCCTAATTTATATTTTTAATTGATATCCTGTCGTTTATTTAATTGTTCATCTTATTATATAATGTTATCATAGACGATCTGTTACACGAATGGAAATATCACACATATGTCACATAGTGAAAATGATACAGAATCGTAAAAATCACTTAATTAATGAATTAAAAATACGAATTTTAAAACTACACGGAATATTCTGGAACGACAGAAAAATAATTGTCGATTTTCGCAGGAACGGAATGACAGATCGTATTTGCGGTTTTACGTCGGAAGGAGAAAGGAGGAAGATCGCGGATATGTTTTCCCAGCTATGGCGTGTATCGACAGGAATTCATATCGTCAGAAAAGAAAAATATTCCCATTGCTTCCGTAGTCGTGGTTCAAACTGCCGGTTAGACGGCTGGCGTCCACCCCGGAAGTTCCGGAGTGGGATTCGACATGAAATTCCAAAAGCGGAATCTTTCAACCGTCACGATAGAGAACGAACTCGCCTCGACCTCTTCCCGAGACTGATACTTCGGCATATTACTGGGAGACTGCGGAGCGTTATTTATGTAAAAGGCGCAGTAGGTAGCGAAGAATTTCTTAACTTTGTCGGGGAAAATTCCTTTTCTTCGGTCTTTAGCGAGAAAGTGAGGGTAGCGAGCGAGGGAAGGAAGATATTATGGTGCAATCTGAAACAGCACGGATACAAGCGCCTAGCTATGTTAGCAAATAGATATTTCTCCGAGCACACAGAAGACACGCGTCTATGCAACTTCCTCAACGTTTAAGTCTCATATCCATAGAACTGCGCAACTATGGCATAACTTGAATATTTGATTCTGCGTGTAAAAAAAGGAGTATGCGAGTATGAGAAATATACCGTAACGTGAAACTCTCGAATATATAGCATACTAATAAACTATTCGTGATACACGGAAAAAAAAAGTAACTGCCGTAACTAAAAACTGCGTGTGGTAACTAAATTGCAGTCGTAATATATGAACAGCAAAATCTTAGCTGTGATACCTATTTCATTGCTGTCGTGATTATAAATTTCTAAACTACAGCAAACATTTTGCTGTAGTTTAGAAATTTATAATCACGACAGCAAACAGTTTAGCAAATCATGATTAGCTATGGTAGCGAAAATTTTTTTTTACGTGTACAATGCATCATTTAGTACTTGCGAACACAGTCGCGGATTATGTATATGTGATAAGCAAAATTAATTAAAATCGGATAGGTAATTTTCGACCGTGCGAGAAGTTCGACCGCCAACGAAAAGTTATTCTGTATTCAGCCAGTATTGTTGCTACTCTGGATAGGGTTTAATTAAAGATACCCTTGAGGGCTGAAAGGTTTAGAAGAAAGCTCTCCCGAACAAAGGGACGAATGGAGTTGATCGAGACCACCCTCTCGTTAGACGAATGCCTCAGGGCTAAGTGGTCTACATCGAAGCTAACAATTTTCATTCGCTCGACTACAATGCGTCTGCTAACGTATGTCAGACAATTGGCAGGTATCAGGTGAGAGTTTTCACGACGAGAAGCGCTATGAAATACCAAAATAAATAAATGATAATAAACAAAATAAATAAATAAATAAAGAAGTACTTTGCTATCGAAAATATCGCTAAAGTAATGATAAACTAACGCTTTGAAAATGCAATATAGTGATATGGCACACTGCCATAACGCATCTGGCCGATAGGAAGGGTTCTCGTTTGAACTCGTAAACCCGGTGGGTCAACTGATATTCCAGGATCGCGCGCAAACAACCTAACGGCACGGCGTCGGCGGGATTATGGGCTCTCTCAGCCATAGGGAAGGGCCCTACTTGCGGGTCGACGTAATCAACTGAATGAGCAAGTGACTCTCGAGGGCCGACCTCGTATGGATACGCCACCGTAGCAACGATTTCATCCAGCTTCCCTTCCGTCTCTCCCCCCCCCTCTCTCTCTCTCTCTCTCTCTCAGTGCGGTCATCTGAATAAACCATGAGTGTTGCCTTAATGACGAAATCGAAGGTACAAACGGCCGCCGTCCCGTTGCCGTGCTCGAATCACTGGCCGTGGTGGATATACACGGCAGAGATAAATTGCGGTGGGATCCCTCACCGCGCACGCCGCGTCTTGAAGAGACCTTATAAGCGCCGCTTTCGCGTAATGTTATACAGCGCTTAAACTCAAATCATAACCGCATTAACGCCGATTGCGGCGCAACGTCTGAGCTTTAAATTTATTTATAGCGAATTCGGTTGGATGCACTAGTGCGCACTGGTGCATATTAAAACCGTTGTACACTGATCTAATCTGAGTGTAAAAGTAAAATGCAAATATTTCGAATCATAAAATACATATTTTACCAAACAGCACAATAAAGTGTACTAAGGGTTACGCGCGGTTTAACCCGTTTCTAAATTTATATTAAACATACATCTTTACGTCAATTTGTGTACGACGACTTTAATAAGCACCAGTGCGCACTGAGTGCACAATAGTGCGTCCAACCGAATTCGCTATTTTTTTTTAATAACTTCATGTTTCTATTCGTAAAAAGACTATAATATGCGAAATGACGTCGAATGACTTAGCCCGACCTGCTGTGCGTAGGTCATACGAATGCCAGCCATGCTTATTTATTTACGCATCCCCGATGCACTGTTGTACATTTCGGTTGCATCGACAGATAACGTTTGCGAAGCCAATATCTAACGCACGCGGCCGAACGCACGTTTGACATTGACGTGATGTTTAAACAATGTTGATATTTTACATGCACATGCATTAACACATATTTGCGCTCACGGTTGCGTAAAAGTAAAAAAACATTATGCGTACGCGTGTTTGTGCAACGTGTATTTGTAAAAGCGGCGAACGCGGTCGCCGTCGGTATTATTCTCAAGCAAGCTTTTCCTTCTATTGCGTTGAAATAATGCTTCCCCACGAAACTTTCTTTACACCGCACCAAACAGAACACAGCCATTTCATGTGCACAAGTATAACGGAAATCGTAATTAAAACGCTGAATTTTATATAACGCTCTTCTCAGTAATTATACTTCGTTCCGTTTGTAATTTCCTTAGGTAGCTGGTATTTTATTTAACTACCTTTTAATAGTCGACGAGTCGTCCGAGTTAAAGTTCCTGTGATACTTACTAAAATTCACTCGTGCCTTGAACTTCCTTTTAACTACGGAATAATTAAAATACTTCAATTAGATGAATTCTTATCTTCCCGGCCAGATTTCTTTACCCCGCCTGCTTCGCCTTGCTTCATATTAAAGTCGATGTAACAAATATTAATCAATCGGGACGGTATCTCTCAAACGTGTTTCACGCGTAAATGCAAATTGAAAATACGAAGCATAATGTAGACAAGGAAAAATATTTTCCAATGAACCGAGAAAGAAAATTCTTTCTATGTGTGCAGAAAATAAAAAACGTATTGTGGGTAAATCTGTCCAATTATGCAATTCTTCGGCTTTGACGATCAATGTGCTTAATCTGGCATTATCAGATCGCTGAGCAAAGACTCGTAATTGCGCTTTAGCACTCACAATCACCATCATTACTTTGACATCGCCGCGTAAAGTTAGTGACGCACGCGTATATTGCGAACGAACTCAAACATAATATCCTGAAAAGCACTCGTAACTCTATTTCGTTGGGCCACATACCCCGTACACGGCCCCAGACCATGATACCGCAATCTGCCTTTACTGTTCCTAGTTTGACAGGTGTTTAATATTACTTGGAAATTTTGATCTCTACGCATGATATAGCAATGCTCATGACGTATAAAGATAAATCAGATTGTTAACAAAAGCAAAGCACGCCACCGCAAATTTCCCGCGATGGATAATGCAGCCGGTGTGTTACTTGCAATCTAATGAATATTTTAAAAAATTGTTATTCGCTGTTTACGCTGTAACCCGAACGTTAATGCTTTGTAAATCCACGTTCGTTAATATCCACAGAAATTATGAGACCGCGACGGATTCGTAAAAAGTTTCATACTGAAAGATGTATCAGAATTTATAGCTACGTATAATATGTAGTCCGATGGCCATGCTAAGTGAGAAGAGCGAATATCGAAAGATGACAAATGACAGATACAAAGGGCACAACTCGTATCGTAGGATAGAGTTTTCCAGATGGAATCATATTGCCTGCGATTTGAACAATCCGGTGCCTTTCGGGGAGAAAGAATAACCGTCGCATCGACGTCACAGTCAAGCACGTGGCGGTAATCTTCGAGGATAACCCGCGTGTCAATGTTACGGCCGATCCGAAACGCAAACGTCCTTCTCCACTCATCGAATACCGCTTGTCACCCTCCTACTGTCATGGAATACGCGTTACGGAGAACAACTAGGCATCGCGAGCGGATTTTATTGACGTCCTCCTGAATTCTTCTCCGGCTTTCCTACCGGCTTTATAATGCAAAACGTCGGATTCTCGGCGCACTCATATCGCGGTCTTCCTCGTCGTAGCTTCCGACAGCCGCTATACTAAAGGCAGCCTCATAATGTTCACATGACGGGAACTAGAGGAAAACGCCGCAGGTGCTTATGCACATCGCGGCGCTGCCTTTCCGGATAACGTGAATTAATAAAAGATGCGTCAATCCGAGGACGCTTAACGTGGCATTGCGAGAAATATAATATTTTTCAGCGGAAGCCTATTGGCATGTAATACTCGCGATCGTGTACATTGTAGTATAAGATACTATTACATTGTCAAGAATAAATACATCCACTATATATACATGACGAAAATAAAAATTCTTGCGAACGACAAACATAGAACTACAAAATAGTATTACTTATTATTGGTAGATTATTTTAACAAAATGCATCACTAAGTTTCCTTAGCAGGTCCTTAGCAATATCGACTTGCGCTTAAATTCACGGAATAATATAGACTTGACATATGTATATATTAAATAAGTATCTTAAAATTACTAAAACTTTTGTTATATTTTTCGAAACGTAATTATTCAGATAAAACTATGTAATAAAGAATTATGATGCAAAAGATGTAATTTCTGTGCTCTATTATACCATATAAAAATGCGTAATATGCGCAGTAGCATGTCTATTAAAAATTAATATCGACTTTCCGTCGACGGTAAAGTTTTTCGAACAAATATGAAACCGATATTTGGATTTCGGACATGTAAAAATCCGGTATCTCATTTCCGGCCAGTACGACAGGCAAACAACGTCGGCACAATCTAGTGGGCGAAAGTTCGATTTCCTCTCGTGATACGTTTACATAAATAATGTGTAAAATCGTGAAACTTTTCAAATTATAAAATCGGTGTATACGGTGTGGGTGATGTCGGGGAGTTGGCAGCTAATGCGTAATTTATTAAGATATACATCCTCTTTAGTCGATACGGAAACAAGAGACGGAGAAACGAGCGACCTGAGAAAACTTATCGCCGCCTGTTATCGAGGACAGCACGCTTTTAAATATATCTCAACAAGACGATTTATGGTACCGACAGATTTATGAGAATGTCCACACGTCCGTTTTAACGATTTTATATCCGGTACGACGATACTTACGTCGTAAAGAGCCAACGCGATCGCATTAATCACTATGGCATGGTTATTCGATCGCATAAATTCATCACAAATTAAGAATAGATATTAACAATAATAAATAAATAAATATAAATGTATATATTGAATTTGATATCGATAATGCGAGGTAAACATACAATTTTGAAACTTTGTTATTGTTAAGTCAGACGATCGAGACACAAAGCTATAATATATAATAAAAAGACATTAACTACGCACGATATTAATTAAAATTTCGAAAATATTTTAAAATTATGTCTAATCTCATAAGTTTAAAGTTTAAAAGGGATAAAGCCAAAGCTATTTGCCATGCATACTATTTGACTAATCATTCAATGCTTAATGTATAACTAGATAATTACTTTATTTAAAAGTACATTTCATGCGCATTTTAAACGATTTGTATTGTTTTGTCGTGAATACTATATATATCATAGATAATATAAGCGCGTTTGACGTCCTTGACAATACAATTTGCTAGATTCGTTAGAAGAATGTGGTCTAAAACGTGTGTGTTCTTAATAATTGCGTTTTTGTGTGTGATAGTGCAGCATAATGTGACACATGCCAAAAGGATATTAATTATATCAATGTTTCCATCGTACAGTCATCAAGTGTCTTATCGCGGTTTATGCTTAGAATTGCATAGACAAGGTCACGAGATTGTGATAGTGACTACAGACCCTATAAAAAATTCTTCTTTAACTAATTATACAGAAATTGATTTGAAATACTTTTATAATGGTTTTCCTGAATATAAAACACTATCGCATACTAGTATTACCATAGCGAGCTTTGAGTTACAACTTCTAGAAGTAGAACGACTTATATGGGTTGTATCACACATCTTGACTCGTGAGGTTTTTAAAAATCCAGAGGTGAAAAAGTTATATGCAGCTAGCAGCAATGAACACTTCGACGCAGTTATTGTAGCGCAAGGCCCCACAATTTCGATGAATGCTTTCGCGTACAGATTTAACGCTCCTCTCATAGGTAATAAAGAAGCCATACTAATAATAAATAATTACGAAAAGTTAGATTACGATCCATATAATTTTGAACAATTATTCGTTTTCAACGATCGCATATCATGAGGTGATAAAAGATGACGTGACACACAGGTATATCAAGCCTGGACGTATTCAATCATATGCGCTATACGTTTGGTTCCTTGATTCTCCCATCGCATGTTTCCAACTGGCAAAGCAATACGCCAGTTGAAAATAACATGTCATTTTGGAAGAGACTCGTCAACTTTTATGAAGTGTGGAAGCAGATGTATTACTGGGCGAACGAACATTCTGCTATAGAGGATGAGATCGCGAAACAGTACTTAGGAGAAGATCTACCGCATATCAACGATATAACGAGAAACATGAGTATATACCTCATAAACAGACATCCAGCGTTTTCATATGGCAAACCCGAACAACCAAATGTCGTATTTTACCATGGTTTTCATATTGCAAAAGTACCGGATACTCTGCCAGAAGTATATACACACAAATATATATATTATATATATATTATTTTTCCGATCTCCTTAAGTGAGATTCAATAGCGCTGCATTGTGCATTTACGTAACCATTAGTCTTGTTATGTTCGCTAGAATATAAAACAGTTCCTTGACGATGCAAAGGAAGGATTTATTTACGTCAGTCTTGGAACAAATATTAAATGGGAGGATTTACCAAACAATATGCTTAATGCTTTCGTAGAAGCATTCTCCGCTTTGCCGTACAAAATTGTTTGGAAATTTAACCCTGATCTATTACCCAGGAAATTTAAAAATATATTGGCATTGCAATGGTGCCCTCAGCAAAGCATTCTCGGTAATATCACGGATGCAAACGTCTTAAATTCAATCATCTCTCTGTATCTCTATTTTAGAACTAATAATCCCTACAGTTTGTACTAATCTTCTTGCTCGTAGCTCATCCAAATATTAAGCTATTTATTTACCAAGGTGGTCTTCAGAGCACTGAAGAAGCTGTTTATTACGGGATTCCACTCATAGGATTTCCCGTTCTATGGGATCAGATATATCAAGTGCAAAATATAGTAAGATTAGGTGTTGGAGTTCGTCTTCAGATTGATAATCTTTCGAAAGAAAGCATTGAAGCTACTGTACATGAAGTTATAAGCAATAAGAGGTACTGTGTTATTCATAGATGATTCGTATATGATTCATAGATTAATGAACAACCTCATCTCTCTTATATTATTGATTGACGTAATACAAAGATAAGAGTTTTATATGTTTTAAAATATAACAATATTATTCTTTATTTTTAGGTATAAAGATCGGATGGAACATCTAAGTGAACGTTTTAAAGACGCACCGTATGACAGTCTTCAAAATGCGGTACGGTGGATTGAGTACGTGATGCGTCAAAATGGGACGCCTTTCTTGCGAAATAGTCTTGGCGATGAGCCGTGGTATCAGCGATGCGACTGGGACATCATCGGGTTTCTCGCCATAGTACTATTTATTGCATCTCTTATTTCTATATGGGTAGTACTTCAGATTTTACGATTACATTTACGACTATTATCGAAATCTGTATGGTAGTTTCTATTATATTAGAATATTACTATATAACAAATAGAATATTGTATATTTATTATTATACTAAACCATAAAAATGTATTAATCCTTGCATGCATGCTCTAATAATAATTTCATTAAATTATCTTAAAGATTTTTGTCTTTATGGATAGTTTCTAACATCATCTTAAATTATATTGTATGATTCTTAAAATAAAAATTATAATTGAAACAGAATACTTTTTAGAGTATATGTATAAGTAGCAACAAAACATCATTCGCGATGTAACCAAATATTGAATTTATATCATACTCGAGATATCCCAATCCATCGTCATATAACATTTATTTCATATAATGATGACGCGCAAGCGTATATATAGATCTATTACACAGTTCAACAAAAAATCACTTTTTTCCTCTCCGAAGTATCATAGTACATACCCTGAAGATATTTTTGCGCTGAATACGATACCGTCATCAGAATTTGCGGAGCACATCAAAATTTTGAATAAACTAGGGTAAAATGGCATTTTTAGTTATCTTCATAATTTTTTTACAGCAACAAAAAAAATTAGTTCTAAATAAAGTTACGGAATTAAAAAGTACAATTCAGAGCTTTCAAATGAATTTTAGTTTATGATCGTACGACTTATTTTCATCAAGAGTTATGGCTTGAATTTTCTGTATAATCTACAGTATAAGAAAGGCAAATGCATACTTTAATATATGGTAACAAATAAATAATTACAATTTAAATTTAGCTGTAAAGAGTAGTTCAAGTGCACAAATTTTGAGTACACACGCTATTACACGAAATTGTCAATTCAAAATGGCGGAACTATTGACTCTAAAGCGTTTCCTAATTGGGTATTTGGAGCGCTTGGAGTGTTTCTTGTACAGCTTGTACTGTAAATTATACAGAAAGTCTAAAATTAGACCAAACAGCCATAACTTGATGAAAATAAGTTATATGATCATAAACTAAAATTCATTTCAAAGCTCTTAAATTGTACTTTTAGATACCATTAACTTTACTTAGAACGCCAAGTTTTTGTACGTCAGTTTGGTCTTAAGACTGTTTTATACAATTTAAAATTTACGACGGGATCCGTAGAATAGTGCAATTGTATGTATCGTGCAATATTGAAACTGTTTTTAAATTAAGTGTGTGTCAGTTAAAAATATAAAAAATATAACAATTTTATTATTATATTAGATGTTTTCATAGTATACAGGTATAAGTACAATAATTATATTAGATTTTAGTAACGATTATAACTTAGCAGTTTTTTTATATCAAATCTTTTGTACAAATGTTAAAACAGTTTATTTACTGATATGGAAATATTTAATATTTTGTTTATATTCGTAGCTGCTGTCTCTTATACACATCTAGATGTGTATAAGAGACAGGGTTTTTAGAGTTACGCTTTTTTTGGAAAGTTCGATTAACCTACCTAACCTACATACCATTTATGTACTTGGCGTAAATTTTTTTCTTTTGTAAAAAGGTTTTGTTAGGGATCTCACTCCTTTTTGTAAATTAAAAAAATTTTTAATGGTATAAAATTTAAATCTTTAAAAAATAAATACAAATTATTATTCTAGAAAAAATATGTATGCACTCTTAGCATTTCGAGAATCTAAATATATCTAAATATAAAAAATTCTGCAAAAATTATCGTAAGATTTAAAATTATTTCTCAGGATTGACTGCACCAATCTTACTCAAACTGATCCCAATCGAAAGCTTGTGTATTCACATTATACACATAATAAAAATGCCGTTACATTTCTGATTACGACTTTAGTTCCTGATTAATTAAAAGGCTCCACTAATTAAAAACTTACAATTAA
>NJRQ01000269.1:148463-169613 GCA_003063805.1 Aphaenogaster ashmeadi | reverse complement strand
AGAGGAATCTTGAGAATGCGCCTTGGCGGACAAACTCGCTTTGAATATACATGAGGATGCGCCTTGATGGACAAATTCGAGACTGATATTGAAACTGATATTGAAACTGAAACTGAATACTGAAATCGTGAAAGTGACATTTTTCATGGACTCGACTCGAGATCTCAGGATTGACTGCATCAATTTTATTCAGACAGGTCGCAATCGAAAGTTCGTATCAAACTTATACAATAATAAAAGTATCGTTAGATTTTCCATTACGATCTTTGTTTCCGAGATATTTTAATCGAAAAATCTGACGAGGCGAAACTCGGGATAAGCTACTTGGTAGCGTCACTTGACAGTGCTGTATCTATTTCTCATGCGTCTCATGCGGCTAATTTTTTTTTTTGTACTTGGCGTCGCGACGCTACCGCGTCGCTTGAATATATATAAAATGGACTTTTTGTGCAGAAAATGATTAAGTACAACGAGGAACGCGTGAAGTTGGTGCCATTTTCTTACCTTTTTTGAAAAAGTAATTTTTTACGGTAAATGTAACGCGTCGTGCGCTCGTTCTTTTTTATATGAAAGTACAACTAAATATCTAATACGAAAATATCTTTTTATGTTATATTTATTATCAGTATTATCGTCTTATATATTCATAGCGCATATATATTCATTTATTATTATCGTCATTCATTTAGTATTATCGTCTTATATACACGTAGGCGAAAAATGAAAACACTTTTGTCAGATAAATCGTTCCCAAGCTTTCGATTAAGCCTACTCAGAACTTGATCTGTTCAGCCGTTATTGAGATCCGATAATCGAGCATCTCTCGAAAAGCGGTCCCGGCGTAAATGATGCACGGCGGCCTCGCGCTGCGCGTATACTTGGCGCGAGGCACTACCGTGCCTCTTGATTCTAAGCGCATATATATTCATTTGAATTATATATACAATGTATATTATCTATATTAATTTACATGAGAATGATACATAATGAAAGAATTATAAGCAAGTGTTGAGTAGGGAGTAGGAAGCCATGAGAATCAATTATTGATAACGTCTATTAAACTATATATTTATATGAATAACTCGTAACTTCTAAAAAGTCTGCTTCAGTTTACTTCGAAAAGGTATTCGCGACAAAATGTGGAAGGTTACTTGTGAAATGTTTATCGTATTATCTTTGTGGTTCATACTGGCAAACAATATAACGAATGCCGGAAGAATACTCGTGATTGCGCCTACACCTTTTTATAGTCATCAAATAGTTTTCCGACCGTTGTGTTTGGCCTTAAACGAACGTGGACACGAACTGATCGTGGTAACCCCATATCCGATGAAAGATTCGACATTAAAAAATTATACAGAAATCGATATATCGGATATAAATCTCACGCTCAAACAGCATGCCAAACATTTATCACAATTGCCGATGGCCGAATTTCTCAAATATATGTGGAAATTAGGGCAACACACGAGCCTAAGAATATTTAATAACCCAAAATTTAAGAAACTCTACAGACACGACAGCAATGAGAAGTTTGATGTGGTTATCATGGAACCATTAGCCTATCTTTCACTATCTGCTATAGCGTATAAACTTAACGCTCCTCTTATAGGTAAGATGTTCTCTGCAGATATATACAAGGTATTTTGCAAATGACATGGTTATTATCTCGAGAGATATATTCCTCATTATAAGCGTAAAGTAAAAGCGTAAAGACTTTTTCTCCTGAAAGAGAGATATCCGAGAAGAGTAATGAAAGAGAGAGAAGGACTGATATCGACTAATCCGTTACATAGGAGTTATACCCCTGGGCCTACACAATTACCACCGATATATTTTTGGTAGTCCTATATTCCCATCGCATCCTTCAAATTTTGAATTTGATTCGCAATCTAAGGAAAATCCGTCGATTTGGCAAAGACTGTGGAACTTTATCGACACATGGCATCTTGTCCGTTATTGGATTAACGATTATGTGACGGTGGAGCAAGAAATTGCTAAAAAATATCTCGGAAACGATATACCATATATCATCGACATAATGAAGAACATCAGTGTGATGTTAGTCAATGAGAACCCGGTACTCGCATACCCTAGACCCGAACAGCCGAATACAATATTTTTTAACAATATCCACATACGAAGAACGCCACCGTCTTTACCAAAAGTATGTAAACTTTAAAAATAATTATTTTTCTTGGATATTATATCGAGATAGGCTACTACCAACTTCCATTATTTCGTAATAAACAATGCGTAATAAATTTACATCGGTGACAAGGACTTAAGACAATTCCTAGATGATGCAATGGAAGGATTTATTTACGTGAGTCTTGGAACTATTACCACCTGCCACAATTTACCGAAAGAAACGCTGAAGAACTTTGCTGAAGTGTTTTCGAAGTTACCTTATAAAATAGTTTGGGAATTTGAGTGCGATGAGTTGCCGGGAAAGCTCGATAATGCATTTATCTCAAAATGGTTTTTACAGCAAGGCGTACTCGGTAAAATTAAAAGGGTGAAGTCATTATTTCGCGATTGATAGTCCATTTATACGACGTGTAACGCTTATTATCTCGTTCGTGCAGCTCATCCGAACATCAAGCTGTATATTTATCAAGGAGGAATCCAAAGTACTGAAGAAGCTGTCCATTACGCGGTTCCAGTCTTAGGAATTCCGATTCATTCAGAACAAGAATATCGAATTGGTCTCATTGGATGTGGCAATATATATTAAATTAAACGAATTAACCAAAGAACGTCTTAATAGTGCTATTCATCAAATCCTCAATGATAAAAGGTATCGTCTGCATATAATACGTTGACTGCTACGTCAGTCATAAATGCTTGACACACAAATTTCCATTCAGGTTTCGTCAGTCATATATGATTGACAGACTAGTTTGTAAACTTCCCTTGTCAATAATCTCTTACTGACAATTCGTTTTTTTTATATTGTGATGTTATATTTGAAAATCGTGACATATGACAAAATACTTTACAACAAATTTTATGGCTCTGGAATAATTCTGATACAGTTTTTTACATCTTAATTGTTCTATTTATGTAAAAACAATATCAAGAAGCCTGACGACCATATTCGTCAAAACTCCCTGGCAGTAAACGTGACAGAGAAGAATATGCTAATATAAGTTATATTATACGATCAGTTTTTGTTTTAATATTAATATTAAACTAGTAAAAATTTTTCCCTTAACTATTATACAATAAAACTGATACTAATATTTAATTTATTTATAGGTACAAAGAAAAGATGATGTATCTAAGTTCTCTTTCCAAGGATCAACCATATAACAGCACTGAGAATGCAATATGGTGGATAGAATTCGTGATGCGTCACAAAGAGGCAAATTATCTTCGATTTAGTGACAGCGATAAATGGTATTATCAACGTTATGATATGGATGTTATTGCGTTGCTCGCTATAACATTATTTATAATGCAATGCATAATAGCGCTGACTATCATCCAGATTATACGTTTTATCTTAAATAATACTGTACTTTATTACCGTCACTAAATCTTTAAATCTTTAAATTCCTCATCGTAATAAAAATATTATTGTAATTCAAATGTATAAGCAATATTTTTGTTGCATATGAATAAAAAATAAAAGTCATTTTTCGGAAAATACTAAGTTAAGTTTATTATCCCAATTTTTGTTTACGCGCTTTTGCCAATATTCAAGATCGGATTAAATTAGCAATACTATTTTTAAACTTTAAAAAATTAAAAACTGCGATTATTTTAAAACGATAATAATAAATTATTAACCTATAATATTACCCGATATTAAATTACTTTATATTTAAAATACTAACGACAATATATAAGCTTCGTATATAATACGCCCACGCCTCGATCAATTATTCTAATAATAAAAATTTTAATAATTAAAATTTCAGTGTACGTGTCTCGAATTATCAGATTTAATGTAAATGCACACGATAATTAAATTGAAATAAAGAAAGTAAAGTTAAAAATGTTATTTAATGCAATTTGATAATATTGCATTTATAGATACCGTCAAGATATTAATATCATCACTCCCGATTTCTCTATTTAACCTTTTTACTGACGAATTTTTAAAATAAAAAAAAGATTTCTTTAATTATACTTTAATCAAATTTATATTTTATTTATTTAAATTCAATTATAAACAAAGAGAAAAAGAATGAAAAACAGAGTAAAGAGTATCGTGGTAAAATATTGTTAGTTCTTTTTTTGTTAGCAATATTAGAATTAAGAAAACGCTAAATGTATGCGTATATGTGCTAGTGTCACTTAAGAAATTAATATATCCACTTCAATGCAATAATTATGCAATATATATATAATTGAAACAATCTTATCGTAAAAAATATTCATGGTTGAATTATTATCACTTTAACATCCATATTATATTGTATTATGTTCTTTAATTATTCAAATTACAATTATATGTGTGCAAAAAGAGTATAAAGTAATATTTATAAATTTATATATCTTCGTACTTTTTATTCTAAAAATATGCTAATATATCTATGTCTAACTTTGAATAAACCATAACGCCATGTCGTAATTCTTACATCGATGAAGAATTTCATGGAACAAAAATCAATTTTAGCTACTTCTATAGAAGATAGGTTTCAATGCAATAGTTTATACACGACAGAACTCGATTTAATTAACGTTTCGAAGACGTTCGTTTTTTATTCGCTAAGCAATTTAATAAAAGAAGTATTTAAATCGTATTTTAAAATATTATATGCTGAAGCTAGGGGTAAATTAGTCAATGTAATGCAATCGGCGATAAAAATATATTTTGGGATGCTGATTTAATGATCTTGTGATAGATACGATTGGAAATAGATCCTGTTGCATACAATAGCAGTGCGATACAGTATCACACATTATGTTATATATATATATGCTTATATATTTTTAGAGACTAAAAATCTTCCAGGGGAATAAATTTTAAAACCACAGATAAAGTCTTATCTTCGCCAGTAAATAAATAATCAAGGTAAATTATATATATATCAAGGGCCGGTCTATCTATATAAGTCTATGTGTTAAATTGTATGACCACTAAAAGTTCATTATGTAATATCAAATAAGCGCATTCACGAAGTACATACTCTCTTCAGTTCTAAGCCTTCTAAGTTAACTAGTGGTATGACACAAAGTTATATGATTATCCTACTTTGTAACGCGTATAAAATGTAGACCATCAGAGTATGCTGGAATTAGATAATTCAGCTCTGTGTTAATGTCACAGATATATATGCATATCTATATATACATATAACAGATTGCATATTCTAAAACTCAAAACGTAATTAATGCAAAATACTTTCTAAATAAAATTGCTAATTCTATTTCTAATAGTCTCACTAGTGACAATAATTCATTGTTATTCCAAATAAATAAATGTTCTAAAATTTTTAAATTCTCAGAAAACTGCTATCTAATTTTCAACAAAACTATTATTAATTTCGCATTAATCATAGACTCATTTCTTATTATAAGAAATAAGCCTATGATTTGTTATTATAAGGAAGATTTCATAATAGATCTGAGAGTAATACATTTTTTTAATATAAGATGCGAATTTTTAAAAAGTGTGCCCAGGCTAAAATCAGATTTAATTAAAATAAATAGAAAATCAGATTTTATTAAAATAAATAGAAAATCAGTTTTGTGCGGCAAACGAAGTAATCCCAACACTATTGCTATACAATCGGAAAGCTGGTACCAAGAAAGCGATCGCTATACCGAAATCGGCGGAGTGACTTCCTATCGTGATGCGACGAGAACGTGTCGTCTTTCGGTAACCGTACCCCCAAAGTGTCCCGGACTCATCAGCCGTGGTAACACCGGGGGCTTACTCGACACGGCCGACTTAACTCGAGCTCGGCGGAAACTTCGCGTGAAGTAGATTACTATACCACCGTCCGCACGTAGCGTCTACGCAACTACGGCGTGATACATACAAGATGACGATGGTCGAAGTGCTTCACGGGATTTTGGAATTAACGTACCTCACCGTGTTCCTCTGTGGAAGTCAACGCAGGCAAATTCGAAGCGAACGGAGAGTCACGTGTGTTCGATCGCGTTAATGCGTAACAATTTGATCAAAATTGTCAATTATCTTTGCATGAGAAATTCGTACTTTTATATCCTAGTTGACGATATGGAGGAAATTTTTACGTATAAACAACATTCGACCATTAGCCATTTTTATTCTTGTCACGGTACAATAGCTCAAACGCGCTCGTTTCAGCAACCAGACAGTTCACTCACTGCAGATTGCTATGTCGCATCGGTCATAATTTCACGTGTGTCCTATAAAATCCGTGACAAGCGACGACAGATCGATAAATGTTTCGGCAATTAACGAACAATGAGATTGATGCATTGCGAGGGATAGACAGCAACGGTAAGGGAGAATGAAGCAGGTCGAAACCCAATAGAGGGATTTGCAACGGGCTGCTGAACAATAAGGAAGGAAGAGAGGAGTGGAAGAGGGACGTGTGTGTTCCTGGCGTTTCACATCAGGGAAGTTTCCCCTTTGACTTAGTGGCGTCGCGCGATGCATTATGCAAGGTGGTAAGATCTGGTAGGGAGCTGCCTGTCTTTCCGACTGTCTCTACCGTTACACCGGGACGCGTTCTCGTCACAATCGTTAAACCATCGCGCGCATCGCTCAGAGAGAACAAAGACGAGAAACTCGCGCAACTCCGTTGAGTCGAATTAGCGCCGGTGGATATTAACGATTCAAACAGACAGCCGAGCACGAGCAGGGTCGCACGTAAATTAAACATCGTTCGATATTCGTAGGTTATTTCAGTAGTATTCGCAGTTAATTATTAAGTTCCTTATATATCATAGGCGATAGCCTGAACACCCGAAAACACAATTCCTCGAACTGAGGATAAATATAAGGCGTTTACACGTCGGAAATATTTTAGAAAATGTAAGATCTCGTGCAAAGTGGGACGTATAAATATATCTGCCACGAGAAAATGATATTTATTCAGATTATATTTCAGTCACACTCCGCGCCCTTCTTTCGTTTTTTCCTTGGTGCAAAATATCCAACGAAAGCTTTCGTTTATTCGACGCAATCCCATCCATCGCTTTTGGCTCAGAAGGTTCATTTTCTTGTAGAATAAAGTGAGCGGAATTTCTGATAAAATCAACAAACGTCAATTCTACGCTTCGAAAAGAGCAACGTGAAACACCGAATTACATGTAGATCTTGAGAAATTTACATTGCTGTCGAGATTGTTCTAAGATATGACGAGAATGTGACGCCTCGTGACGCACGATCGGCTCAGTTGCCTATCTCGCTCAGAGTTCTATCGGCTGGCCTTAACGTGGTAATCTATGTGGCGTATGCGTGGCGCGTGATGCGTTACACGTGAGGTGTACGTATTGCATGATTCGCGGATACCCGATACATAGTATTGCATTGTAACGGCTGCGGCATGATCGGCGTTCAGCCAATGTGTCAACATGCTCTTTAGGATCTACGAACCCGCTTGCGGCTTCCTGACTCCGTCAAGTCGCCCGTGAGAGAATATGCGCTGTCGCGCTGTTTTTATGTTGTACATACGTATCGTGCGTAAACGCCAGATAAAAGCTTTAATCGAGATCAAACGAGATGAAATTAATGGAAAATTCCATTTGACATTAAGCTATGCGCCTAAAGCAATTCTCCGTATATCGATAAAGACGCCTTTACTAAACATAAATAGCGATAATTTCATGGCATTTAATAAAGACTCTCATTGTGATAGGAACTAAAGGTTTTCATGATAGAAGTATTTAGCTTATAAATAGGATATTTTATAAGGTATTTGTAGCTTTTTCATATATTGTTCCGCTAAATTTAATTAAATTTTATCCTAAAAGTTAATACTGACGCATATTAATATTATTACACATATTAATATTAAAGGCACAATTAATTTTGTAAATAAAGTGCATTTTTCCTATTTTGTAACAAATGAACGCGTATACAAATAACAATGAAATTCGCGAGAAATTGCAACAGCGGATCTTTATAGTCTTTTTTTAATGATTCATTAACGATTTACTGCTATAACGTATACAACTTACGCGGCGCGTCGAAACCAACTAAATGCATCCCGCACAAATTGGATCACCAGGTTTGTTTATGAGGAAGCAAATATTTCGTCGCGACCACGGTAAATTGTTTGCCCGCGGCGAGCCCACGCTGCGCGCTTTTAATTTGCACGGCTGGCCTGTCATCGAAATGGAAAGCCCAAAAATGCGAACCGGGTGAAAATTTAAGAGCGTAGCGCCGATGAAATGCGAACAGCGAAAATGTATCTTGTAATGTTGTTCACTTTGATATAAAATAATAATAGATTTAGATAGTAATTAATTGATTTATACAGCGGCGCACCTTTAAATATACGCATTACATTTGTAACTTGAAATTCTCCGTAGTGAAAATTTCGTATCGTAAAATTACTTTTACATTTTGACGTCTCAAGTTAACAAGATAATACGCATCGCGCATCACGCATTTCACTCGCAAAGCTGTTTTTTTTACGAGTGACAAAAGAAATTTCACGAGGAGCAACAAATGCGGAACGAACGGCGCGGCCTGTCACGTAAACCGTACGTGTTGCGGCGGTCGAACGTATGCACTTTTCAACATGTGGCACACGTTGAAGACGATACACGAGCACGGCGCTAACTCCGGGGGCGAGTGATATAAAACCGCACGAAATTGTTGCTCCCCTGGCGGAAATAGTGTTCGCCCCGCATCCGGAATTTGGGACGTTTTGGGACGTTCATTATCCAGTAGCAGCCTCGCTTAAACGTGAGCACGTATCCCGCGCGATAAATATATCGCGATATATACGCGAGAAGAAATGTTACGAAGCGCAGCGCGCTTTGTAACATTTTCTAACACTTTCATTTCTCATTTGATAATCTATTACATCTTTATTTCATGTGAATTTACGTATGTTTGAAATTTTACGTTAATCATAAACTGTTAAGTGTTATTCACGGCATCGGAATTCTTTCTAAAATTTTGATAGACGAGTTTATCGAACATCGATAAATTGTCAGTAATAGTGAGAGATCATCGTTACGTTACGAGGAATTGTATTTACAGAGAAAAAAATTCTAAGTACACAGGTTCTTCTGTAAAGCTTTAAAAAGATACGCATCGAATAAGTTTGCCTCTTTGTAGTTTCCGATTTTTACCCGCGTCTTGACTCTCTTATTTTCAATATTATTCTGTCTCGGACTTTCGATATACAGCGGTACATATGGGCGAATTTATAATAAAGGAATACGAACCGCTATTGAATTTAGCTTCGCTAAAAATTGCATCTCCGTGGAATAATAATGGATAGGAAAATATGTAAAATAATAATCGAAGGTACCGGCGCGCTAACGATTGTTGCAAAAATCATTCGATCGCCATTACTTGCGTTTTCATATCTCTCTTTGCTACTTCCAACAGAACGGTATTTGGTATCGGAAATTGGGTTGATGATTCCAATCCATATGCAACATCTTTCCGCCTTTATAATAACTGTATTCGAATGACGAAGGTATTTGCATGTACAATCACAGCCGCGATTTTCATCGCGTTTAACCCTTTTGCTGTTGGACCCTCCACGAAGCAATTTTCATGCAAATCCGACTATATTTTTGCATTTTTCGTCTGCCATATTGGATCCGTCATCTCGTATTTCTTCGAACAAACGCAACAAAATACGAAAAGAGCATAATTTATAGATGCGTGGATTTACGTGGCGGGTAACGATAAAAGAGGTAGCATTAAATTGGTGTTAAGAACGAGACCAGTGGTGCCAACGGGGGGGATTACCGTAAATTTCGCGTACAGTTGGCAATAACCAACTGAAATCCGGCGGATTATCCCCTTTGTAGAAATAAATGCCCAGAATATGAGTAAAGTTAAAAGAGACTCTTACTTTAAACCCTTTGAACGCGCAAACGTCCGGCTCGTATGTGCGATACGTGTCCTCGCAATATAAAAGCCGGTTGATCTTTTAAATAGTTATAATCATTCTCGTGATTATATCAATTTTATTTACATTTCTCGTTTTATTGTAGTATCGATTTCCACGTTTGCTAAACTGGATTAGCTAATGAACGATAATTAACGCAATTTTCACCAAGTACATTACACGGATTTCATCGAAAGGACTTTGGTCAATCCTTTAAGCGGTGGCATTCACCGTCGCCATGCACCGAAACGAATATCCTTGTGACGAGGACGCTTAATACGACTCGTGAGACCCAATTCTGACCGAGTTCAATTAGCCCTGACCTCGACCGCCCATCGGTCGAACGAAGACGAACAGAGAGAACCAATCGAGCGAGACTTAACAAGTATTCGAGCGCTATCGCGCGCAGCGTCCGCTAACAGACCTCCATGGGGAAGTTATGTGTTAAGATCTGGACCGCAGACCGCGATATCTCACGTGCAGACGGAATTGCTCGGGAGGGAGAGAGGCGTGATGGGAGGGCCGAGCTCGAATTTTCCTGCGCTAATGCGGGATCGCGGGTCCGCTTCACGTTTATCCGCTCGATAACGTTACATGCCGTTTAGCGTTTCTAACACCGTCGACGCGCGCCGAGACGCGGATGTTAATTATTTCGGCGGTTTCCCCCTCAGAGTTTCCTAATCACTTACGGAGCTCGATTAAGCATTGTGCTTAACAGGTGACCCGACCGCAGGACGCGTTCCATCGCGGCACGTTAGGGAAGTTATGCATCCGGCGGGCTCGTTGAGAGTTACCGCTTAAAGTTACCAACTAAAGCATTGTTCAATGAAACATTTCATTGCACGGATATTACGTGTGAAGTTGACAACCGCGAGTAGGTCGCGGTATCAACCTCAATCTCAATCGGGTTAATTCATAAATATTAGGTATTCATTAGATGCCTATTAGTTAAACACCTTAAAATTAACGTTGAAATGTTTAGAATATTCTGCATACAACGTCAATATTTTATATAATTTCTACTTTCTACAAAAATGTAGATTTATCCAGTGTAGCTCTAGTTATCGTTTTCTGTTTTTTTAACTTTCTACAGTGCTGCAGTGTTTCCAATTTAAGTTTCTTAATACACATCTAGACTTTAAACGGTTCTTATTCTTTTTCATCTTAATTGAAGTTATCTTTTGCTTCTACTTTTTTTCTACTGTTCACTATCATTTGCAGAAGTGCGTATACGTAGGTATGTGTGCGTATTGCGTGTCGTGTATACGCGTGTCCGCAATGGGAGCTCGGGTTCGCTAAGCCCAAATGACTGTGCGGATCAGTCATCCCCGCGGGATCCTAGTCCTCTCGTACGGCACGACCCCGAAATAGGTCACTAGTGGCAGCGCAGTTGTACGGTTGCGTCATCACCAAATTGCTTTGCACCCAATATTTTTATACAACCCGACCATGCCGTTTCATCACCGACATGCAGGCGTGCCACGCGGATTGATATATCGCGCTCGCAGAGCACCAAGAGCCGCCGCGGTTGAAATTTTGCTGGCGAACTTTGAAAAATGCGACAGGACTCGCGACGACGGCCGCGGCCGCTTGTTCACGTTGTCGCCGATGTTGATCGTTGATGGTGTCGGCGCATTCAATTCCGAAAACGGGCATTACCGAAAACGGGCGTCGCGTGGCACGCTGCATCAACCGTAATTTAGTGGGCCGTATTATTCAGAAGTCACGAGTGCTAATGGCCGCCGCAGCTCTGTGTGCGGTTAATTAAATTTTATTACAAATAATATTACGTGATATTACACAGAGCGACACGGAGCGTACATTTCGGCTTCATGCGGAGGTTTTGCGAGAAATTCGCACCCCGCGGCTCCGAGTGAAATATTAAATCGAGCTCGCGAATTTCTCTCGCACGATTCTATCTCAGAGTGCGAACGACTAACCCACGTAATTAATTCATTGCTCGACCGTAACGCTTTACGTGCCTTCGCATACACACATATATATATACAGTGCACTCCATTAAGATTTAAAATGTTATATGAGAAGTAAAACGCCCATGGAATAATATGTCCATCATTTCCATGAACTTTTCGACACACATTATGTCCATATTGTATGTATCATCGTATAATTATGAATTTATGAAGTGTGTGTTAATAATGTATTGACAAAAATTGCAAAAAACTTTTTACTTTAAAATATATTTGTATAACTTTAACTCCGGTATAATCTACATAAAATATTATTGATTCCGTGACGAAAAATTTATTAGATTTCATGTTATTTTTTCTTTAAGTAATAATAAATAAGTTATTATTAAATATAAATAAATAGACTATGAAAAATTAAGATAAAATTGGTAAACGTATCCTCTGTATTTTGCTATATGCTGTTGTTGGTATTTTGCTAATCATTCACTTTTACATTTAACAAAATTTATTATTCGCTAATGATATACGTACTTCTATCAATATGTCAGAGTTGCAATAATTTACAAATATACTCGTTATTGATTTTTGTTTTAATTTGTTTTTTAACTTTATATTTTAACTTTTACTATTTTTTTATTACCACTTTTCTGAAATTTCCGATATTTTTGCTAAATATCATTTATTGACAATTAGCATCCTTTTTCAATACTATTTTTGATGATAAAAATATAAATAACTTTTTTTTGTATTTTTCATGTATTATTTTAAAAGATTCGTATTATTTCTCTGTTAACTAATTATTTTTAATAGTATACGTTAACAATTACTTTTTCGTTACTCTATAGTTCTAAAATATAAAGAAGGATTGTTTCTATATTTTATAATTCACTAGTTTTCATTCTCATGTATCATTTATTCCCACTGTACATGTATATAGGTGTCATGATAAGAGCACATGTATTCATCACAGGCATCTGCGGAATGCGAAACGCAGAAGATCGCTTTTTGTCGCATGTCGCTACGTCAATTTTTCGCGGAGTTATAGCGTTTTGAAAATCCGGCACGCGCGCGCCGAATGAAAAACATGAAAGAACGCCGCGCGTTATTTTTTTGCATATAATTTGACAGGTGCGCTATAAAAAAAGGTGTGAAAACACGTGTAGTACAAGTGCTTTGAAACTCGATACTCCGCCGTCAAAACGCGCGCGCGCGTTAGCCTATTTCGCCACTGGATCGAGATCACAGGTCGATAAAATCGCCAATATCTTCGCACAAAAAAATCGCAGCAGGGTGATCTTGGTGTCGTTTAAAAGCTAAGACTCTAGCGCTTCCATTGAGTGCAAGATCGCTTACCTCGTACAACTAGTTTGCGAGATATCGTCGATTAAGTGCAAAAATAAAATTGATTTTGCGCCGAAATCTCCGTCGCTAAAGCATTTTCATCGAAATCACGGGTCGATATAATCGTCAATATCTCCGCACCAAAAAATCGCAGCAGGATGATCTTGATGTCATTTGAAAGCTAAAACTCCAACGCTTCCAATGAATGCAAGATCGCTTATCTCGATCGAACAGTTTGCGAGATATCGCCGGTTAATTACGAAAATAAAATTAATTTCGCTCCGAGAATCGATCACCGAATTTGAAGTAAATCATATGTTTAAATTACAATATCTCGATTCAGAATGGTCATAAAGATTTAAAACTAATTTATTTGACCTTATCGAGAGTCAACTATTTATATATTATTTGATTATTAAAACAAATTGTATTGACAAGTGCATATTTTCATGTGTATAATAATATCAAAATCAACCGTTTTATATTCTTTCATTAAAAAATGAATTGAAATTTTTGCTTGAAAGCACGCTTTCATGGCACACTTTTAAATAATTATTATGAATTAATCTAAACAATTGTATGATTACTGTTTTGTTAAAAAATTGTGGAAAAAATATAACAGAAATGTGAAAAGATGACTTTCTCGTCATCACAGATAATGTTATTCAAAGATGTTAATAATAGATTATTATTGACTATGTTTATTATTAAATTCTTTATTTCTTTTTACATAGATATTTAATATGCAATATTTATATCATTTTTAACAAAGTCTTTTCTTTAAGTATATTTTTATAAATTTTTATAATTAAAATGGAGTTACATTTGCACAATATTACCCTCATTATTCATTTTAAATAAAACAGTTTGGTAATATATAAATATCAAATTTAATTGTTAATACATATTTCATTAGATTTTTCATATCTTTATACCATTTTTATATTTAAAACGTTTTGACATGTATAATTGCAAAATATGAGATAAAATATGATATTTATTTCATTTCTACATTTTCATATAATCAGCGTATTAATTGCGGTTCATTAAACATTACCGAAGATTATAAAAGATTTAAATGATTTTTTAAAATTCTTTATTAAATCAATAGAATAAACGACTCTAATAATCGAGAAGAAACAATTAATATCGTAAGCAACAAACAATAGGTATATTTAAATATTAAACCACTTGCCTCTCAATGTTGCTCCGTTGTCATCCTATGTATCCTATGCCTCCTCTTCTTTTGTCTCCTCCTTTTCTTCTCAAATTCTTTCGTTGTAACACAACAATCGCAAAAACACGATTAATTACGGAGTGTAACACAACAATCGCAAAAACACGGTTAATTACGATCGCGTGCAAACTAATTATCAAAGTATGATGATTGAGCGGCATTTTGCATGGTACTTCCGACATTAACCGTATACGACGCGCAATCGTATGATCGACGTATCCAGTTTTATCCAGATTTATCCAGTTGTACTTGAAGCATCCGACGATTCGTATGTTATTCCGCGTTTCCAATCCAGAAACAATAATGATTAAATTATGTTTGAAACGATGAAAGATCTAAAGCACTATGAGATAAATTTCTAACTTTTAACTGAAGTCCAAGTTTAACTAGCATTATGCTAATTATCGTCCGTGAATTGTAACGAAACGGTAATGTATATCTATATAATATCTATTCTCGTTCCGATTCCTTATCTATTTTGAAAGAATAATTAAATTATCTTGAAATGTTTATGAATTGTTAATCGTAAAGTTTAATTTCGCGATCTGATAAATGCTTATCACTACTTATTCACAGAGAATGATTGCGTTTTGAAGGATAATAACGCGATGACACGGAACGGCTCACGACGCTGCCTGTCGGCTCGATTTGCATCGTTCGAGTGATAGTGCGCAGACTTTGTGTAAACAACAGGCCGCTGTGTACGCCGCAATAACAAACCCCAAGACCACACGCTAACCATTTTGTTGTTTCGAACACGTAACTCGCTAGCGTTGAATATTTTGCTACTTATGTTTTTATATTCCTAGAACATTAGCATTACAAAGCGCGCGCTCCGTTTGCGCCATTTATTCTCGATTACTATATATTTTAAATGACATAATTAATGACATAATTTATTTTATGAGAAAGAAACTGTCAAAATTCACATTGATTTGACAGCCGCAAATGACACATAAGTAAACCGAGACGTGGCAACGCAATAATCAATCAGTATCGTGGAAAAAAGGCTTCAATACTTCGACATATTCGAGTTTTTGCTATATAACATGTCTTTTTTAGAAGAATATTAATTTTGATGAAATGAATTATTATCGCACATTTCCGCTATCCAAATTTGGCGATTTAACAGGTATGAATAATTGATATGTAACAGACTAATATTGAATTATTTAAAAAAATAGTGGAAAGAGAAGATAGAAAGAATTTCTCTTTAACATATACATGATATACAGGATATCCCGCAATATTAAAATATCACATTTTAGAAATAACGTAGAATCGAAAATCTGAATATAAAGTTGTTGAGGTCACAATCATTTTTAACAATCGTCATACTTCGGGGAAATTAAGCGATCTCGACATTTTCACATTAAGATTTTCGACTTTAATTAATCCTTGAAATATGCTATTGTAAATATAATTGTGGAATGTTGTATTAAATTGCAATCAGTTCTAAATATCCATCAGCTTATCGAAACTCAGTTTTTTTGGTATATCATAAAATCATGATTACAGAATATAGTTTATAAAATAATTTAAATCAATTTTCTTTACTTAAATGCAATCAATAAACCTACGACGTCAGATATATTTTGCCGCAAGATATAAGGTAATGAGGAGGAAGATGCCAAATGGGGTAAGATGCCACGCAACCATGATTCAGAATTTGTTTATAAGTTTATAAGTTAATTACTACTTTATGTTCATTTTATAGTGTTTTCTAATACTGTATTCTTTAAATAGTATATGCATTTATTTGAATTAATCAAAATATAAAATGTTTGGCGTCTTCCCCCCAATTACCTTACAGCATATTGCACAATTTCAGCACATATCTATGATTTAGCAGATCGAACTTTCGCGTCCAAGTAGTTAAAGCAGATATGTCGTGAGTACATGCATGTTTAATCATTGATATTATAATAATATATAGACTAATCCGCGAATTTTTATTTCAGGAAAATTGTTCTTTCTTTCTTTCTTTTGTTTGCTATATATACATATTGTATCTCTCCAGTATATTCTAAGTCCTTATAAATAGTTCATAATGTTTTTCGGAGAGGAGAAGAAAAACAAAAAGAAGCTTTCTTTAAAGATTAAGTATTTTGAACAATACAAGATATAAAAAACAAAACACACATCGCGAAGAATATCGAAAATGTCTGGACCGCTTATTACCTATATATATTTGCGCGCTCACCGATGCTGAAATTATCCTCCTGGTTAGAGAACATCGCCGGTAGTGCAAAACGACACCGGTGGGTATGATTTACGTGGGATAGCAGGACCATTCTTTCGGAAGGATAATCCGGCGGGTTCGTCCGACGGTTCATTCATAATGCACAGCCATTTATAATGCACGTAGGAACGATGCATGCAGGTATAATTACAACTCGGGCTCTGCGCCGCGCATCCCGCACGACATCCTAGCTATCCCACCCTCATTTGAGTAAACCGACGCTCTTTCCTAGTCGTCTGGCCACGTTGCGGGGTCATCTTTTCTCTGCCTTGTCGGCCGTTCGCCCGACAGTTGTCCTAACTGCGTCTTCGTGCAGATCGTGCTAACGAGCGTCCACTGTACCTTGGCTCGCTTTATCGATTAATAGTTACGACAATAGCCGGATTTTAATGGATTCTCCGATGACATTCTTCCTACATTACGAAACTCACATTTTTTTCCGCTGTCAGTTAAAAAATTTCTCTTCTAAAGGTAATAGAATGTCGTGGCAAATAATAAATTAAAGCTTAAAGTGGAGTACGCGCTTATATAATAAGTGATTTGCATAATATCGATCGCCTTCATTGTTTATTTTAGATAACATTATAGTTATGAATAAAAATCTAATTTTTTTATATGTATATTTCATTCGATTTTTTTCGTCTTTGTACCATTTTTCTGTGTTTAAAATATATAACTTGAGACAAAATATAATATTTATCTCATTTCTATATTCTTACATCTATATGATTAGCGTAATTGCGGTTTGTTAAATATTACCAATTAATTTCAAAATGTACATAAGAATGTACATACGGTTCGACTTCCGTTAAGTGCTCGTCTTATTGATTATGAACTAAAGAGGGAACGTAAGCTCGGCATATCCTATCGAGAAAGACGTTTTAGTCTGCCGACTTCCTGCCCTTTCGAATGCGCCTCTATTTACTCGCAGGGCAAGACGCCCAAGCTCCGTGAAGGCAACGGGGATGGCCGGGATGGCAAAGACGGAGGGCGTAGGGCGAAGGGAACGACGGAAAATCCAAATTGCCGCACAAAGCTCTCGCGCAATCAGGTTCCCGGTAATCCTCGCGCCTTCAAGTACTTCGGCACGATCGCGAAAGCCAATTATGTGGCTGACGTACGTACAGGTGCGGCTTTAAAGCGGCTAGACAACGGGCGGATACGAGGGTACATAGGCACGGAAAGTGCATTCCGACGGAGCGCGGAATTACTCGATTAGAGCTAATTCGAATTATGCCACAGCTCGTTATCAAAATCGCTAATTGTTAATTGCTACGCGCCGGCCTCGCACGCAGATATACCGTCGGTGCGTGATGCGTCGCGAAACGAGACCCCTCGCGTCGCTGCAATATCCCGCCTCGCGGGATAAAAATTGCAACGATCCCGAGCGTGACTTGAAGTCGCAAGATCGCCCAGAGTTCACGTCGCGCAACAATCCAAGACTCGTTTCTGAAACGTTTATCTCATTTCGTCGATCGCGCCTTCTCACATCTTTCGGATATTTTCGCAATATTTTCTCCATCGAACTTCACTCACGATCGCCGTCGAGACGCAACGGCCGCATCTCACGGGAAAGTACCCTCAGCCAATTCTCATCTCTCTCTCCGCTATTTCGGCGTGAAGAAACAACAAGACGCATGTCCTCGGCGGGATACATCGTCGTTTCTCGATCTTCCGCCTTCCAGCGTGCCACTGCGGTCGACTCTCGCCGCTGATAAATTGCGAGCGGCGAGAGTGTGGAAATTGCATACGCCATTGCAGCGCGCGTCCCCGGTGTGCAGTAATCGTCTTGGACGTGCGCGCGACTCTCGTAGGTAAGGGAAAGGAGAAAGCAGAAAGAACAGGAGGGTAGGCGAAGGAGAAAGTACCTGGTTACGGTACGGATGTCCAGACCCGAGAATCCTCTCCGGATGGGTCTCGTTAGTCCTGCGTGGCAGACTTACGGCACCCAGGACTCGTCCCGCCTCGACTACTCATCATGGCTCCGGAACGAGATGTACCAGAGATGCAAGGATGTTAGTTTCCTTTTTCTCAAATTACGCCCGTGAATCTTTTGAAGGAGAATTAGTTCTCGAGAACACCGACCATGTTGCATATGTATGTCACACAAGAGATTAAAAATATGAAATTAATTATCAAATTATCGTGATGGTCGATCAATCTAGAGAACTGTGCATAAATCTTGCATCATCAAGATCTCATATCTCGTACTAGCATCAAACTTCCGTTTAATTGCACAATGACCAAAAACAAGCATTTCCCTACAAATATTTGGACGAGTAAATCTGGATTTTGAAATTACTGATAATGTAACTCCGCGCTCTTTACATACGGAAGTTTCTTTCCATATTTACGTGCTGAAAATTTGTATTTCCCTAGTTCACGAGATGATCGATCGTTTCGAAAGAATGGTCTGAAACCGGCACTGAGAGTATCACGCTATCGTCTTGATCGCGCACTCCGTCGAGCAGCATGTTCGTTGCTCGTTGTTCAGCTGAGCGGAAAATACATCCTCGATGGTTCTCAGCTTCTCAACATCCGCACATCATTTCGGTGCATCTTCGGAAAAGAGAGAGACCGAGAAAGAGAGAGTGAGGGGGGAGAGAGAGGGGGAAAGAGAGAGGGGAGAGAGAGAGAGAGAGAGAGAGAGAGAGAGAGAGTGAGAGAGAGAGAACAGTACACAAGATGGCTGGCGGCGTACACGCATCCGGCGTAGGTACAGGGGAATCTGGGAGCGAATTCGAGCGCGAGGAGGAGCTGGTCTGCCGTCGGAGGTTTGATTTATATGTTAATCGCCAGACAGCAGTCGCTGCCGATGTCGGCAAGTGCGGCTTGCTGTGGCACTCTTTTATCCCTCGTAACAATTCTCGAAATATCGCGTATAAGTAGACATTGGCTATATCCAGAGGTAATATTGATAGATTGATAGAACAGGAAATTCGAGTTTTAATCACCATAATTAATTTCCAAAGAAACTTCCGTTAAGAGGATTGACATTCAAAGCTAAAATATATCATATAAATAATAATTCTTTAAAAAAGAAGAATTATAAGCGAGAGAAAGAGAGGGAGAGCGAATACTAATAAAGTATATGTGGCACAAGTGTTCTTTTTTTTATTCTACAGAATATATAACTTTGTAAGAGATTAATAAATTTTTCCGAACAAATGTGGAATACCTTGACAATTGGGAACCCGAAGCTTAAATTTCATTAGTTTTTTGCACATCAGTTTTTGCTTCTACAGACCAAATCTGTCGACAAAACTGTAGTGCCGATATTTATATCGCACTCAAATATTAAAGTTCGTACCATTTCGTATACGGACGGTTAATTAGTAGACGATAGATTAAAATCCTCTGCCGAACCAAAGATAGATGGATATATGAAAATGATACATTTCTGGCTCAATGAACTCATGGAATTATTAGAATTTCATAACCGATATATTGGAAACCGCCACTGTCCATGTTCGAATTCCGAATGCCTAATTGAAATAGATATGAAAAGTACATATAGAAGGGTAAGCTTTAATTGAAATCACGAATTTCCAATTAATTAGTCGTCAATCAATAATGCGCAAAATGTTAGCAATGAGAATTATCTATCAAACTAAAACACTCTTTTCGAACAGAATTTTTTAATTTGATTTTCGATCGAAGCAATATTTACTATTAATATAAACGATAACGATAAAATTAAGCATAAGAGATACATACATAAACATATATTTATAATTATTAAATATTAAATTTAATAATTAGTTGAAACTTGTTATAGCATAATAAAATGTGTATTATTTTTAAAAAATGTATAGATATATATATATATACATTAGGATATTTTAAGACCAAAAAGCGATGGACAAAGCAAATGTGTTATCAATGTAAGTACAATATGATTTTTATCTACTACTTTTATGGTCTACATTTCGTTTGGACAAGAAGTTATAAAACTTCACTGATGTGCCGCACGATTTTTGCAAGATAAATTTATCTTCCTCGACCCGATCAAGCACTTGCGCAAACATTTCTATATTCAATGATCTTCATATATATTTAAACGTTGACCGCATCATGCCACTCGGATTTCTGAAATCACGAGTTATAAAATAATTGATCAGAGAAAAAACTGTGAGATGAATATTATTTATGCTTCCTAATATATAAGCTATAATTTTATTATATGAGATATAGAAAAGATATTATATAAAATTATATTTACTCATCATACATAAAAAAATATAATAAAATAGTGTATAATAACATAAAAAATAAAATAGTGTATAATGAAATAAAAAATAAAATCAAATAAAAATAAAAATCAAATCAAATGAAAGATACACAAGTGTGTGTGTGTGTGTGTGTGTGTGTGTG
>NJRQ01000269.1:112825-148363 GCA_003063805.1 Aphaenogaster ashmeadi | reverse complement strand
TGTGTGTGTATATGTATGTTTGTGTATATCCAAAAGATATCTTATTGCTTGAATTATCACCATATTATAATAGTCGCGAATACGAGTTTCTCTTATCTTTCAATATTATTGCGATTTTATGAAGAAACCGTTTCGTTATCGTTTGTTTCCTGCATGACGTTCCTTTAACAATTATGTTGTACCACGCGACGCTTGAACAAAACGCGTTTTGCGTCGACGTGAGATAAGAATTTTTCGCCAGATGTGAGAAACATGACTGCAATATAAAAGCCAATGAGTATACGCGATACGTGCCTGTATACTAGTAAGATGTTGCGAAGTTTCATTTCCTGCTTCCTTCTTGCCGGAGGTTTCGGTGAGTGAAAGAGACATATAATGCGAATTTTATAGTATTTTGAAATAATTCTGAAATTTTACAAGATATATATATATATATATATATATATATATAACTTGCAAACTTATATATATTAAACTTTATATTTAAAAAGAGTTGAGCTTCATATATATGCTTCACAAACAACATAACTTACCTGACATTTAGAACTCCGCGATGAATCATAGAACTTGATAAAGTCAAATCAGTACAAGTTATAGCACAACTTCTTTAGCCGTATTTTTTATTATCCAACGTGTTCCGGGGAGGAAAGTTTAAGAGGCTATACAGTCGCGCGTAATAAAGTCCGACCGAATCTTCGCGTGATTTACGTATTCGCCGCATTCTGAGGCCAACTTTTTTGCTGAAGCGGCCCAAGACAAATTCTACCATCAGATTTAATATTACAGCATCCTTTCTGGTGCGACCGGCTTCCCCTCTTGACCCTCGGATTGTGAGCGGTACGGTAACTGACATAAAGCAGCATCCTTATCAATTGAGCCTCCAGCGAGGTTTACGGCACGCTTGCGGAGCCGTCATCATCAGTAATAAATGGGTTGTCACGGCGGCTCATTGCGTCGGGTATGTATTTCTTTCCCTCTTGGATACGTATCGCATTATCTCATTACAAGCCAAAACCTAAATCTTCATAAGACGTTTATGCTAATGACATTTATCCTTATCTTTGGAGAACGTCTTCCAACTAATTTAATACTCTTTATCAAGTGCCAAATATAATCGCAGCATCATTATCAGCGTCGTATTTACCTTCTTCTTGCATGTTTCAACAGTATACAAATTTGAATAAACAAAATTGTAAAGTTCACAAATTGAATTTGTATAATAATACGATTTATGTCAAGCGCATTGTGCTTCTTAAAATATTAAAAATTAATTAATGTTCTGGAATGACAAGATATTCCAATATTCCTATTTCAGTTTGATTAGTTAAAACTCAAAAATAGGGAAAACCTTATTAGAAAAATTCGTCTATTCATTTTACGCTCTTAATCATAAATAAAATTATTAAATATAACTCCTGACTATTTGTAGCAAAGTAATTATTATTTAAAGCGGAAGTTTCACGTCCGATACAATTACGTTATAATAAGACAAGTTAGAAAATTGTAAAGCACGTTTGCGCGATCATCTGTCCCGCTATTGCGAATGTGATAGAGCATCTTCTCATAAATAAAATCATTAAATATAACTTCTGACTATTTGTAGCAAAGTAATATTATTATTTAAAGCGGAAGTTTCACATCCGATGCAATCGCGTTATAATAAGACAATTGTAAGCACGTTGGCGCGATCATCTGTCCCGCTATTGCAAATGTGATAGAGCATCTTCTCATAAGCGTTCTGTCGATACTGTCATCGCGCAGCTCACGGCGTGTGGATATCATCACGATATTTTCATACACCAGCATGTGCATTCCGTTGCAGTTCGCCGGCGAGCGTTTACAGACTCCGCGCAGGAAGTAACGACAAATACGGAGGCGTCTATTATCGAGTTAAAAGGATCGTACGACACCCCGCCTACAATTTCCTGACGATCGATTACGATATCGCCCTCCTCGAGGTATGTAACATCGAACTCTGTCTCTTTCTTCTTCTCTCTTTCTACCTCCCTCCGATCTCCCTGTTTTTGCTCGTTAACGACCTGCGCCAGCTGACAATAACAACATCGCTAGCTCTCGCACGGTCTGGAAATTTCATTTCAGATCGACGGCGAAATCGCATTTAACGATAGGGTGCAGCCAGTGAGGCTGGCGAAAAAGGAACCCGCCAGTGGCGTTATGGTGAACGTTACCGGATGGGGCGCGGCGAAGGTGAGTGCGCGAGGAATAGACTCATTATCTGAACGTTGCGGAAAACAAATGGAGCTAAATAATAGCGAATTTCCCCGGTCGCCCGAGCGCGATTCGAAGATTTCGTGGGAGCGCGCTATTCCGTATCGGAAATCGAACCGCACAGTATTCAGTATACGACCAAAAAAAATCGATATCCCCCGCGTCCCATTTGCAATGATACTAAATTACGTTGCGGGTGTATCAAAGGTATTATATTACGGTGCGCTATTGTTAAATTACTTCATCCATGGACTTCCCTTTCCGTTCCGCCGCTTAGCAAAACCGCAACTTTCGCAGCGTATCCTCCGCTAATTCCACGATGCTGATATCTGATAATCAATATCGACTCTGCTCTGTGGTCGTCGATGTCTGTACTTTACGGCGGAGGAATTGGGTTGGATGATCATTGTGTATTACATATCACAATAATATGATTGTGTTGATAATCTTAATACGCTTTATTCATAAGTCTATTAAGGCGCATTGGAATTATCAAGATAACAGAGGCGTGTGTCAATCAATTTAAGTTATGGAAGCATTGCAGAGCGACTTTTTATTTTAGTTAGGTGGAGAACTGTCACCTGTATTAAGGAGAGTATCGCTTCCGATCGTGAGCAGAAAAACGTGTCGAAGCATATACACATACATCCGCAGCATCACCGATCGAATGATCTGCGCGGGTTACATGCAAGGCGGCCAGGATGCGTGTGAAGGCGATTCGGGCGGACCCCTTACGGCGGATGGCATCCTCTATGGAATTGTATCCTGGGGATACCGATGCGCTCAGCCGTTTTATCCCGGTGTTTACACCAATGTTGCGGATCTTCTCTGGTGGATAAAGTGGATCAGCTGTATTTAACCTTTGACAATTACACGCCCCTTGTTGTGCGTCTGAATTTGCGGGCGGTAGAACATCGAGTCTGGATATTGGATAAAAGATCTGGATGATACATTTATGTGAGACAGACGCAAGGTTTTAAAAGACAGGAGTTTTTAATAGCGTATTTTATGTAATATTGTCCACAAAAATTAATGCAAACGAGATCGCGAGTTTCAATGAATTATCATATCAGGTAGCTTTAGGAAAAGGAATTAAACAATATAAAACCGTTATAATTAATGTTCATTAATTTAAAAAATAGATAAATTAGAAAAAATAATATAAGGAGGCAAATAAATCACTGATATGAGCATCGATGTTATTATAAGTACCCAATAAGCTCGAACGTTTTAATTGAACGACATAAAAATGAAGATATTGTTAAAAAGTATAAAGTGAATTTTATGTAGCTTCTCTCTCTCTCTCTCTCTCTCTCTCTCTCTCTCTCTCTCTCTCTCTCTCTCTCTCTCTTTATTAAAAGTACAATTAGCTGTTATAATCTTAACACGATTGTACCATTATTGATCGATCGATAGGATATCACTTATACATATGTTACGTAATTGTGTGTACCAATTAGTTCAACACACGAACGTTACCCCAGAACTGAATTACGCCTATAATGCGACAATCCCAAATTAATCGCGCGGCGTTCTTTTATGTTCCATGATAATGCTTTGTTATAATTTAGAACATCGATAACGCGATAATATATATATATATAAATATGTATCTTCGACAGAAAGTAGATTTCCATTCGCGAATCATTCCGTGGCACAGTCTCATACAAGAGTCATCACTCGCGGCCGATCAGCGTGTAAAAAATGTCGAAAAAATTTATCCTACTATTCTGCGTACTTCTGGTATATAGTGAGTCAAACAGTTTTATACATGTCCGCGCTTTCTACAAAATTGTTTTACATAAACTGTGATTACAGCTGTTAATACAGAGAAACACGAATATGTGGTCATCGAGGATTATCCATACCATGTGAGAGAAACTCATTTCTTTTTTTTTCCATACGCGATAGCTTGCAGTACCTACGTTGCGTTCCGCCGGCAAATAAAACTATACGCCATTCACATGTGGCTTTAATCGGTAGTCAGTACAGCACGGTGACTGTAAGCCGCTATTATTTTCGAATAAATCGGATTTCAGATAGAATTCGTTATTCCAATACAGGTATCGATCCAGATAGCTGGACGACACATTTGCAGCGGCGCATTCATACACGAATCATGGATTATGACTGTGGCATCCTGTGTTTTCAGGTACGTGTTCCTGCGAAAATAATAATGTACAAGTCGTTCCCCTTGGAAGCTACGACTTTAATTCTGTTGAAAGATTTTTTTCGTAAATTTAAAGCTAACTTTGTCTTAGGAATAATAATCCCTTTCGGGTTTAATATACATAATAAAAATTGGAAAATTGGAAATATGAACTTTTAAATATTATTAAATTTTTAAATAAAATTTGATATATAATAAAGTAATGTTTTAAATATATCGGTATATTTTATTAATATATCGTATCCCGCAGTGCAAAATCGTCGACGGTATCCGTACGCGTACGTTCCTCTTATATTTCCACGGATGGCGATGTATTAGAAATAGACAATATTGTGGTGCATGAAAATTTTGATAAATACGTATACTTCAACGATATAGCATTGATGAAGGTATGTATTCCCATTCGCTGAACAAACATCCCGCATGTGCTCTATTGGTTGGTTTATCGCGTGCGCGCGTATGCAAAGTTGTCACATTTATCAAACTTGTAGCTAAAGAGTCCTGCAGAGTTTGGAGAAAAGTTACTTCCTATCGGACTGCCGGAGAAGGAAAATGAAGAACTCCAGGATGGGACACATTGTGTCGTGACTGGCTGGAAACGAACTTGGGTAAATATACTCGAGTAACACGCGCAGCTTCAGTCTCTTTTTGAATGTTCACAACCGTTTGCTCGGGAAAACCGTTTTACCGTTTGACGGAGTGTCCAGGTGCCGCGACACTTGGAGAACGCGACTCGTTGGTCGTTCTTCCGCCGTGAAACGCTTCTCCCGGAGTTAGCAACTCCCGGGACGGGATTTTTACAACGAGCGTAGGCATTTTTACAGGAACTCGGATATGCAAACTTTCCGCAACTTCCCGCCGACAGTTGGCACCCGCGCGCGACGTTATTCAAAGTCACGTCGGTACCAAAAAGCAAATCGTTACGAAACACTGTCGCAAAACGCTCGCGCGCGTTCGTAACCCCCCCGGTTCGTCCCCCCGAACGGGGGTCACAATAACGAGAAACGTGTCGTAAAAACGTGCGAGTCGTGCCAAATTTCCAGAGGAACGGCCCGAGCGGGGCTCAGCTCGCTGCGGCCGCTGTGGCGATCGTAAATCAACGTACGTGCAGGGCGACGATGCCGAGCTACAAGCCGCTGTCTAAGGATATGTTGTGCGCATCTAACGCAACCCGCCCGTCGGAAACGTGTCAGGTAAGGTGAACATATAAGATGAAAGTGACGCGACCCAACGGGACTCGAGAACGGGCGCGGTGATCCGTGAAGGACTCGTACGCGGGAAACCGGCGACAAACCCTGGACGACACTCGAGAGAGCGTCGACGACACCGAGGAGAGGCGCCTCGACCCCGTCGTCGCACGTCACGACACTTGGCACGCGTGCACGGGGTATATGCATCATCTACGTGCCATCGAGTCGGGTGCGCGCTCTCGAGTGTCAAGCGCAGTAGATCTGGCAAAGTACCACGCGAGGTGCCAGAAATGCTGGGAAATGTTCTTTTAGTCAGGAATACCAGAGAGTAAATAACGAAAAACTATTACGATTTACGATTGTGTCAATAGCGGTTTCCGACTTGTAAAACTTATCATCACAGTAAACCTATTGTACAAAGACTTGATTAACCCTTTAAGACCCAATGTACATAATGTACATTCACTTTGAGTTCTTTCCAAATGTTTTGTATTGATAAAAAGTAAGTAGTGTTTCTGTCACTGAGAAAAAAAGTCGAAATATTCAGAAACAAATGTTACTTGTGACATTTTCTTCGATATTTATTGATTATAAAAAAATTTAGCTATGATGACGGAATATACATTTCTGTGTGAAATAATATCTAATTTTACTCATTAAATGGTTCATTTGCTAGAAATAAAATTTCATTTTGCCGTATTTAAATAAAGCTTATTTCTGTGAAATAGGCCTTATATTTCACAAATAAATTTTAAGTACTTTTTTCTCAGTATATAACACCACGCGTACGGACTTGTATATACTAACTAGATTGCTTACTCCGTTGCCATCTTTGATGCTAAAAATGTGGGTAGCCATTTGTAGTTCCGATTATACTAATGCATGTATAAATCACACGGACAATATATTCACATGATACACTCAGTTCACAATATATTCACATGATACACATACACAGTAAAAAATAAAATGTTAATTGTAACATTTTTCACATGTCCCAGAAAGTCCACTCTAAATTAAAATAACTCATTCATCGTATGTTACTTGTTGACAAACTAGAAATGTTAATTAATTAACACTATACTTTACATTTGCATTTGTTCTTTTAACTTTAAGTATGATGTAATAATGACATATAAAATAATTCAACAGTTATGTTAATACATGATATTAATAATTTTATTTGGTCTTTCCAACGTTTTTTAAAAGTATTTTTTCGATTTTTATTTTATATTAGAATTGAGCAAAATATTAACCCAGACAGCACAAAGTCGTCTAAATAGTTATATCATATCATATCATTAGAACATGAGTAAAAAATCTCATAATCGTTGTGTCTTTTATTCTATCCTGTAGTTTTCTTACTTACGAGAGATAAAACTCTGCCGCGTCCATCTGGCGGCCGTGCCGCGACTTTAAGACATGTTGATTTTTTGAAATAATTGTGTTAAAAGAACTCAAAATAATATTCAATTTCTAAATAACATACATAAAAAGTTAAATTATTACGTTGACATAAACGTAACACGTGAAAATGTTATGAAAATAATAACATATCTGTTGTATGTTAATTTTACATTGAAATAATAATCAAACACAAGAAAATTTTAACATATAGACGCACGATTTTTTTACTGTGTATGAATATATCGGAACTAGTAATGGCAGCCGGGTGCGCTTCTGTCTCTTTCGATCATATGCAAAATAACTGAACTGAGCAGTGTAGTTAGTATATAGAAGTCTATGTATAACACTCTTAATCCGTTTTATATGGAGCTAGATTCTCTATCTCAATTTGTAAAACAATGGTGTTCCCGCTAAACAAGCCACTATTGTGATCATTGATCGTACATTTTATTCAAGCGGAATCGATGCCTGGGCCTTAAAGGGTTAAGTAAGGATGAGGTATTCCGAAGTATATTTAGATTCATCTACGATTACGGTGTTGTCGACTGAAATCGATTGAGATTATCGAGATTTTCAAGTAATCTCAAGCAGCAGTATCGATACGGGTATACGAGTCCGAGCGCAATGTCATAATGAGCTCGCGAGCAGCAACGAGATGTGGAAAATGCGAGGCACGTAA
Organism: Aphaenogaster ashmeadi; assembly: GCA_003063805.1. Classification (NCBI taxonomy): domain Eukaryota; kingdom Metazoa; phylum Arthropoda; class Insecta; order Hymenoptera; family Formicidae; genus Aphaenogaster; species Aphaenogaster ashmeadi. Next base: position 140,688 of record NJRQ01000269.1, on the reverse strand, counting down.
ATTAAGAGCAGTCGATGGTAGTCGAATTCCAATTGTGCCACGGCCACGAGTGTACAATTACATCAATGGAGTCAATAGTCTTTCCGCAAGTACACGCGCGGCTGGTTCAGGTGTCGGATGCACCAGATTGGTGAACAATGCGGCACTTGACTCGAGAACGCAATTTCCACGCGACGTCGAAGCACCGCAAGCGAAATGCGAAGAGACTCGCGCGTGCACACTAGAAAAATTCCCGTTATTTCGCAACGTGACTATACGCGACCGTGTTTGAAGACCACGGAACAAGAGAGCACCTCGTATATAGATACAATGTTTTCGTAACACAAGCTGTAACACATATTTAAAATACATTTACACAGCGATGAGCTCAGATTTTGTACAGATTTTATAAAGATTCGTAGGTAAAGCTCCTGATGACGCTTTTAACTATTACTATTAAAAATTATAAAGCGAGAAACTTTTGAGAAATGTTATATTACTTTTAAAAATGAACTTTAAAAAAGTCACATCAAGATTCCATGTGCTGAGCCTGTGCTGTAATCTGTTATCGAGCGCCTCGGTTCCTAGTAATTAGCGCAAGTAAAACTTCCAGCGATTATACAACCATTGTGATATTACTGTCTACAGAGTGATCTAGGTGCGCCTCTAGTGTCGGCGCAGATGCTGATTGGCATTCTATCCTATGGATTAGGTTGCGAAACCAGGATACATCCAGGTGTCTATACTCGTGTCAGCAGCTACTTGCCCTGGATCTTTACGAATACTGGTATCTCCTATAAATGAGGCAATCTACACGATCGTCACACTCAATTTCAATTAATTAGAATACAAATTATAACATATCGTGCTTTTCTTATTAATAAAACGTTCTGCAAATTGCCATAAATACATGTTGACGTTAAACCCTGCGACATCTCTGAATGCTTAATCCCTGATAACAGAATATCTCCGGCCAGATTTTATCCTAGCATTCGTAGCAGCTACGAATTAGATTAAAACACGACATTTCAATTTTGCACATCCATGATATTGCAAGTCGCACGATACGTATGCGTCTCTTCCCGAGGACGAGAAAGTGTAGCCATTCGAGTGTAAATAGACAACTGCTGGAACTCAAACGTTACGTGGTTTCGTCAATACCTGATGCATATTCATAAAGGTTTAATATAGCAACGGGCTAGCAATCAATTATTTCGACCTGCCGCGTGCGTACTTGCTCGTTGATAAAGTCCATGAATACAGTATCTCGAGCATGCCATTTAATTTAAGCGCCGTAGCGAACGTCCCGTACTTCCGATTTCAAGTGCCACGTTTAAGCTTAATTATCATGTTTCGAAACCGAAACTTCCGACGTACGATACGCCGTCGCAGCTAGCCCGTTAATTTATCAACGATATTTTATCGAGTGCCAATTAATGGAAGGGATTAAAAGTTTATACAAATTCGTCCAGCAGTTCATTTCTGTCCGCTGAGAGCTCGATTGTGTGGAATTAAGCAGCGACCGTTTAAAATCCTCTTAACGGCCATTAAAGAATTAACGACACATATTTTTAATCTACCTCCGCGCGATATTTATTGGAATAAAAAAAATCGATATGGAATTTATTACCCGATAATAATTATATTGCCAAGATAAAAATGCAAGCTGCGTTATTGCGTTGCTTTTTTATTAAATACGAGATTTAAAATTAATTTATAATAATTCATGTAAAAATCATAATTTATACTGGACAACAAATATCCATATCATTTTTATTTAATAAAATGCTCTAATAATTCACATAGGCATCTTCGTTTTTTTTCATAATTAAAAGAGATTTAAACTCGCTTACACTCCGGTTTTCTCATGTATCCAATTGCGCAGGATCCCAATAAACATGTATACACTAACACGATTGGAGAGAGCTTTTTTACATTTCGAAGACATTATTCCTATTCTGTACTAATGGATTACCAGGTTTATCCTGAAAATAAATGCCATTTATTTTATTAATGAAAAATTTACAATAATCCCTCACGTACGTTTGCATAGTAATTTTAATTGATCTTTTATCGCAGTAGGATCGCGTTAATAAAAAAATACTCCTTCAGGACACGATTGCAGTCCCGAATCCTTTATAACGCTCACTATATGCAAGCGTAAAAATCGATAGGAGTCGTCGCGATATATTACTGTTCCTTCCGTTATACCGCGCAGAGAAAAATATCGCCGTCGGAAAGCTCGCCAATTTTCGATCGCGACTGCTCGATATTTAAAACTGCCTGCGTAACGGCACAAGAATAAAAGCACCACGACGAGCGATACTTTTCATCTGTGCGCAAAGATTAATATTTTTTCATGAACGGATCCCTGTGCAACATTTCTCTCTTTCTCTCTCTTTCTTTTTTTCTTCCACCATCCGCTTCCGTCGTCTCGAAGCCAGCTGGCTAACAAAAACTAGACAACAGGGAGAAAAAAACGAAAGCTTCTCTCCCTTGTACGCTTCGTACACCTGTTTGTTCTTCGCCCTATCCCACTATTAGGCATTTATTATTTCTATTTCCGTGAACGAAAAATTACCCTACAATCGCCTTCTTCTATAAATGGCGCAGATTATCCTTGGAATAATTTTACAATATCCCATAAATAAATCAGAGCATCCTAAATCATCATTCTAAATGCTACTTGTAGTTTTTGTAGAAGAAAAGGTGGTATTATGGCCCCTTGTAAGTATAATGGGCTCTTCTTAATATCTTCACTATTAGTCGACAAATTCTAGGGATTACTTATGGAGTCATTTGTTTAGTAGCCCGCCATTACACAGTAACGCTAATATGCGAATACAGAATGGTCGGCATTTGTTATAATACATTTTTACTTTCGAGCATTTCGAAATGTTTTCAAGATACATTTTAGCATTTAATTATACTTCCTGATTTTTCTTAAACTTGAACATGAGATTTCGGTCCATAATACAATTAATAAATAAAAGAAATAGCAAACACTGCGTAGATACAGAAGTATAGAACAGTTATTATATAAAAAGAAAATATGATCATGTTATAAAAGAAAATGTTAAATGTATAGACGTGTGAAATAGGTCAATTACGTCCAATTCGAAGTACTGTTAGTAACGGAATAAGAGTGAAATACATGCTTAGTGTTGCAGGTCAAATATGTTTATAAATAAACAGTATAAAGGATTCAGGACATTATAATTTGTTAAATGAATCGATAGATATGCATGATGTAGCGTGTCGGTATCTGATTATAAATTAAGACCATTACATTGTTGTTGTTTAATATGTAGCATTTCTGATATAATGTGCTTATTATAACCAAGAACGATTTTATAATGATGATTTTGTAACGGTCTTAATTTACAATCAGACACCGACATGCTACATCATGCATATCTATCGATTCTTAACAAATTATAATATCCTGAATCCTTTATACTGTTTATTTATAAACATATTCGACCTGCACTAAGCATGTATTTCACTCTTATTCCGTTACAGTATTTCGAATCGGACGTAATTTATCTATTTCACACATACATTTTACATTTTTTTTTATAATATGTGTAACGATACTTTCTTTTTATATAATAACAGTTCTATACTTCTGTATCTACTCAGTGTTTGATATTTCTTTTATTTATTAATTGTATTATGAACCGAAATCTCATGTTCAACTGTTGACCCGGAGGTGAGTGGGATTATATTCAAATTTACATACTAGTTATGTCACATCATCCTATATTATATATTTTTTTTACAGTGGAACATATGTCCACTAACATTACTCCAGGCCTTACAGCCATGTGTTTTTGACGACATTCCTCTAACAAGGATCTCTCCTCCTCTGGGTCCATAAGTTACCTAATAATCTTTTCAACGACTGTAAGCTGAGGATGGCTCCAAGTAGAGCCGAAATGTACTTAAGTTAAAATAAACATTTTTATAAATAATATTCTAAGTAATAAATATTTTATAACTTTGAGTTTAGAACCAATTAAACAACACTTTGACGAATGTTATCGTTAAGTTTTCAATTTAAAATATTAATTATTAATAAAATTATTGTACAAAATGTAAATGGGCGGCCACCTTCTCCTTTAACTGCATGGGTCAAGTGCCCGAATCGTAATGTGATCTATATCCGGTAATCATCGCTGTAAAGTTATAAAAATAAAAATTAACCCTTCGTCTGCAATCTGAGTCTTTTATGGCGAAATTTTACTCTCGAATTCCTATAAAAATTTTCAATTTTTATAAAAAAAGTTTTAACATTTGACTTTCAAAACCATTGGATAATGTTATAGACACTTTCAAAAGTAATTCTAAATTTTTCAGATTTTTTGAAAGCTTAGAACAGCTTGGGCTGAAAATAAAAGACCCAGATTGCAAACGGCGTTAGTAAAAATATGATGACAGACGAAGAATTAAAACTCTCTGGACGAAATGGCGGTGAGTGATAATGCGGTATGACATATCGGACCTCGTAAGTAGACCATGCTCCATGGACTATTCTTTTTCAACTTTTCGTTATCGTGCATTTTGATACGATTGATATAATTCAAATCGAATGAAACGTTGTTTGTCGGCGATAATAAACCGATAATAGAAGGAATTTTTATCCTTCCTATCGATCCCTGGTCGAAATGCGACCAGACTATATGTGGTCAGGAGCGACGAAAGGTAGCTCCAATCTGGCCCGAAGAGAGAAGAATGGATACAAGGTAAGTGATCAACATTGGCCACAAATACATAAGGTAACATATAAAATGGTTCGGTCTGTCTATTTATTTGCCCAAAGTGGGGCTATTTATCTTCATGTATTTATTGACATTTTTTCTCACATACATGTAAAATTGGAAAAACCCTAATTAAATTCTAATCGCGCGCGTATTAAAACCCCAATTCGCGCACATTTCCCACATTTCGGATGATCGTGAGTTTCAGGTATCCCGGTAAATTATTCAGCAAATCGGACTCCTAATAAGTTACGTGTCACGTTGTAGTTTTGATTATAGATTTATTAGGTTGGAATACGGATAGGTAGGAAAATGGATAGGAAAAAATACAGAGATAGGAATATGGATGGGAAAAAATATGGGTAGGTAGGAATATAATTTGAAATATGGGTATATAGGGATATGGGTAGGTAGGGATTCGGGTTAGGGACAAGAAGACATAATTCGATAGTTTAAAAAATTATAGACAAAATAAAAATAATAATTTAAATATAATAATTATTATTATAAATATAATTATTTTTATTATATAAATATATATAAATAATTATTATTATATTTATTATTACTATAATATAATAATATTTATTATTACTATATTTTAAATAATTATCACTTACAAAAAGAAGTAATAATATTAAATTAATTATTAGAAATATTATAACATATCTTGTTGTAAATACCTACTATATATTTATTACAAATTGTGTAATAATAATTGTGTAATACATTAGCATATAAATGTAATATTAAATGTAATCGGATGCGTATGATAAGATGGATAGCAGTATGCGTTTGATAAACATTTACTTTAAAACTTTATAATAGCTTTTATTTGTTAAAAGATCATTAATAAATTCAAGAAATTAAAAATTCTGTATTAAAAATTATCGTTCCTGTGTGGACAGTAATATAATAATTTATTAAATAAAAGTGTGAAAAGGTTCGATGCTAAGACATAATCATGTAGATAGAAAATTTTTGCTCGCGAAATTCAACGTCCGCGTTTTAAATATACAATATATTAAATTTACTCACTTTATGAGAAAATTTAATATATTGTTGCAAAATTCCGGATTTCAGATTATCGCCGGTTATAAAAATCCGCAAAACATTGTGTTTTATCTCGATGAAACATTTTCGCGAATTTTGTGAGATATTAAATATTTGTTAAACGAATTCTTAAATTATGCGTTCGGTGTTAAATACATATATTAAATCGCTAAAGATTAATGCAAATATCGCGTTATCTTTATGTTTATGGACGCAATCGCTGCCTTGGTAATGGGGCCTTGTCCCTCGCATCAAGTGGATGTTAGCGAATACCTACATGATTCGTGCCGATGAAGAGTTGCAATGATCTTCATTGTAGAGAGTTATTTCTCGTTGTTTTCCACAGGACTTGACAGGACCCATCCGCGACGCCTAGTTCGGTGTCTCGCTGAATCTGGGGGTTCCTGTTGCAGGACCGAAATTATATATAATCCCGGGTTTTCTTGGCGGTTGCCGGAAGCAATGGTTTCGGCAATAAGTTAATGATAACAACCATGTCAACAACAATTCTTAAAATCGAATCATGAAATCGACAAAACAATATATTCAGAGAGAAGACTTTATTCTTCTCATTAAATATTCTGTTTTTAATATTAATGTTGTTTTGACTAAGAGAGTAAGTAATAAAGACTTAGCAAATTGAACATGGAACAATTAATTATTTATAGAGAAATTTGAATTATATTAAATAAATTAAAATCATAGATTTGGTCGTTTCTTGCGACTCTTTTGAGAAAAAAAGAGAGAGTATATAGTTACAAACGAATATATATTTTCTTATTTAAATTTTTTTTAAAAAAACCCATTTTCAGGCACCGAGTATCTTGTCATTCCAGAACATTAATTAATTTTTAATATTTTAGAGTATTTTGCACGGAAAGAACGGTTTTGCTGAAGTATCTAAAAATTTAGTCAGATACAGATCAGAAAATAATTATATTGGATCATCCAAAATAATTAGGATGCTCAAGCTGTTTGCTAGGATGTTAAAACTTTTTGCTGCATTGTCATTACGCTTGAGCGTCCTACATAATTATTTTGGATAATCCAACATAATTATTTTCAAATCTGTATCTGGCTAAATTTTTAGATACTTCAGTAAAACCGTTCTTTCCGTGTGTATATTAGTTATTTATTCTTAACTAGCTTAAAACAAACAAAATATAATATAATTAATTACATATCGTTTCGAAAAGTTTTATGACTATACAAACTTGTGTGATTTCGGGCATAACATCTAATTGCGCATTATACAAGTGATTTTCTTCAAACTCGTTGCGTGTTGTTAATGCAGTGTTATATTATTTACCTACAATAGAGCAATGTTGTAGTCGAGAGTCGCATTATCGTATTTCTCTCATGGAATATAATTTTCGGATAACATAATGGCTCTTACACATGGTATGAGACCAATTTATCGAAATTTTATCCATATAATGCCTGAAATGAGAACATATCACATGAAATATTTACCAAGAATTCGCCGAACGACTTAGCAAAGTCAATCGGATCTGTTATAATGCGGAATTAAAAATCTATATACCTTCATGTAATATAATACGCCAATTCTCGCTAATGATAGCACCGGTACAGCGATCGTTAAACGCAAATCGTTAAAGCGCACCTGGAAAAATTCAGTGAATGGATTATCAAAATGTAAACCATTTCGACTTTCGGGATCGTTGAGTATTGTGCAGTATTCATAAAACACGAGTGCAGCATTAACAAATTATTACTTCAATTCAACATCAATTCGCCACATGATACAGTCACATTACGCGAATTATCCTAAAGTTGCAAAATTGATTTTAATAACAATCTTTTAATATAATCATGTATCCACACGGAACAGTTTAGCTAAAATATCTAAAAATTTGGCCAGATACAGATCTGAAAATAATTTTGTCAGGCCATCAAAAGTAACTATGTCGAATACTCAAACACGATGATAATGCTGCAAAAAGTTTTGATATTCTAGCAACTATTTTGGGCATCTTACATAATTATTTTAATGACCCAATAAAATTATTTTCAGATGTGTATCTGGCAAAATTTTTAGATATTTCAGCTAAATCATTCTTTCCGTGCAATAATTTGTTTCATTTTCAGACTTATTTTTACCCAACGTAGTTGCCGGTTGCTAATAGAAACGTCTATATTTCTCAGTGAGCGATTCGTTCTGCATCGCTACAAAAATTCGTAACTCATAACATAAAAGTAATTCTCGTTGAGTTTTTGTAACAGTACGATATATTTATATGCGCGCGCTATCGGAGCACGATAGAGAGATCCTGTGCAAATTGCAGTCTGCGACAGTTGTGCTGTTCTAACTGAATCTCTCTATACTGCCATTGTCGCGACTTCCATCGCGACATAGTCTAGAAATCCCTTTGTTCGGACTTGGATTCATCAACTGTCGTCTATACTTACATGATACAAGTGCTGGACAATGCTCTTCACTTCCTCCCCAGCAACGCAGTTCTTTGATTGATCGGTCTCTAGTGGGCCAATATTCGAATTAATGTTTCAATACAATTGTCGGCACAAACTACTAACTAGTGTACGCGAATTTAAACTTTGATACAGAACAAGAGTTGAGAACAATCTTACGTGCTGAAAGGATCGTTAGAATGTTCTGCATGAATCTTCATAAACGTCTTCAGAATATGTTTTATTCTTATGTTTTATTGTTCTTTTAAGACATATGATCATACAAAGTCGTATCCCTGCACTTATTATACTTACTGCGGACGCGAATGCAAGACAATGCTATTAAAAATGATATTAATGCTATTAAATATGAGGCAGTACAACGAGTTATCAATGAAAAAATGAATAATTGTTTGCACATTATAAATAGTGAGTATTTATTTAATTAAAACAATAATAAATTTAAGTAAAAATTTTCGATCAACTATCTATTTATTTTATGTTATGTATGCATATTCGCGCCTTTATTTACTTCTTTAAAAATGTTAAATTATCGATTTTATATTGATTGATAAACATATTAAAAGTTAAAGTTATTATATTATAATGTTCGATATTTAATTGTTAATCTTAGTTGTCTGGAGTAACAGCATTAATTTTTACATGTAATTCGTGATATTTTCTCTTTGATTTTTTTTGTCTATTTTCAAAACCATATTAAATATTCACGTATTATTACGTACTTTGTAATAGTTGTGGAATCCGTTTTGTAGAATAAACGAAAATAAAAGCGTCAGCCGCACTAGTATCGTGGATATTTCGTCGCTGAACTTTTTGCCGGATACGCGTTTCTTTATTCCGACATCCGGATTAATTGATGCCACTATCAATTTTTTCAAGCGCGAGAGAAATTTCCGATCATCCAGCTCCCGTCGATTCGACCTAGATTCCGCTTGTTTGTCGTCGCAATCGTCCGTTGGGACCAATCGTTGTAGAACAAAATACCGAAGACGAACGTTGAAACTGGAGCTTACCAGGCTTTATTGCGTAGTACGTCCATGAGACGAGATCCGGAACGAGCCGGTTGGAAAATAATTAAACGGCTTCACGAGAAAAGTAATTAAACGTAATCATTACGAGAGACGCTCGAGTCGAAGAACGGTATTCTTTTCGAAAAGCCAGCTCTTTCGAGCGAGAGACCGGAAAGCAAGATAAACGCACACCTCGCCGCGACGAAGAAACCGTCGTGACGTGCGCGCGAGTTTATTCACCAGTAAACTTCCTGGACTCGGATACGGCGCTCCAGGGTTAGCAACGTTTCGCGGCGCGTATAATTCATCGTTATCAGAAATTCCGGATATATTCGCGCGCTCGTAACAACGCAGGCAGAACGCTGGGACGCGTACCGCCGCCGCCAGACAACAAGGGTCCGATATCCGTGCGGGGATATCAATCGCTTATACCGGTTATAATGCCGGGTCGCATTAGTATGCCATGTCCGCCGCGATTCTTAACGGCCAGAACCGGATAGCGTAAACGCGCTGCACCTCGACGCGATTTCGGGACGGTGGCGACGATCATCCGACGCGACGTCACGTACAACAGCAATTCTCTTTACGGCGACACCCGGTACGTAGGCGGGTATAGAGCGGACGCCGCGCGGGGGCATCAACTGTTTGTGCTGCCCTTTACGAGTCAGCCACCTGTGCTGGGGCTGCAAAACCGTTTATTCAATGCCACCGCGGTGGTGGCGGCGGCGAAACCTGGAGCACCGTTTTCCGAGTCGACGCTGAAATTAATAATCCCGCGTGACGAACGATTACGTCGAGGCGAGTGTAAAGGGCAGCAAGATAATATTTATTGCATTGCGCAAAATTACACGTCGCCACCTTAGAACTGATTACACTTGCTTTCGCGCGGGGACCAACACAATCCTCGAAAATACCCGGCGATTAGACTTACGCGACTATAAACAGTCACGTCAAGTCTCGGCGCAAATCTCGATTAATGTCTGAGTGATCTGAGTTGTTGCTGATCGGGGTCGATGCTGGGTTTTCGATGAGTACCTTAAACTTCGAGCGAGGGTAGGGTCGGTGTTTGTACATTTGGTGTTTATTTGTCTTCCCGAAATCGTGGTTCGTCAAGATACCTTAAGTTCGACATCCGTTATCGATGCACGTTACAAAAAGGAGTTCGTTGCCGCAACCAAACCAAATGGTTGTTATTGAAATATTCAAATCGCGAAAGTAATCAAACCTCGCTGCAATAACCAATTATTTGATGTTACAACAAAACCTAGTTTTGTTGAAAAATCTCGCTGGGTAAATTTGTTTGTAGAAATTTGTTACTAAAATAAATTTGATTTGGTTCTAACGCGAAATAAAGTCTATTTCTAATAGTTACATCACGCTATTGCAGCAAAGTAATTTATTATTATAACGAAATCAGATCTAGTAAAATTAGAGTTTTAACCAATAAAATTAGTATTTTTTTGTTAACAAATCATTTTACTATCTATGATAGTAGACATTTGCTGCAACATAAAATACACTCTGATAACGAACCTTTGTTTCTCTGCGTACGCTTCGATAAAGCAGAACACACTGTACAAGAGGAAAATTGTAACTGCATTATAAACTTTAAAAAAATATGTATCCGCAGAATATAAAAATCCGCTCGTAGCAAAATATCTGAAAATAAGCTAATTGAGTTTAGAATAAGGATTGAGAACGGTATGCCTACACAAGTTTAAATTTTGATGCGAGTAAAATCACGGAAATAATGTCCATGTTTACTCGTGAAAAAGGAAAACGTAAAACAATTGAGAATTTATTGAAATTTCATAGATTTTAGTTTTTGTTTCGGAATTACATTATTTTTATTGCAAAAATCTCCCTTAACTCTCTTTTATTGTACATTTTGCAGGTGGTACTTTTTTTTGTAATGCCGTCTAGTTTTGATGCAGTTAAACAGAAGCAAATATTTTTTCAACGGTACGCTGCCTCTCTCCCCTATCTCGGAAAACGTTCAGACGAGAGGGGAAAAATTAATTCTGCTACACGTTCGCCTGCTCGGTTATCCACTGGCGTATGGCGGATACTCGCGTATACACTCCTGGAAATCCAACTCTCGCACACTGTAGAGTGCCCCAGGACACGATCCCAATTTGGACACCGCCGTACACGAGCGCACCGCCGGAATCTCCCTGCGTCATGAACAAATAAACCTTTTTCACTTTCGTACGACAGAAATCAATTTCCGAAAAGTAGCATGAATCAAAAGTAGAACGAGATCATTTTAATAAACAAACGTTTCGATTACCCTAGTTGCGTTCTTTCCGAAACGTTAAATTTTAGCGTTGTTAAAAAACAGATAAAGAGTTCATATATAGAATTATAAAAAAAAATTATAAGACATTTACATTATATTAAAATGATATACATTACGTACATCTTCATATATCTATATCATCTTCATTATATTCTAATATAATAATTTAATATAATATAAACACACAAATTAAATAATGAAATGTATCGTTTATTTATAATATATAGAGCAATCTTGCTTGCGAGAAGTCTCTCGGAAAGACGCGAGAAGAGTTTCATATATTCCGTTTCACATCCGCACGTGATAAAAAATGCGAAAGGAATATCTAATCAAAAGATTGTGAATATCTAGGAACTGCTGACAAATAGAAAAATATCGATCGGGCATTAGAAACGTACCTGACACGTGTCTTTTTCACCGGTGGTTTGGCCGGCACAAAGCATGTTGGAGGTCACTAACCGATAACGAGCGTAGATGTTTCGACACTGTTTTTGATCAATGACCGGCACTGCCAGTCTTCGTAGTACTTTCGAACTCGCACCGCTCGTCTGAAATTCGCAGCACGGCTGTATAATGTGGGCTGCTGAACGTTTACGAACAACCGCCTGTCTGTCTAACCCGAGATCCCGTCAACATTTGTCGCGACGATCAACCGGAACTACGTCAAGCGCTCGGCAAACGAATCTTAACGTTTACACGCAGCTAAACAATCTCCGTTGAACATCACCGTCGACTAAAGCATCTTAGCGGCGATAAATCTTGACACTGATACGAGCGCGTGGACGCGAGAATCAGAACGGCTTGTGGACAACCGGAAAAAACTTACCGATGTCTTTCCCCATCCTGTAACAATTGCCGTGGTACCAGGTTTGATGGTCGGTGATATCGCAAGTACGATATTTTGCACATTTGGACCAAACATTAAAGGCTTCAACAACTAAAAAAGAATCTTTTTCTTTAAGTATCTAACACAGAGAAAATGCATGGAATGAGTCGTAATTGGCTACATACTTTAATTAAAGCCACGTCGTAATCGTAAACATTGTTCTTATACTTTTTATGAATAATGATCGAAGCAATATCTGAAGTTAGAGTGCCTCCTTCGTCGTGATAACTGCTTCCAACACGCACTTTGAAGAGCGAGAATTTCAGGCTAGAATAGCAACAATACGTTTAATTGATCTGACGATTTCTAAGAAAGAGAGGATTACGTAAACTATATTATCTAATCTCAGCTAGGAGATAGCGGATCGATCAAGAACAAGAAATTCATACCTGTAGACACAATGTGCCGCTGTCAAAATCCATTGCTGGCTGATTATGGAACCTCCGCATGCGAGCTCACCATTGTAATGAATAGAGACCTGTCGAAAGTAATTTTTTTAAGAAAACGGTAATCTGTGCGAGCGTCAGTACTCGACTGTAATAATTTTGCATAATTATTCGGGTGTTCAATCATACGACAATCACAAAGTGATATTTCAACCGTGAACTGACCTGATGCGGATGCTCAGCGATAGTTGTAGGTGTGCCGCCGATTATTCTAGGCTCTAAGCACGAGGCGGAAGCTATCAACGCTAGACAGAATATAATCAGCATGACTGCGATCGTAGGCAACTTGGTAACTGACATTGTTTTCGAGAATAAGCTCGCGAATTAACGGTGATTTCTGATAAGACAAATGGCATTGCGATATCGAGATATGATATACGTCGATATTCTTAGAAAGAATTCATAATGTGCATTTTCGAGTGCGATTGCTATACTATCTTATATACGTAAACAGATAAATCACACATTTTTAGATATAAAACTGAACGTGCAAGTGCGTTACAAATCAATTTGAAGGGATTAAAACTAACAAGGTTTTGGACTAACGGAGTTATTTACGTATTTTATAAATACCTTTCAAATCTGAACAATCACTATACAGATCAAAGTGCTCGTCTAAATTAGATTCACGTTTTAAAGCTTTTAACGTCGATGTTTCTGGCAATCAATCCTTTTTTTCTATAGTTTTATGTGCTATACCATTTCATATAGTATAGTGGAGCATAGTCTAACTTTCTATTTTTTTATATTCGCACTATACATATATATATGTATAGATGTATATATATATATGTATAGTGCGAATATAAAAAAATAGAATATATATATATATATATATATCGATATAAAATAAAAATACGTTCGTAGAGCAATCTATTGATTGCAAAAAATAAAATTTAATTTTTGAAACTACATTTGCGCAAAACTAATACTCGCCAAAATTATTTCCATATAAAGAGCGCTCTAATCTTAAAACTATTTTAAATTATATTCCTCGTTAATATGCGTAAGATGAGTACACACAATGATATTAATTATCTTCAATCACTACAGTAATATATTAATTATCTAACATATAATTTCACTGATATAATTATAACATATATTTATCAAATTGAGATTCAAGATAATATTCTTAATAAGTTCGCAAAATGATTTTAATCGGGCGAAATTAATCGTTATAATCCACAAAATAAAGAGTAAAATATGCTCTTATAATATGTTTGTTACAATTAAATAAAAATAGTAAGAAAAATAATATTCAGTGTGCATTTAGTTTACTTTAGATATTTCGTGTTGTCGACGAGTGGATTGGAGCGCGACCTTGATATTTATTGTCGTGACGTACAAATATAACGTTCTACAAAAGGTTCCTAAGCTATCATTTATACTGCTCAAGTAGTAGCGATACTGCTCAAGTAGTAGCGCGTTCGTGCCATATTGTATTATTTTCCATCAAGGCGATCGCAATTAGGTATATTCTTTCGCGGTTTTTAACTAACAGCGATTACTTAACTCCTACAATTGATAACTCGTAAACAATAAGCATCGACTATTTATCGAGACAGAAATTATGTTTCAGATGCTTTACTCATATGAAATAAAAAAATCAAAGCTCGAAACGGATATTATAAATTATTTATCACATTTGTGGCCGATAATCACTTCTTTAAAAACATCCCTCGTATTCGAATATTTCTCGCGTTTCACTTTAAATTCTTCGTTTATTCAAATACGATTCGCCTAACTTTTTTTTTATTCGAATATATCTCGTATTTCGCTTTACATTTTCATTGAATCAAATTAATTTGTTTGGCATTTTTGAATTGATACCGCGAAGTAATATACAAATCGTCGAATCTAACAATTTTATTAGCTGTAATAATATCGACCGGTTATTGATAATATAAATAATATCTTCGTATTTTGCAAAGGTATGCGTCGCGTACGGTTAATGTCGGTAGTGCCGCGTAAAAACGCCATACGTCGTTGAAAAATGACGTCCGTCATAATCTTTAATGATTAGCTCGCACGCGATCGTAATTAACCGTATTTTCGCGAGTGTTGTGTTACGTGTGTGCAACGAAGAAATCTGAGAAGAGGGGGAGGCCTGAGAAACATTGGGCAACGGCGGAGCAACCATATATAAAGTGAATACCTTATTTAGATGAATACCTCATTTTTATACGTTATTTATTACTTTTGAAAGTAATTTGATTTTCATCTCCTTTTATTTGGCTCATTTATTTGGATGATAAAGGTAAAATAAAAAAAAGGATGAAAAGAATTTTTATTTATAATACTTTATAAAAGGTTATATTTGAAAGAAGAAATCTTTTTAAAAACCTCCTATTTAATTATTTCATTTAATTATTTAATTACTTTAAATATCGACTTTCGAAAATTGAATAAAGAGGTCGAGAAGCACAATATTTATTTTTTGAAATATTAGTTATTTTATGCGCCGCTATAATTTATTCATACTGTTTTATAGAGCAACGTAGTTGTGCTACAACTCCGCTGCACATTGTGTCGGTAAGCGGAAAATTATCTTTTGTTTTAATTTAAAGTGATGGATCGATGAAGACAAAGTAGATTTTATATATTTAAGATATATGTAACATAATTAATAATTTAACTTAAGAGCATAAGAATATTACAGATAAATATAACGTCGATCCATTTAAAACAAATAGATTAAAACGAATAATCTAATTCAGGAGTATATGAAATCATTCTTCGATTTATTCTGGAAGGATGTACATATACACGGAACTCATAAAATATACTTGATGTAGTATTATGGTAAGACACTCTATGTATACAAATAGGGAAAAGCTAATTATTTGCTATCGCGTCCAATCACGTTTATTGCGAAACAACAATCTCCCTTACCGGAATGTTGCTCGACGAATCTGAGTGGGTGCTGCCCTCGTATACGCAAACTTCCTCCTAGGTTAACTCGTTGTAATCTGTTCGAAATTTCCAACTCCTAATACTTACTTAGTTTCCACCACGTACAACGGTTTAACACGTACGTGATGCTGCATGCTGACGCACGAACAATATGAAATATTCCACTGTCATGCTTCTTGAAGTTATATTTGCGTCCCTTAGCATAAGTCTGGCAGATTTACGGTTGCAGGCATCAATTTCGAGAATGCAAACAGACAAACAAAATCTTACACTTCACTCGTTCAAATAAGATTCGAATAAGCTGTACCTTAATAGCACTTTAATTACTGCGGAGCTTATTAGAAAGATATTTATTAAACTTAACGCTTTATCGCAGTTGAAATATTGCATAAATAAATAGCAACGTATCTTGATATTTTCGCGTAACTTGTATTATTGCAATTCGACCTAGTATCTCGCTTATATTGAATTATCGACGTAATTTAAGAACCTCGTAAACAAACGAATAATGTACGCCGTGTTATCGTCGAAACGCGTTTTTAAGCAACACGTATAACGTGACTTACCGTGGTCACCCACGAGCACATCGTGTGATCGTAACATTGATAAGATGTAACTCCGCGTTATAGTTGCCTCGACATTGAAATTATGGTGAGCGGAAAACAACGTTTATCCTAATTTATGGCAGATTCGCCATCATGCGAGATTACCTGATGTACATTTCGCTAATATTCCAACAACGCACATTTCCGCATAATATGCTCTCGTTTGAAAACCGTGAGCAACGTGAAAAATTAAAAGTTAAAACGCTCTTCTACAACCATCGCTCAATTTAACCAAAATTTTCTGTTTTTACATTAATTAATTTCACGCCAGTAAAATGTAATATCACATCCAACGGCGGATTGTGCGAAGATTTATACGCGGAATAGAGTTAATTCAATTCTCAATTTTTCGTCAAAATTATGTTACAGATTACGGTATTCATCGCGGTCCCGATATTTCGTTGTACCAAAAAATACTAGGATGATTTTTATTCGGATGGGTGGAAAATATAAAAAAATATATAAAAATTAAGTTTTCTGACATTCACCACAATGCAATATCGTCCGTGCATTCGAGGCGTGTGTAGTTACGCCCGTATAATTATGATTGCCATACATTTTTATCTTCCAACCTTCATTTCGCGACGAAACGTAGCGTTGAACCGTGTAACATGATATTACGTTTTTACTTTGATCTCGCATTCTTGACACTGACTCATTAGCAGCTTTTACTATCCGCAGTAAATACCTCACCTAAATAAAAACTTTTGCCGATGACATCGTTTTCCTCTTTGCTGCGTTCAAGCAAATAAAAATATGAAATATAATTACACATCTATATGAGCATACATATTCAACTAACACGCAAGAAAGGAAAATATCATCGCAAATATTAGATTCATTATACATTCCTTCAGTCGGCGATAAATGCTTAATCGTATTTTATAACGAAGCGCAGGAACGCGTCGTTGACTGCGCCTGAAATTCGCGCTTGAAGAGGAATATCGTACTTCGATATTGAATTGCTAATTACGAGTTAACGCACGCTCAGCAGCTACAGACTAAATATTGTTCTTTTATTATCGGTCGATTTCGTACTTCAGTATATCTATCTCAATGTATAATTCGTGATGTTTTAAAACAGGGAGCAGTTTGATATGAATAATAATAATTGTAAAGAGATATACAAAGAAAGAGAGAGAGAAAGAGATTCCGTGAAATAAGTCAAAAAATATCTTTAAATCTTATCTTAAATCATTTTACATCATTTATATATTTGATAAAAATCTAATCTCTAGTGAAATTCTTAAAGATACGAGTGTTCAAAAATAGATATATTTCAAGTGCAAATTCGACAATGCTATTTCATTCTAATGATACGCAAATGATTATCGGGAAAGAATCGCTTTGCAGCCAACGCGAGCTCCAGATTCGCCCGGAATCCGGGTTTATTGGAGCAAGGAACGCATTGAGGAATATCCATTTCTGGTTAGTATTATGAGCGGTCGATCTTTACGCGCGATTTGGCCTTTAAAAAATCGTTGTGTTCTTTCTTCCTTTCTCGCTCCCTCTTTCTCTTTATATTTCACTCGTTCCGCTCTCTCGTTCAGTTCTGCTTTTCGCCAGTCTCGGAATAATGCTGCGCGATGTTTTGATCACAAAATCGGGCGTTTCTGTGTAAGTGGTGATATCATCAACGAACAGGAAATAATAACATCGGCGCCATGCGCATTCGGCCGGTTTAATCAATTTTAATCTGCCGCTTGGGTAAAACTAATTCGGATTCCGCGATCATCCGCATTTGTTTCGTGCGTTTCGATCTTTTGTAGAGACGTACATACGCGAGGGGGACTCAAGCGAGAACGAGATATTATTGCGAAAATAGTATCGTATATTACGTTCGTATAGCGCGAGTTGCACGGTAAACATGTCAATGTCTCATAATACATCTATGAAAAGGAAATCGACTCGGCACCCTGGTAAAACTTTGTAGATATTGCCAGACACATATCGCCCTGTGTGTGTCGTTGGCGTCATGTCGGATGAAAATGTTTTAATTCCGCGTTTCCTCGACATTTCGGTTGGTGCGACGAACCGATACGCGGCGAACGACCGTCCCGATGATCCCATAAAGCCGCAGACTACATCCAATAACTTTCCTGACAGTCGTCCACGGCCACCTGACCATTTCGTCCCCTTCAGCCGTCACGTAGGCTTGAAGAAATAGTACCGAGCGAAACGTATCTGTGTGCACGCGTATGTGTGGAAACTGGAAATGTAATATTTACGATCGCAAATAAAGCGCCAAGAATGATACAAACGATACGACGAACGTATCTGTCGGTTTTCGGATCGAAACATTTTCACATTAAATTTTCGCCATTAAATAGAAATCTATGAGGCAAAATCTTTCGAAAAGAGACCGTAAATTTAACAACAAATTTTTTTGTTCAAGTCTACATTGTTTCAGACATCGAAACTGCAGTTCTGAGTTAATGGAAAAACTTTATCGCGCGCATAGTTGCGAATTCGCGGCCGTCTGATATCATTCGCAATGTAAAGAATCATTGGGAATGCGGTAAACGCGGCGAATCGAATAGTGCGACCGTTTTAAAGCCGCAAGCACGTATTTGAACTATCATAAAGTTGCGCCGTTTTATTTTCCACCGCGAAGGACGCTTCGCGGCCGAGGAGATCGTACCGAGTAATTGTGTAAGCAACATAAATATTTCTTCTCCGATGAAACAACAGCTCCCGCGGCGATACGCGTTTACGTTTCGTGCGACAGTTTCCTATCGAAGCATTATCATCGAATCGTCGTGATACGATAGGTATCCTCCGCGTAATCATCGGACCGACGTGTATTCACGATCATCGAGAGATCCGATACCACCTAGTTCACCGAGAGAGATTCCAATACCTCTGTAACTTCACGTGAATGTCCGTTCCATTTTTTTCACTCCGTTGCATTTCGCGGCTTGATTTTTCTTATATAACCCTCTTTCAGACTCCAGTCTCTATTTGTTAAAAGAAGAAATCTTTTTGACAATTTATTTCTACACTGCAAAGAATACAGAAATCTTTTCATACATATATGGAAACCGGCATTGTCGTTTTGCAGATGTCGATCTCTGATATCGTTAAGAATTCAAGTAGAAATGCATTCTCGAGTAGCTAGCGGCGCATTGGGAAAACCAGTAGTCGGGAAGTTGCCGTTCAATATCGCGGCATTACGTGCGAGGTGGCAAAATTCTGTGAAGCGATATCGTATTAAAGTAATGGCACAGGAGCGTTATTACATCATAATAGTAAGTACGGCGATTATTGCGAGCGGCACCGTGACGGCGAGTACTATGAACAAACGTCAAGAAACGGCGAATCACAGAAATTTATTTTTTGATATTCGCGCTCAAGATAAGAGTCGGGTTTTCCGAACTACTATAAAGTTATTTATAGTGCGCGAATTACACTAGTTAAATTGAGAGAAATAACTATTAATTTTTTAAATATAAATGAGAATAGGCCAAATGTCGGTCAACCGCGGATCTTGGTGCGTAATAATAATTTTTGTGAATACCCTGTTCATGCGAATTGCGCGCCGCATATTCGTCGGTCTTGAAACACAATTCTTACATAAAGCCGGAATTAATTCACATGTTAAATTGACGAGCAATTTAATAATTTTGATGCTAACAAGCATATAAGATCCCCCCTTCCCCGAAAAACTTTATTAATTTTTTATTAAATTATTATAAATTTATAATATCATTTTATTAAATCATTAAAGAATGATTACCAGAAATGTGCTCTGACTAACGTTTACTTTTCTAAAGACAAGAGAATATATTTTTAATTAAATAAATTCTTCTTGTCTATCTTTCAGCTTTAAGCTATTGTTAAACTTAAATTGCATCTGAAATTCAAAATTTCATTGTGTAGACTTATATTACGGAAAGTATATGCGTGCTCGCACACATATACACGTACACACGCATACACACGGAAAGAATGGTTTTGCTGAAATATCTAAAAATTTGGCCAGATACACATCTGCAAATAATTTTGTTGGATCGTCAAAATAATTATGTAGGACGCCCAAAATAGTTGCTAGAATGTCAAAACTTTTTGCAGCATTTTCATCATGTTTGAGTGTCCTACATAATTACTTTTGATGGTCTAACAAAAATATTTTCAAATCTGTATCTGGCCAAATTTTTAGATATTTCAGCAAAACCGTTCTTTCCGTGCACTATTAAACCAGCGAACCTCTTTCGATGATTTGGCCGGTTTATCGTTCTGCAGGGAAATAGCAGCGAACGCGTCCGTTCGCTCTCAGTCGTCATCATTCACATTACAACGAATCCATTCGCTCGTTCCATCCGCGTATGGCATGAACGCAACTTTACATACGCAAATATGGCCGATATCAATTTTGCATGCAGAGTTTAGAGTTCACTTTGGATTTAAACGCGATATCTAAAATTACGTTCAAATATGCGTTTCAGTTTTCACATGCACGACGCACGCATCAAGCGCCTTGTATACATAATCGCGCGTTAAAATAAAAAAATTCCGCGAGAAAGAAAACGAAAAATCATTTTTATAGGATAACAACGCATCCAACAATTCGCGTAACGCGCCCGTGAAATTCGTCCGGGATCCACAAACGCCTTGCTAATCATGGAACAAAGGGATCCGATAATATCCTGGTATAAGGATAAAAATAAACAGGGGCTCGTTTTCCGGAACAATTCTTGCCTCCCGAGAGGAAGCGGGGGCGTCCATGCGCGTCGAAACTAGTTGTCTGCTCTGCTCGATAGTCGACAATAGGCAACAAGCCGCGACAGCAGCGAAACCGGAGAAAGAAATTCTCTCCACTGCGCGCAAATAAGCAGCCAGAAGTTTCTCGGTTTGCCGATGGAGTCGGGAATGTCTCCTTACACGCGCAGTTCGGCGCCCACGAACCAGGAAGCCCCGATAACCAGCCGCGTCGGGTGCACCTCGATTCCACAGAAGCGTATCGACTTTTTATTCGACAGTGTTTCGCACCTTGCGAAAACCGCCTCTGTCGTTTTAACGACAAAACTCGATTGCCAACCCGGTGGGGAACTTGGCTCCCCGGATATCTCGCGAACGAGAACGAGCGAAGCTATAATCGTCTCGGTGGCTTGTTATCTCGCGCGTATAAAGGGAGGTAATTAAGAGAAGAGAGGAAAAAAAGGGCCAACGGAGGACCGAAATTTTCTTCGCGGTCGTCCATTGCCCAGACAGCACCGATATCCTATGGATATCCATATAATATCCATGAACATTCATGAAATGTATATGAATGGATATCCATGGGATATCGTGTGCTGTATGGGTGAATTCTGTTAATTCGCGGAATGCTGATAACACAGGACCACAAATTTTTTTTAATTGACACAAACTAGACCACGTGTACTATACGTATTTTGGGTCGCTGAAGTCGAATCCGTTGGCCGTTTTTGTCCACCACGTCTAAGTTTTTTGTAAATTGCAAAGAAATGTATTAAATCACTTAAAATTTTTAACCATAACCGACACAACAAATTCCTTTTAAGGGTTAAAAGTCCTAACAATGTGCTTAATTTTGATTGCAATAAAACTTCTCCAACATGTCACATACTGTAGTTATAATATGCCAAAATTCACTAAAATAGCCCTTTTTTCCAACTTTAACTGCAATTAACTCAAAATTGTGACGTGATAGAGCAATTTGGCCAGCGGCATTGTTTTTTGCGACCCAAAATCTATAAGAATCACCTACTCTGATCCCAGTTGATTTTCACAAATTTCTTTTTGTGGTCCTGTGTAATCAGCAACGTGTCCTTTTTTTCGCTCGAACGCTGGAAAATTATCTATTAGTTTTAAAATACACTGCAAAATTGAAAAATTTACCAATTGACAAGTTTTAATACACATTTGCATTTTTAAAGAAAATGTGAGAGTAAGGTTCGCTTCAATTTCCATCATTCCCTGCTTAGTAGCCCGAGAAAGAACGAATTTAACAACGTAAGAGAGAAACACGCGCCGTAGCACACGGCGCGGGCGTCGCGACGCGAGGCACGCTTATTGCGACAATTTCGCGAGATTCTTGGCGATATCAGGCGTCGCTACGGGGAAAATAGTTATCCCGACGGCTGCGAAACGTGTATCGGGTGTCGCACACGAGCGCCCGCCCGTTCTCTTTTCAGTACGTTAGGAACTTAATAATATAAAAGGAGCGCAAAATGCGCTGGGGGGAAAGGGGGCACGAGAAGGGGACGGGGTACATGCACCACCGCACCGTCCCCGACTTAACGTCGTTTTTCCGTTTCCCGGGGAAATAAAAGCACGACTCTTCCTCCGTGTTGAGGCCGGCCCGGTGCTGCACACTCGAGATTGCATCAGTATTTTCCCGGAGCGCCAACCTAGGGACCGAGGTCTCTGTAATTATTGTTTGTCTACCGAATGTGCGCGGAATGGATTCGGCGCGCTCCCGCCGCATTGTATCCTCCTTACCGCAGAATAAACCGGATTTACGGCTCGGTAAGAGAGCGTATTGTGTAGAGACGGCTTTGATTTCCTTTTCCCCCGCGAGTCGCCTTGTTCGAGTCGTGCGGCAGCATCCGACGGCGCTAAATGCGATGAATTACCGCACACGAAGTAATAAGAATGGTCGCGTCTTCGGAGACAATCCTCGAGAGTCTTTGTTAAAATTCGTCCCCTTAAAACTCCCTCCGTGATTCCGCAAGCGCGAGCTTACGAGAGGATTCTCTCCATTCCTATGCTGATATTGAAACATTTGTTAGCGTTTCGCGCTCGATGAACTTAGGTGACGTGACGGAACGCGAACCGCCAATGTCTACGTCGCGAGCGATAGCTCACAGTCACGAGTAGCCTTAGCAGTTCTTAAGGTGACGCATTTGTTAGGACTCTCCGCCGCGCCGGCCGGTATAAAGACGGAGACGTAGCAAATTACCAGGCACAATGGCGACTGTCTACGCGACTTCTCCGTATGACCGTTTCTCTTACTTTAACTCGTTTACACACCGGCATTCCGGGCCGCCTTCCATCGCGCGGTAACGAAAATTTAGAAGCATTATCAAGCGGCCCCCTCGCCCTCCGGACGCCAGCGGGAGACTCCGTTAAAAGAAAGAGCACGGACGACGTAACAGAGTCCTAATTTGCAACTCTATTCCGTCGGGATATTCGTCAGGTTCGTGCACGTGGGAGGGGAATTTAACGAGTGACGAATGCTCGCATCAGTCAAGATTATGACCGCTTCGGCTTCCCTGAAATTTCCTCTGTATTCCGGCGTGGAACCCCTCATTTTTAAAGCTCTTCCGTTGAGTAGCTTTTGTAACCTCCCCCCCAACGAATAAACTCGACCCTTGCAGGATGGCACATAGGCTTCTCCTTTCGATCACCTCGAATTACGATCGCAGTTCGACGCTGTCGCGTGCCACAAATACCATCACGAAACATCGATAAAGCGTAAAAATGCGTGTGCACATCTTTACGCTTGTAATACAATGCATAAATACGAGCTCCGTTATTTAAGGTTGTATTGGCTATACACTGAAAGAAAGGCTTGGTTATAAAAATCCAGGCTTGATTAATGTTACCAAGCACCTTGGTGAAATAGTTTTAACTAAACGTATAATAAGTATTACATAATTTAGTTGGCTCAACTAAACAAAATTTGCTCTTTTATAATTATTACAAATGTTTATAATTATTAAATCAATATTATTTAAAAACGACGTAACTGGCCACAAATGATTTATTAATCACAACGTTTCGACCCACATCAGGTCCTTATCAAGTGAATAATATACAGCAGACACATACGTAAAACCATCACAATCGCAAGATACTGATTCCTAGCACCATCGTGCGTACATAAGATGGTTTTGCGCGTCAAATGATAAAAAGTAAACGTGAGAATATGAAACTTAAACAGTTAGACCAACGTATTCGGTATAACCGAAGCAAATCATGGTCAAAGTCACCTTGCGATTGTGATGGTTTTACGTATGTATCTGCTGTATATTATTCACTTGATAAGGACCTGATGTGGGTCGAAACGTTGTGATTAATAAATCATTTGTGGCCAGTTACGTCGTTTTTAAATAATATTGATTTGTTTTATCTACTGGCGAAAGGAAAGATTGTTTTTGTTTTTATAATTATTACAAAATGTTTTGTTATTATTATTATAATCGGTAATAACAATCAAATACTTCAAAAAAAGTATTACTAAATGCATCTCACGAGTTTACCAAGAATTTTTTTTTCAATGTAGATGAAAATGATGACAATAATGCTGCAAAAAGTTTTGATATTCTAGCAACTATTTTGGACGTCCTCCATAATTATTTTGATGACCTAACAAAATTATTTTCAGATCTGTATCTGGCCAAATTTTTAAATATTTCAGCAAAACTATTCTTTCCGTGTAGTTTTTAATTTTATGCAGTTAAAGCCAATAGTGATCTTATGGAATCTAAATACATGCTAAAAATATAAAAATTGTTGTGTTCTCAATATACGTCACTTTTTGTTGAGATTGTATAACCAATACATCCTTAATAAGCAGGATTCCTTATCTCCCGATACAAAAAATTGCACATCGCGTGATCGTTTAATCCTTCTGCTACAAAATTGCAAAAAATTGTTTAAAAATTGTAGAATTTTGTACAATTGGTCTCATGTTACTCAGATAATATCCATCAAGTGAAATACGGCATGTTTATAAAATACCGATATATTGCGTAACATGTCGAAAATCGAACGGACCTTTGCGCGGAACGTAAAAATCTCTCCCGTGCAGAAAACGAGAAACGCTTCGCTCCTAGTGTCAACATTAATGCGAGAGAGGATTCGATGCAATATGTATCCCGATACATAAATCATAAGCACGGTATTAAAACTGCGAGGGGGCATATGACGCGCGGGCGGACGTTTTCTCGTGCGACATACTCTCGGCGAATCCGTCGAGGAAAAGTCGAATTCTGACGCTTTATGAAAATCGCGGGACGGGTATTTTCTATTCGTTGACCTTACGCTTAATGCGGCCGACATCGATTTGTGATACGGGCGAAAGGGTGGCTGGCCTAGCTGGACGCGTATCCCTTAAAAGTTCCGTTCCTCATTTTTGCTCGATAGCGCGGCGCGACGTTGCGCCGCGTGTATCGATCTCGGAAAACATACGCACGATATCAAGCGTTTTGCGAAAATACATCCTCCATCACTCGGAACGTTTTAAACATCGATCGATCACCGTCCGGATCGTGTCGTTTGTCCGGCAAAACGCGTCGTCGTCAGGTCTTTTGACACGAAGCAGGGTTGATCGAAGTTAGGGACCGGCAATCGCTCAGGGTTTTAAGAAATCAAGAAAAAAACGTACAGTACGTTCCAGATGAAAAAAAAAATACTATTCTCTACTATTTTTCATACAGAAGGGTGAAAGGGAATAATATCGTTCGTGCGGAATTCAAGTTGGAAATTGCCACTTTTCGGACAAAAGCAACGAAAGAGGAATATAGGTATTCTGTAGGTACTATACAGCTTTTGTCCGAAAAATGGCATTTCTTTGCTCGAAATAAATTCGTAAAAAAGCTATTATTCTACCGCTTGTCCGAAGCTCATCCCTTTCTTCAAAAACATTACGTGGAATAATTAAAAAGTTGATTTTCACCTGAAATTATAAAGAAAATAGATTCCTCTGGCTGACTTTATTAAATTCCACCGATATTGTTATTTAATAAAAACAAGTGTAGAGGCGGCGTGTTCGCCGTAAATCGCGTGTTCGTCGGGAAAAATTCATAATCCCGCGTCCTCCTGCAAATCGACTGTGCGCGATCAGTGCACAATACGACTGCCATCGCGCAAGTTCCGACCAAGCCGAGCCATCTCCATCCCAGCGACGTGCAAATAATCCCAACAGGCCTTTGCGTGTCTCTCGTCCCTTCCCGCCCCTTTCACCGATCCTTCTCATCGAACCTCCCCGCGCAAAATCCCGGTCGTTTCGTAGCTCCTGTCGCACGTGACGAGTCCATAGACTGGGATTCCATTCCGTCCTGTCCCTCTTTTCCTGACGCTGCCTCGGAAATATGATGCCCATGCGACTCGCCCGTGCGAATATAAAGTATCGACCGTCCTGCGAAGTCGAGCCTCGATAAAAGAGTTCCATTAGCCCGGGGTACACGGGACGCGCTTCTTGCCAACAACGATCGCCAGTCGACCGCATCGGTGTCGTTTTTTGAAGGGTCGTTTAAACAAAACGGTGGAGGCGCAGTGACAACGAGCCGGAGAGATCGACACACGCGAGACACATTTCAAAGTTCACCGCGATGATAAATATCTGTCGCAATGCGCAATCCTTTGTGCAAGCGGATTGTTACAGCGGCAATATTTACTATGTAAGAGTTTGTAGTGGGTATTTACGCAAGGAATACATATGTATAAAATCATATATATATCTCGCTATAACTACAAACGGATGAAGGATTAAAACGACACTTTAAGAGCTCGTATACAATACATGAAGTAGCATGGCGTAAGGAGTAAGGAGTACGGAATAAGAATTAATATTTGTAGCATTGACCGACCGCACCCTGATTGGCCGAGCGTAAGAGTAAGGGCTGAAGTTGGAGTAAGAAATAAAAATAATTTATTTCACATGTGTGAAGTTAGCTCCCCCAATGTCGAAAAATAAAAAATTTTCTTTTTGCAAACATTTGCCCATCGTTTGCCCACGAATGCCCCGTTGGAATTTTTGTTTGTCCCCCTCTAGTTCAAAAGTTTACCAAACGTTTGCAAAAAGAAAATTTTTGATTTTTCGACATTAGGGGGCTAACTTCATACAGGTATTTATTTCACTTACGCCTTTACTTTAGCTCCCTTACACCGGAAGGTTATGTATTTCTTTTACATCTATTCTTACTTCGCGTATCATAGACCGAGCGCCTTCATACTTCCAAAATATTTCATTAGTCAAAAAACGTGAAATGTCTCGCGAAAAGCATTCCCACGCGTGTAAAAGAGTTAATAACACGTACCGATAGCGAAAGATCTTCACACGCGTTTGAAAAGTCGAGGACCATTGATAACAAATTTCCGGGTTCTTGGCAAATGTATAGTGTGTCGAAGATGGTTAAGAAGAATTCAATATCTATCCAGGCCGTAAAATATTTATGGCAAAGCCGCCGCGGCGAATACGTAGAGGGGTGAGCGCGAAAGACGTTTTATTGGCCGTTTTATGGAACATCGAAAAATGGGAGGATCGGGAAGTGTGTCACCTGTACGCGAAGGAGTTTACATCGAGGGAAAATAGTAAGTTTACGGCCCGCGTCGTGCCCGCGCCAACGGGTGAAAAAGTTTCCGGGGAAACAATGACGGGATAAAACGCCGTAACGTACGTACCCGTGTTACATAGGGACCTTCCGGCAGCGATCCCTCGCCGCCCTCCGCGAACATTTTCCGCCAGCTTTATTATACGCGCAGTACAATC
>NJRQ01000269.1:46221-79244 GCA_003063805.1 Aphaenogaster ashmeadi | reverse complement strand
GAAATATTAATAATCTTAAATTGGCCGTAATAGATGTTCAGAACAAAGTTTTGACTTTGGGGCAAGCTGTGACTAAATATTCTGTTCCGAAGACTAGTATTTATGACCAAATAAAAAGAGGTGAATTTAAAGAGCCAAGAAAAGGTACGAAGCCTGTTTTCGGTATTACCCCATGAACAATTCGCAATTACCCCAGAGATATCGGGGTAAAGCCGAACGGCAAGGGTTTTGTTTTCTTTAAAAATGTTGATTTTATTTTTATATTTTAAATAAAAGTTATGATTGATCTCAGAGAAGGATATCCAAAGTTTAGTTTGTAATAAACATTACATTTATAATTATAATTTTTCTGCGTTTTACTTTCATTCTCCCTTAGGTGTCCGCAATTACCCCATTCTCCCCTAACTATAAATCTGTGTTCACTCTGCTATATTTTGCACATTTAAATGAACTATGTTTGAGGCCAAACTAACTATAAAATATAGTGAGTTTATTGTTATTCCAACCATTTTTTTTTCTCTCAGTGCACTTTGATGAAACTTGGATAGGTATGGCATTGTGTCAAGACTTATTTCGTCCAAATAGATCGCTTTTACGACGTATCAGAAACCGACGGGCAACAATGCGACCGACGCGACGAACGTATTTCCGACGAAAGTATGACATGACGAGATTTCCGGATGAGCGCGAGTCCCTTCGCCAACTCTCGAACGTGCGTCCCATTTCGGCGGAAGTGGCTTTCGGAACATGCCGCTGATATTCGTTCGGATAGTGACATCTTCGCGGGAAGCCCTGTGTTTCCGACAGCATAAGCAGCGCGACAGCAAGGAGAAAGGCGGATGGCGTCGTAATCTCGCTCTCGGTTTGCCATCCGGGACAAGCCAGACAGTCCTAACGGACGAGATCCGGTCCGCCCGTTCTCCTCCGGTCTGAATGCGTCTTCGTGAATAATCGCACGTAACAATGTATGGCGAGTATCCGCGACAGCCATCTGTGTACATACGTACGTGCACCCAACCGAGATGCATCCGTCGGAAGCGATTGACCTCGTATCGAGTGACCCTTCTCTCCACATTTAGCGCGTAACGACGCATCTTACTATCGAAAGCTGAGCACAAGTATCATAAGCTCGCTTTGATTTGCTTTCTTATTTTGTTTTGGCAGACATTACTCTAAAAGAACTGCACTCGATGCTTATTATAGAATTATAGAACTTATTATAAAACAATGAATCATGATTATTTGAGATTCTTTTTCATAAAAATGTGCTATTTTCTCTGTACACGTTTTTATATATAAAGATATAATAAAAGTAGAAGAGGTATGCACAAAAATGTCGAATTATGTATCAATATCATTATTCATCGTAAATACAAGGCGATCAAAATGTATCACGTTTGTTCAAAGACGCGGTATGTAAAGCGGACTTAGCGCGATTAAATCCTCATCACATCAAAGACTAAATGATAGATCAAAATTGTAGCGCATTGAGCGGATGACAAATAATGGTATTAATTACGGGACGAGCTTGAGCGGGGATATTGTTAGTTAATACGACGAAGCAAGTACCCCACGAGGATAGCAGTGCACGCGGATTACATCGTCGGACGAAATTGATAGACAGAATCTAATCTGCTGTGTTCTAGATCTTGGAGACTTGGGCCCCGTGAATAATTATACGTAACGACGGCGCGACATGCGTGTGACAGGCGCCACGACGCCCCGGGATTGTCTCCGCAGTACGTGTCGCAATGGATGCACACAATTCGTCACGTTGCTACAGTGCTGACACTGCCAAAACATATACGCCGCGATCGGCGGGACGAGCTCTCATTTATAACCCGCATCGATTCCCTTCCTCAGGCGGGAGTCCGGCACCGCACAATTGCCGTGAAAGCACCTAACATGATATGGCGCGAACCTGACAGAAGGGTGACGGAGCACTCGTGTAATGTAACGAAGTTGCGCGTAACGAGAATCGGCATTGTATTTTCTGAGGCAATTTCAAATGATTAATTTTAAGGAGGTTCTCGCGTTTGATGAAATATAAGACCTATAATACGTATATGATACGAAAGATAATTATATCAATAATATCTAGAAAAAATTTCATTGACTTTTATCGTACCGTTTTGAAGATATTTAAATTTTTTATGTTTGTTAATAACTCGATTCCACTGGGTGGACAAACGAGAATAATGAGTGGACAAACGATTCCAGTATGTAATTTAAAGGATACGCAGTCAAAGTTGTTCTTATTGTTAGTGACAATTGCTCGTTTTTTTATTTTGTTTATAACTCTGTTTTGCTGGGTGGACAAACGAAAATTTTGGTTGGACAAACGTGGACAAATCGTGGACAATCGTATCCCGCTTCGCAATTAATGAAAAATGTTCATGGGGGTGCTAATGTCGAATTTTGATCTATTTTTTAATTTGGTCATAACTTTTTTTTGAAAGGTGGACAAACGAAAATGTTGGGAGGACAAAAGTGGACAAATCGTGGACAAACAAATGACATTGGCATTTTACAAAAATTCGCGTTTTGGGGTGCTAATTTCACAGACCTTGCCAGTGCTTAATTTGAAGAAAATGCAATCGGAAGAAACATAGAGGAAGCTTTTAATTATCGCTTAAAAAGCTTCCTCTATAAGGAAGCCAAACTTACAAGACTGATGCATCAAATGGAATACAAACATCTAAGGCCCGGTTGCACCAACGTCTTGGTAAGCTAACTAACACTTGAATCATATGTTTATCTTTGTCTAATTTGAAGGAGAAACAAAGAGAGACATATGATTTAAGTGTTAGTTAGCTTACCAAGAAGTTGGTGCAACCGGGCCTAAATGATGAAGAAGCAATGTGCAATTTTGTAATTTGCACACTTTATAAAATATTTAATAACATATAAAATTAATAATACTTATGCATAATGACATTATGCAAATTAAATATTGTTGATAATGTTTGTGTATTATTATTTTAATCGTTTTATCACAATTTTAAGAATAGAGTGTTTATTGACTAACAATAAGAAGTAGCGCGAAAACCTCCTTAATGAAATGAATAAATCGTTGCGCCTGTCGATGAATTTCACTGCGAAACTATATCACAACAAATACGATTAGAATAACGTGTAAAAATAGTTAGACGTTTTTATATTATGAACGATATATACGCGGATAATATATGTCTGAGGATGAAAATTCCACCGAGATACGTTAGCGTAATAACGGCGGGAAAAAAGTTTTAAATAAAAACGTAATTACGCTGCCACGTTTTTAAGAGCACGCGATTCGAATGAGAAATGATATAAGTCTGATCCGTGATGGTTCAACACAAATGCATGACATTCCCGCATGAATTATAACTAACAAGCTAGCGCAGCCAGCGGGGCGGACACCGCTGCATAATTATCCGTCTTAATTGGACAGATAATAAATTCCTTTCAGTTTTGCGCGCAGATCACATTCTTGCGGAGGCGGCTAAAGTGCACATCTCGCGCGCGAGCCCGAGTTGCGGAGAGCGGACGACCAACTGTTTGTCGAGGGTTTCCCGGGGAACAGATTGCATTAAACAACACGGGCGGGCTGACGTATCTTCTTAATTAACAAACCCCGCGGCCTCACATTCGTTACAGAGTCGCGGGCGTAATGATGTTTGCTGAACTTACGCGCGCCCTGATACCGCTCGCGAATGCATACCGGCGCGCCATAGCGCGCGCGGCTCTGTTTGCACGCGAAACTTTCGTCATCGCGACGATTATTGGATAATGCATGTGTACCGCGGCCACCGCGGCATTAACGTGTACAGTACGCGATGCACCGACATAGATATTGTACAATACGAAACGCGGGGGCGAACACGGACGCGAGCCCGACGTGCTTTCCTGGTAAAACTTGCTCCCTTGGAATTCCGCGACGCGCCCTCCGAACCATCGTACTGCGTAACATCGACGACTGACGTCGCGGCCAAGTAGGAAACATTCCGCGAACCGCACAATAACGCATAATGCACGTCAAAGCTCCCGGGAGGATGCGAAAACGGCACGGCGAGGCGCGGACCGTTGAAACTTTTCCGCGGCGGGATGAACAATTTGCGGAACTCGACGCACGATCTCCCTTCCGGCGGCGGCTCAAAGGACTCAAAGGGCGGCGGCGACGGTGCCGTGTGTGCGTAAAAAATAGATAAACGAGAGTACGGCAGAGGCGGAGAAGAAGGTATTATGAAAGAAGCACGGAATATATTATCCACATAAATCCATCTTCCGCTCTGTGTGTTTCGTAATGGCCCTTTTAACAAGCATCAGAAGCGTTTAGCTTTTTCTCTCGAAATATCATTACTGCTCATGCAACTTTTTCATGAACGAAATTACTACTTAGGAGATAAAGAGGTACGAGAAGAAAACTCAAAAATTTCATAACCGCTTTCTGATTACAAAGATTAGAAATTTATAGTTCACCATGTAACACTGTTACCTGTTCTATCGTATAAATTTATAATAATGTAGAGAGAGAGAGAGAAGTTCTTTTAAGGTTGGAGAGATAATATACCGCTTCATGTCGCTTCAATGAGAGATAAGGCAACCGTTTGCGGCTTTCGAACGATAACGCAGAATATTGCAGTGGGTCACCAACGCGGTTTGTATTTGCGTTAATCACGAGTGTGCGTTTCCGTGTATGCATCTGCATAGCGCGCCAGATAATCGGACCACATAGTTGTAAGTACGTGCGACTGCATACAGAAAGTACATATTACCTCTACTATGTTTTATAATCACGACGAATATGATGTCTCACATCTGAATGACACGCAATCAGTTCTGAAGTAAGAAATTCTTATTTCATCGCAAAGAATAAAAATAATATATTTCTTATATTATAGAATAATTTACGTAGATCTTATACAATTCGCATAATTTTGCCTATGAAAAATGTAATTCATACACTAGAAAAAAATAGTTGGAATAACAATAATCTCACTATATTTTATAGTTAGTTTTGGCCTCAAACATATTTTTATAGTTAAATATATTTATAGTTAAAATATTTTTATAGTTCATTTAAACATGCAAAATATAGCAGAGTGAACACAGATTTATAGTCATCATATTTCCTTTGTTGTTTTATTACCATGTGTATAGTAAAGCATGCTATGAGAATAGTTATCTGTATCAATATTTGCTAAATATTCCAATTGTATTGACTATATAAAATGGTTAATTTCTCTTACCATTCCATATATTCTATCTTACTATATTTTTACTTAAAATAATTATAGTTATTGGTAAAAATTTTACATGAGTCACTTATACTATGCCAACATACATAGATGGTAACACTTATAAAAATAATATTCCTAACTAATAATCATTTACTATGTCATTACAGTTTCAAATATTATACATTTTTCTCTCAGTGAAGTGGCAGTTCGCCCAAGCCGATTAATAAACTCGTAACGTGCCTCGCGGCTTTCATCTGGCGTTTTATTTATTTCGCGTCAGAGCATCGTCGCGTTCGGACCCAAAGAGGTACGGTTCAAACACACGCCAGCGAGTTAAAATTTTACAACTAGCGGAAACGTGAATGCGGTACATCTCGCTCGCTCGCAAAAATGGAATTGCATGTCGCGCGGAGGACAAGCTTACGTTCCTGGTACCTGGGGGAAATGCGCCCGGGTTAATTTCACGCTTCGGTATCGAATGGACGGTGTCACTATCATCGCTGCGGACCATTACGATCCTGACACCACGTTGACAGTTCGCGCTCTTTATTTCATTCCGCCGTCACGGTAACTCCTGCTCGATTTCGCTCGGAAAAGTCGCCGCGCGGCCAGGTGACATCATATGCAGCGTTACGTATGTAATATCCAACATATTTTATTACCTTTCTCGTTTGCTAATCGATATGGATCGTCGGCGTTAGACAGTTTAAACATCGCAAAATCAGTTGTATTAAATTACTCGAAAAAGACTCGGAATACTGAATGTTTCACTACGCGACTTCGACAGTCGCATTTTTTTAAACGCATTACTGTCACATTTGTTATGATATGGAAAAGGTGACAGAGACATTACATGATTGCTTTTATTAAAGGAGGATTCTTGTTTCTAACAACATAGTTTCTCTATATTGAAGTCTTTCAAAAATACGCGATCTATTTCCCAATAAGAAAATAGCTCAAATATTGTAGAAAAATTGTATCACGAGAGAAGGAGAGAAATTTCACAATGATTGCATTAAGACACGGAAAGAATGGTTTTGCTGAAATAGCTAAAAATTTTGTCAGATGCAGATCTGAAAATAATTTTGTTGGGTCATCAAAATAATTATGTAGGACGCCCAAAATAGTTGCTAGAATATCAAAACTTTTTACAGCATTATCATCATGTTTAAGTGTCCTACATAATTACTTTTGATGGCCTAACAAAATTATTTTCAGACCTATATGTAGCCAAATTTTTAGATATTTCAGCAAAATCCGTTCTTTCCGTGGATGATTCGCCATAACGCTGCTATTTTGCTGAAACACTTTGCATTTAGAAATAAATTGTGCAAATATTTATCAATATTTGATGAAAGAAAGAAAATTTCTATTATGTAATGTTCTAAATATAGACACATAATTAGAGCATTCCAAATTTCATTAAGATTTTGTCATATCATTTTATAAATGTTTTCCTATAATAATTTGTAGCTGGAACACACTGCACGTAATATACAAACGTTTCTTCATTATGATTGAAGTATTAAGTTTAGTTTAGTTTGCCTGCACGTTGCCGCGCACAATGCATTACGTGTCACAACCTAAGCAACGGAATGCATACCGGGTTGCGCCATGTCATGTATCTCGCAAATTAGACGTGACGTAATTACCGTGTTGTTATATTGACTAAAATCAGCGCCGGCGCAAGCTGCGCGACTCAATCCTCACCGTTTGCGGAAGGATCTCGTGGCATCCCGATGCTCGAAATTCAAAGACAGAGTGTCCCTTTGATATTCAAGAACCCCCCCATAGCTCGCTGGGAATTCCTTACGTACCGACGTGTTTCGGGCGGTTCAGCGAAATCATTGCGTACCAACGGTTTAGCTTTGTTGACGCAATCTCATCGAGAGACCTGTGCCAATTTCTCTAGTTCGCGTAAACCGCAACAGCTCTCTTCAATTTGGTCACCTGTTTGAGCTCTCCGCGTTCCGCAGAATAGTCTCTATTATTTTATAAAAATTCTTTAAATGCGAGTTTTAATATTCAATATGATTTTGAACGATACGCTCGATATATTCTTAAAATAACCATTTATAACATATCTGACGCAGTATTCTTCATTTATCTATTTTGCAATGTGATTTTTCCTTTCATATGTTATATGTCAGTCAAATTAACGCAAATTAACACAATTATAATATATAAATGCTTGAGAAAAATTTACAACAAAAATATTCAACGGTATGAATTCAAAGGCAATCAAATGGCTCATTATAGTTTGTCAAATAT
This sequence comes from Aphaenogaster ashmeadi, assembly GCA_003063805.1. NCBI lineage: Eukaryota > Metazoa > Arthropoda > Insecta > Hymenoptera > Formicidae > Aphaenogaster > Aphaenogaster ashmeadi. The sequence goes on along the minus strand of NJRQ01000269.1, from coordinate 71,751 downwards.
TGTCTCGTATATTCGTTTAATTATAATTATAACGCGCTTCTTCCACAAATTTCTCTTTATCGAGTCTTCTCGCTCGATTTAGATATGACGCCAATATAATACCACGGCAACTTCGACAGTTCGACAGTCGGATATCCCATATTTCTGCGCCGGTACATCCATAGCCGCGATTCGAAACGCTGAATAATATCCGTCGCAGAACGGTAAAGCCGCGAGTGGCACTTTTCGGATAACGTCGGATCTCTCTCGCTGCGCAGAAACCTGTGTGTTTCGTCGAACGAGGCGCGCAAAGAAGATGACACGCATTAAAATGAAGACGTGCCGGCGCATGTCGGCATAAAGTAGGGTACGGACTACGGTAAACAGGATCGTATAATTTTTCCAAATGGCATCGCCGGAGTAATATGCCGGCTACGCGGCAGTAAGCCGCGAGCTAAATCTGATAATTGAGTTTTATGCCATCGCACGTCGACGTAAATCCCCGCGAATACGGCGTGTCCCGTCGCCGTCGTACGGCGCCTCCACTTATCTTCTCGGCATTAAGGGGGCACCGACGCAGCTTGGTACAGAATTAAAGCGACGAGAGGCGAAAGAGAGCGGAACGCGAAGCCCCTCTCGTTCATTTCGACGACGCTCAGGTGAAGTCAGAAATTGGAATTTAAACCGATTTAATGTTTGGTAAATTCACAGGATTTCGACGTTATTTCGCGAGAATGGAAATCAAAGATATATTTTCACGATATACGCGCAATATTAGAAAATTTTATAAAAACTGCGCGTCCTTTTTCGTCGGTCGGATACGGTACAACGCTCCGGTTGCATGAGCTTCGTGCGATACGGTTAAATCCGATCGATCCTCTCGTACGAGGGAGAGAACTTGCATTATCCTGCGAGACACTTAAATTGCCGCTTGTTACACGGTGCCTGCGAGCCGCGAGCCATTGATCTTCCACGAGAGAATTAGCCGCTAAATTACGGACACCCTTTGGATCGAATTGGATCGTTGACTATCCGACGTGCTGCGCGGAATAGCCGAACGGCCTAATTGAAAATCACTTTCGCCCCGATTCAATTATGATAAAATGGTTAGCGGAAAAAGATCGCGCCAGAGATGCGTGGGAATAATTAAACGCACGGCGGCATTAAAATAACACCGATATCGATACAGAGACACGGCCGCGTATTCGGAAGTTGAATAAGATTTTTGTTGCTCCATTATCGAATTTGCATTATGAAATGCAGTCAATGCGCTGTGTGGCGTTTGATATGTGCGCTGATAATTTGAATTCGCCAGGTTAATTTGCTCGGCACTTTGCTGCAAATGCAAATTTAAATACGCGTAATGCGAAATAAAATAAAATTTACTTATTCAGCATCGTTCAATCCCGTATTAAATATCTATTTACGAAATGCGGCGGATCATATCTGACGCAAAAGAGCGTTACGTCAAAAATTAGCAGCGTGCTATTGGACAAATTAAGCTGAAATAAATTATGTCGAAAGCCGGATCAGGCATTAACGAATCGCATGCAAAATAATGTGTCAACGTACGTCGCGTAAATGTAAATACGTTGATCATTTTAATCAGCAGTAAAAATCAGGGGGAGCGAGGACCAGGCTTGAAACACAATGCTCGGTCTCTTCCGTAAATCCGGCGCTTTATGACAAATTAGGTGGCGAATTCGCATTTGTTTCCTCATTTGCACTTTTACATCTACAAAACGCGAGTTTCAACTCCATGTCCCGTGATTTCCGGCGAATCGCGAACGATCGGGAGAGAGCCGCTCGTCCACTCGCAACCGGTTCAGGCAATCGGGGATCGTTCTATTCGTGCCGGTCCGCCTTTGATTTACGACCCCGGGGGCCGACGGATCGCTCAATCACCGCGGAATGACTGCTACGTTGAAGCATCTAGGACGTACTATCTCGTTTCCGACTTGATCGCAGTCACCTGCGAGGTGTTCGCGTGCGCCACTTCGATGTCACTTCTCTCGCGACAAGGACTGTCTACCGCGCCCGCACCAGCGTCCTCGAGTCGAACGTATTGCCATTATGGATTAGTTTGTGCTACTAATGAATAATAGATCTCGAGAAATGAAACGCCAGATAACAAACGAAATCGATCCCATTTCTTATTAATAGCGCGAACAGAAGTATATCACCTCGAGACGCCGGTAATACCGGAACATCTAACTCCTGCTAGCATAAATCGGTATCCTTTTTCCTCGTCTTATCAACGATACAATATCAGCAAATAATATATCCTAAATATCTCTCAAATATATCTCTTACAAATACTTTTCTGTTTATAATCTATTATCGTCGTATTGTCATATTGTAATGTTGTCAGTTATTGTCATTTTTCCTTGAAACACTACCTGCTGTAATGAGTATCGATTTATCTTCTTACGATTTTTGTACGGTTCTCCAATTACACAGTTCAACAAAAAAATGACTATTTTTCGAACACCAGAACGAGACTAGTCATTTCTTGTTTTATTGCAACCAAAATACGTGAAAATAGCCCTTTTTTGCAGCGTCCAAAAAATTACAGGAAATGACTAGTTTCGTTCTGATGTTTTTTATTTTGTTGAACTATGTTATTAAATTTTACAAAAATCGATCCAAACTATAATTATACGAGACGTACGCTTCCAAAATACATCGCAAAATGTGCTCATTTCCCGACTTTTATTTCTGCTCCTCTACACTTCGACGCCTTCCACGCCAGGCTTATCGCGCTTATCGCGGTGCGCCAGCCCCGGGTGCCGGAATCAATCCGATAACGCCGGTCTGATGAGATATCAAGCCGGGGCGGTTCGTGCCGGCGCGATCGGCGCACTCGATAAACACGACAATAAAGAATCCCGCCAGGTCCGACTACGTTGGCGTGTCGAATCGACGATGACAGAATCGATCGCCGATGTAGTCGCGAGCGAGCGAGCGAGTGAGCGGGAGCAGCGCGTGCCGTACATCGTCGGGGGCCAAATCCTTTATATTGGCCACGTCGACAATCGCCCGGTGCATCGACGGGTAATTGAAGGTTGTATGAGGGGATGAAAGGGGGGAGAAAGCCCGCTCGCGGCCGGACAAAGGCTACGCGGGGGCCGGCACGGAGAATTAACGAATCGATCGGCAATTAACATGCTCATTTTACCGGGCAATCGAGGCGAGTCGGGAAACCGACGTAATTGCATCGTGATTATGGCGCATACCGCATTGTCCTCGCGCATTGTATACGTAAACAACCGAAGATTAATTAACGCAAAATAAAATCGAGCCGGCAGCGATGTGTTCTTGCGGGGGACACACGTCTGTATGGGGTAGTAACAGGAAAGGCACCAGCTGCAGTTTCAAATTCGACATCGGGTGAAACGCGCGGACTTGATCAAATCAATCGCATTTCGGAAACCGTAAGTATATAACATCCAAAAATCGAGATACATAGTTAAATAAAACACATTAAAAGATTTGTTCGCGAAAAGAAAGAGAATGGCAAAAGACATGGAGAACTTTAAAAGCGTATAAACATGAAGAATACAATTAGACGTTACGTTCTCAAAAGAACGAGGTGGTAACTGGGCTTGAGCGTTGTACAACGGAAATGAGTCTCTGGCGAACGGTTACGAGGATGGTAAAGAGAGAGTAAACGTGGACAATACCCGTTCTTATTCTTCCGCAGGAGTGAATAGACGTTGTGCGACTGGAACCGCAGAGGAGAGACGCGAGTACCAATGTACGAGTACGTACTTCCGATATCCGCCGGCGTGTAATGCCGGCTGCACCACCGCCACCATCACCACCATCGCCACCATCGCACAACAAGAATCGCACACGACTGATTGCGTCGACGTCGTAGCCGCGAATGCCGCGATACATATACTTTAACCCTTTAAGACCCAATGTGCATAATTATGTACATTCGCTTTGAGCTCTTCCCAAATGTTTTGTATTGATAAAGTAGTGTTTCTGTCGGTATAATACTCTTGATACATCCTATATGGAGCTAGATTCTCTGTCTCAATTCGTAAAATAATGTTCCCGCTAAACAAACCACTACTTCACGGAGAAAATTTTATATTAAAAATTACTATATATAGCAGTAGCCGTGGACCATTGCTGGAATTATAAAAATTTTTACTATGTTATTATATTAATAATTATTAAACTCATTTGTGAAAACATAGTAAAAATTTTTATGATTCCAGCATGGTCCACGGCAACTGCCATACATAGTAATTTTTAATATAAAATTTTAACTCCGTGTTGTTATGATCGTTTGCAGAGTAAACTCGCTGACGCTTAATTTTGTGTAACTATTAGGTAAGTAACGTAATTTTTCATTTTCTTATCTATGTTATCTTAAAGTACAAGATTGGCCCTTCATGTTTATTATCATAATTATACGAAATATTTAATTCTCTAGCTAGAGCACACGTATAAACATGAATTATGTACATTCAGAAAATCGTATTCCTTGGTTATCAATTTTATTCGACAATTTTACTTACAAAATTCTTCAAGGGTATATTTTAAGATTATACTATGAAGAAAAAATTTTTACTCAAACGGAATCGATGCCTAGGACTTAAAAGAGTTAATACCGTACGATACGCGCGCATTCAATAGTTCAAATTTCTCTGTAATATTTAAGAAACTTATCTTTTCGCTTGCTATTAAAATAGTATAATTTAACTATATCATGTGGAGAACGGTGGAAGTACGGGAGAGTCGGTGAGTCTCATCATAGATCGTGAAATTTCCTTGCGAATGCAGTTGTGCCGATATCATACGTACGTAGATTTTACGCCTGTTTTATTGCCGTCGCGTGTACTTCGCGTGTTCGTTTTGCGAATTGCAGCTGTGCACGTTCGCCGCGTTCGTCGCGCTCGGATTTTTACCGCGCGATGGAATTTCGTTATTTCCGCCGTGGAGTCGGAAGCAGTACCGTCGTACTTTCTTGTCAAAACAATGCGGAATCCGCGTGCCACGAAAGAACATTTATACGTTCAGAAGAATACAATGCTCCGTATATGGACTGGAGGCGGAAAGGTCTTCGCGTTCGTTTTATGGTTTTTGGCACAAATAACATTTTAAGGATTACTGTAATTTTAGATACCGCGACCTCTTTCTCTCACAGCCGTTTAAATGAATGAGTTGTTTAAACGAACTTATGAGAGGAAAAACTTTATTATTACATTTCAGAAAGAGTGACAATCAAAGTATACGGAATATTTCATTTTTCTGTTTCCACTTTCAAATTTTAGACTGAGATCGATTCTCCCCGTTCCGAGGTATCGAAGTCTCGCCGCGTGATTCGCCACGAGCTGCGTGAACGAAGTTTCGAAGTTCGGCGTTATCGATCTGAGAAATTTGCGAATCTTCGTAATTCGCGCGAGGATGACGCGCCTGAAAAGTACATTAGCAAACGCAATTTGCGGTCCGCACGACGCTGTCGCCCGTCCCGATATGCAAACGTTCGATTACACGGCCGGAGATGCATCAAGTTTAAATTGAATAATGTCCGTTCCGCAAAACGAGCCTCCATCGTCCGATAACGCCGCGGCAATGATAATATATAATTCAATTAATGTCCCGTGCGGCGTGCGCGACGGAGTACCGCTCACTCTAGTTTGCTACTCTCGACTCACCACGTGTTGGTACCCTTTTCAGCTGTTTTTCCTGACTCGCGCCATGATTTCGCTAATACTCCCTCATTGGTGTGTAATTTTATGGCCGCTACATCCGCATTGATGATTTTCCCCGGCACGGTTTGTCGCGCCGTCGAGTTAGCGAAATATCGTAATCCGAAACACAACTCTCTCTCTCTCTCTCTCTTTCTTTTCTCTTTCTCTCTCTCTCTCTCTCTCTCTCTCTCTCTCTCTCTCGACTGATGAAACGCGGAAATATATGTACGCAGGCTATTCCGCTTTTACCGTTAATATCCCAAAATGTACATCTTTTAGTGTAATTTATGCCGACTATTTACAGAAGAGCGTAGAAACGTAGTAATGGCCGATAGAACTGCCGGTTCCATTATTGCCATTTATCCGCTAATCCCATTAATACTCCGAAAGGTATATTAATTTTCAATGTAATACTTTTTATCTCCCCCGACGTTGGGATAAACCGGTCGCGCTTGATGAAATACACGCTCATACGTATGCGATGTACTCGCTCGCGCAATTATCATGGATACATCCGGATCTGAGCCATTTACGTTCTTTATCATTCGTTCCCGTTTTTCCATCGAGGATATTGACGATAATGTTGCCGCGGGAGCATTTTTAATTCAAACTGTTCTACGATATCGCTGCTAATTGATTCGATACATTTCATAAATAATAGCCCTAAGCGCCGTTTTTTTACAGTATATTGGTACATCTACGCTTATCTTACCGAATACGAGTATTTTTATACATTAGCGGAAGGAATTGCTTTCGTGTATTATCAACCTCCCCGGATCGAACGTAAACTCTCGCATTGTACCATTTTACGTTATCTCGTACTCGGAGGGCGAAAATTACATTTTCGATTTCACACTGCCATCAACGTATTCGTCACGCGGATGGCGAGTGCCAACAGAAAAAAAACTATGTGTCTTAGAAAATATCGTGTACCTGAGTATTCCTCGTATATCCGTATCCCATAAACCTCTCATCGTGGGGCGGTACGATATCCTTCGCCACGTAAAACGGCTCGTACAGGAATTCGAAATTCGTCACGTCGTGACTAATGTAGACCTTACCCGTCTTTACGTTTTCGTGGTGTACATGGTTCGGTGACACGTCCTGCAGCCATCTATAAAATAAAAAGTTTTTTAAACATCGATGCGCCACGTATCATCCAAAACTGTTTTATATTTTTAGTTAACAATTCATATTTTACATCTACAAAGTTACGAGGTATCACGGAAAAAATGGTTTTGCTGAAATATTTAAAAATTTGGCCAGATACAGATCTGAAAATAATTTTGTTGGGTCATCGAAACAATTATGTAGGACGCCCAAAATAGTTGCTAGAATATCAAAACTTTTTGCAGTATTATCATCATGTTTGAGTGTCCTACATAGTTACTTTTGACGGTTTAACAAAATTATTTTCAGATCTATAACTGGCTAAATTTTTAGATATTTCAGTAAAACCGTTCTTTCCGTGTATAACTTCTGAATAACGGCAAAATTGTCAAACTCTTATTAACAAATTATTATTAAAATCGTACAATTAAATCGTACAATTTGTAAAAAGAAATCATTATGAATTCATGGACTGTCACGTTGGCATTTAATCAATTTCAATCAACGGTTACTACATCGATTATTATTTTAATTGTTTCCAATTAATTAAAGCGGACATAATTTCAAGAAATTCATAAAGAGTCAACGTAATATAAAATAAATGTATTTAATATAAAATGTCATTTACCTTGTAAAATTCGTGGCAAACTGATTATGTATAAAGACTTTCTGGTGGAAAGGTCTGGCCAAGCCTTTCCTGGCGAGCCTGATCAGCTCTGTCTTATTCTGGGGAAACCTTACGCGTGTATCCAACTCGTACGTGGGTATTACATAGGCGCACTTATCACAGTTGTCGTTCCTGAGGAACTCGTCGAGCATGACCGTCAGATTGAAACTCGGGATGATGTCGACGTCCGTTAGAAACACGTAGTCGGTCTGGCAGTTTTTGCGCGCTAGGTTCCGCATATGGTTCTGCGGATAGACATTCCGTATCCGCCAATTGATCTGCTCGCTAGGCACGCGGGTCATGAGCTCGTTTAGGGTGGCTTCCGGTTTGGCACAATCGACGATATCCGGCAGCTCGAAGACGCGCGGTTGCTTTTTGGGCGTTCGCATCCTCGGCACGGCCACGGAGAAGATCACCCTCTCTCTGATAGACTCGTAGCACCTCCTCAGGTACACCAGGTAACGCTGCAGCACCTCGAATTCTTCGTCACCGGCGACATAGAGTGCCACGGACATCGGTCCGGTCCAGTGCAGGGCGACTTGTACCAGCGAGTGTAGCTTCTCCACGGAGCTCTGAGTAGCCAGGCATACCCTATAGGTTTGCGAAAGCTCCGTGAACCTGCTGCCGACCAGCACGGAATCGAATGTCCGGAATACCCGCCGGGCGTCCCATCTGCCGAGCTTAATGTCCATCTTGAGACTGTTGTCAGGTGACGTGGGCTGGTAATCCTGCGTGATGCATTCCGACTGTTGCTCGTGCTTGACGAGGGTGCCGAGATTCCATTCGGTGACGGCGCTCACCTCCACTTCCCGCGGGATCGCTTCCGGCGCGCAAGTCTCCGATTGCAGCAGCAGAAACGTCAGCAGCATATTCGACAGCGCCAGGATGATCACGCTCGTCAGACTGAGATTCCATGGTCGGCATCCCAGCTAGAAAAAAAAACGAACATACGGCTGGTTATTGTTCGCGTCGTTTTGCGCGAGCACTGGATATCATCTTGGAAAGTTCATAAGAGTAATTTCTAATCGATTTGGTGGATCAGCGATCTAAGTAATATATGTTCCACATTTTTGGAAACAAAAGGATTAAGATTTAATTAATACATTTTGCCTCTTCCGCGTATACGACATCAAGAATTGAACTCACCAGAATGATATCAGTCTCGGTAATACATGCAATGAAGCAAAGTGATAATATATGCGACAATAACTAAGCGCTGCCGCGTAAGTTATCGCCGAATTACCATTTTCGTGCTCGAGGAAAAGGACGAAGTTGCTGAAAACATGACATAGAAAATAATCGTGAGGCGAATATCGTGTGTTCTCGTCATAACGTGTTCGCGTTAAGACCGAGGAGCAGCTCCCTTTGCCGTGGCGCGTTTTATGTTCGCCACTTATTCTTCCAGAACCGCGAGGCACAATGTGTCGCCGGCTAGCGTGAATAATTTCATAGGGATACGTGAGCGGAATAAAACGGACCGTGGCGAGATGAGGCCGCCGTATAACGACGAATCTTGCATTAGTCCCCGGCGGCGGACTAACGCCTCGAGAAAGATTATTCCGAATAAAGCGAATCCTTTATAACAAACAGTCAGAATACGTGAAATACGTTATTTAATTACAGCAGATAATTTGTACGTAAGATATGTTCATTCACAAGAAAAGCGCATCCTGCTTTTTGGGGAATAATTTTAATTAAAAATATAAATTTTTTAAATTAGATACAAAATAAGAGAAAGCACAATTCAGCATTTTGTTTAGTCCAACTGTTATAAATTCGAAAAAATTATTAGCTTTAAAACCAAAAAAACGTTGTTCCCGTGACTAGGACACGAGACTAAAGCAAACGGCAGGAAAATGCACCAGGCAAAATGCAGTCAAGCACGCGCGCGTTGTTCTACACCATCTCTGAACGTATCAAAACGTGTAATCGGATTATATCCTTCGCGTATTTGCGAGGGAAGTCAAGAAAGCCAAGCAGGGTGCGTTTAAACTGGGGATATTTCGCTCTCTTCTATAAATAGGGAGATTACCGTGGCACGCATTGGGGCAATTTCAGAAAAACATGTCAAAAATATAAGTTTTGTTCAAAAGTAAAGAAGAAAGATGCAAAATATGTATGCGAATACTTTACTTTCAATTTGAAAGTATTTTGAGTCTAAAATGAAATAATTAATGTCGTGACTATGAAAAATATTATTCATCATTTTCTTAATATTATATATAATATATAAATATAATATATGAATGTGTCGCTTTATATATGCTTTCCACATGCGCTAAATTTAAGTAAAAGAATTGCATTTAGAAAATTTATAAAAAAGAATTGCATAAAAACGAAAACTATAATATTTATGATATATATACTGCGCCAGAATGAATGTTATAATATTGTCATAAAAGATGCAAATAGAAGATATCTTTACGGCAAGTAAAGTCTCTATAATATAATCTCAAATTCTCGGAAATACGAAAGTATACTTTTTATCTATGAAGAGATAAAAGATTATCTTTCCGCATTGAATAAAGTATTTTTTTTGTAAATCACTTGTCCGAATGATCCTAGAGATATATTTATAACAAATCATTTTTAAATAGCAATACAATAGATACATATCTTACCAATTATACTCATGAGATAAGCGCGAATCCACGCAAACTTCAAAAACGCAAAATTCGCAACTTCATATCTTGACTTTTAGTCACGTTTTTAGAAGTTTTTACGAAAATACCCCATTGTGCGACGGACGTTCTAAGCGAAGAACTTACGATAACACCGCAACGGCTGGCGTTGTTTTTAAACAAACTCATGGAAGTGGTTCGGTCACCGGCGAAAGTAAACTGCCGAGTAACTTACCGACAACAGTCTGTTGTGACTGTCGAGTGCAGAGCAAGGATCGCTTTACCGTCCTAATTACCGTGAGTTCGCTATCCAACAGGACCCATTGCAAAAATCAGTGTCAGTCCTACAACAAGATAACGGGGACGACAGCATCGGATACCGGAATGAAAAAGATGAAAACGGGCGAGGAAAATCTATTTTTTTTCTTCAAGTTGCTATCTCAATCTAAAATATTTTCTCTACAAAAAACATAAAAATACTGTAAAACGTCCAAGGAATTCTGTATCACAATCAGAACTGTAAACTGAATGGTAACATCTTATCCAATCAGGTAGAAAAATGCAATCACTGTACGACTCTCGTAGAACGGCTATCGACTTTTGTTTCTCCTTAGAGCAGTGAAATCCCCAAGATTTCGTTTTCAATTTGGCGCGGATAAGACAATACGAAAGATATTGCCCTGGGAAACCTGATTTTTTAAGTTGCTTTTAAAATAATCCCAGAATTCTTTATATCACCGTTTGATATCGCCATTTTAGTATCGACCGAGTTTCGTTGATTTATATTTTTATCCTTATAACAAATAATTTAAGAACCTTAGCTGGGACTTGCCCTGTTTACTGATCCAGTAAGGTTCCCCGTGCTGAAACGCGATGCTAAAACTTGGTGCGTATCGAGTTACCCCGGGACGTCGAAAGCTCCGATACCGGCCCTCGCAAAAATCCGGCCGCTAAACCGCGGCCAACCACTCGACGCGGGAAATCCGCCCTAATGCGCCTTGGGGGAACAATGTGTTGCATCGCGAGCGTAAACGCCGCGCTGGTCGTAAGTATCCCACCACAGCAAGTTCCGAGGGCAAAGAGCGGCTATGGCGTTACCTGCTAACTGCGAACCCACCGAAAATTATATACACAGCGATAAGAACTTCGCGGCAACCCTTCCTTGCACCGCCCCCACGTGCCCACCCGCTTTCCATCTGGATGTTCAACCGGCGGAACTAACACCCGAGGTAAGATCTTCACACCCAAGGGATATAAATCATTCCTCCTCCTCCATTTCCTTCCCCTTCTTCCTCCCACCCCCCCCCCTAAACCCCTAACAACCTTCTCGCATCGACCTGCGGCCTCACCGACGGGCAAACGTTGGCTATTCGGACGTGCGGTGGTCGTCTTTTCGAGCGCGAGTGCGGGAAGGAAGTTTCGAGTGGAAATGCATCTTCTGGAGGAGCCTTGACCGACTTTGGGGAAGCGGATATCGGATGCATTAGGGTGCGGAACGAGTCGCGCGCGTAATGTGCTCTCTCGCGCGATGTTACGCTCTCGCGAGTTACAGCTTGTATGCAGAACGCGTATGTGTGGGTATGTGTGTGTGTGTGTGTGTGTGTGTGTGTCTATGTAACGCACGTATGCATACCGCAACGCATTACACGCCGTTCCTCTCGCGGGACAAGCCGTACTCGATGGATATGGCAAGCGCAAATGTTTGACGATTCGAAGGCGCATCCAATGTGGTACGTCAACCCGACGCCGACGGAAACCAGCGGGAGCGACGATATTTCCGCGATATTCCGTGTGTTATCTCAGCGGGTAGGTGTGGAATCATGAATAAGAACGGAGTTTCTGTCGTTTCTCTTAACCCTTTTATTTCCAGTCGATTATGAGCTTAGCGGATTTCGTCCGACGCTCCAGACAAGCTTACGTCTGATGTAGTAATCGAGTAAAACAGTTAAAATTTTCAACATAAGCTGCGGACCAGTTTAAAATTACCACGCCGGTGAAATCATCCAATTATAAGTACCGCCAGTGATGTTGCAGTGTTGAGGAAACAAAATGTTAACATGGGAATTAATTGCGTAATGCTGTTGCCTCAATACTGACGAACGACCGATGCAGTTTTATTGCGCTATCGTGTTCTCCGTTTGTAACGTGCCCACAAAGCAGTAACATACACAGTCGCGCTTGTTTGGCACGTTTACCGCGCGTTTTCACCGATAATATTTGAAAACGACAGCGTTATATGTAAACCCTAGACATCCATTAAATGCACCTCCGGGAAAAAAAAATACGGAAAAAGGTGCCGTTTGGCGGAATTGTTTAAAGCAACGACGATGGCGAACCGCGAGGCTCGCGAATTCCGGCGTACTATATTTTTCTTAGTGCGCGCCGAGAAAGACTGCCATTACACACCACGGCGGTACGTAAACCAACCAACTTCGTCATAACTATTTTCTTATAATTTGTTCGGCAAACGCGATTTTTCCACCATCATGTTTTCGTTCCATTTCGCTGCTTGTCGTATCATTATTGCGAAAAAAAGTGCGAACAAGTACCTCGACGACGCAATCAACTTTGTTTTGCGTAAAGAAAAACGTGAAAGCGCCGTAGCAACGCGAAACCTACGGAAATGTTGCACAATAAAGTAAGAGCAAACTCGCAGTGTACTTTTGTTAGGGCAATATGATACCAGCGTTAAATCCTCTGTTAAAACGTATGTTTCAGTCGTCACGTAAGTCAATATACGGGGAAGAAAAATACAAGATGATACTTGAAATATATCAAGTGTAAGTAATAAACAGGATTTTTTATAAATCAATTTAAATGAGAAAAGGCCAAGAAACGGTCATAGCGGATCTTAGTGCTTAAATAATATTAATGTGTGATTTTTCTATGAACTGCGCGCCGTTACCAACGGTCTTGAAACGCAGCTCCTGAATATCACATTTATTAAATTGATAATCAATTTAATGATACTGATGCTCACAGGCATCTATATAAGATCCCCCCTCCCTGTCTCTTATACACATCTAGATGTGTATAAGAGACAGATCTTATATAGATGCCTGTGAGCATTAGTATTATTAAATTGATTATCAATTTAATAAATGTGATATTTAGGAGTTGCGTTTCAAGACCGTTGGTAACGGCGCGCAGTTCATAGAAAAATCACACATTAATATTATTTAAGCACTAATTGTAAGATCCGCTATGACCGTTTCTTGGCCTTTTCTCATTTAAATTGTGTTATACACATCACGGTCTTATCCTAATTATTATTGTTTTTATAAATGTTTATATTTACAAAATTTTATTCTGTTCCGGTAATATTTTTCTCAGAACGAAAGCATTACATAAAATTAGAGAAATAACATAACAAAGACTGTAGTAGAAGCGATAATATAACAAGTAAATATAGAAACAAGAAAGCAAATATACAAGGAATGGATAAAATAATGTAAACACCTGGGAAATACACTATTTGTTTTATTAATAAGAAAAATTAACCCACTACGTCTTTAATACAGATTTTATCCTTGTTGGAATAAGTACAATGCTTGAATAGTCACTAGCGTGTTATATTTTTTTAATGGAACATCTTTACAATTGCTTAAGAGATGTTGGAAAAGAAAATCTGCTTCTTATTTTACTCTTTAAAGCTGCTCACGTTGATATTCAAATCAGGCGATTGTGCTAACCAGGAAACATGTTGAAGTTTTAGAGAGCAGAGGGCAGTTTTGGAAAGTAAAGCGAAAAGCAAATCCTCCTCCAACATTTCTTAAGCAATTAGAAAATGTTCTACTAGAAAAACAACATTATATTAGTTGACTATTAAAACATTGTTTCTATTTCAACAAAGATAGAATCTGTATTAAAGGCAAATGGTGAGCCAGCCTCTTATTAATAAAACAAGTAGTGTATTTTCCAGATATTCACATTATTTTGTCCATCCTCCCCCCTGTACTTGTCTGTTAAATAAAATAATAAGTACTTCTCAATATTCACATTATAAATATCAAGATAAGAGGCTACTAAAAAGCTTCCGCATGTTGCTACGAAACTTCGAGACGTTCCTTCTCGTTGCGTGATGCCCTTCGTTGCACATGTCGCTAACGTCCGCGGAAGGACGGAGCGTCGCCGTTGAGAGAGAACATCAGTTGCAGGGATTTTTCACAACCCAGTGCGGAAACCCCCGAGTGCATCCGTGCACGCCGGTGTAAAACGCGAGAAAATTCCTGCCGCCGTCGACGTCCGCCGGAGAGGACAACCTACCCTGGTGTCCTTCGTGTCTGGTGGTGGGCGGGATGTATTAACTCGTCGTGACGTCGCGCACGGCTGCGGGAAAAGAGGTAAAAGAGGGACGAGACGTCCTTCGTCGTGTTCCCTCCGCAAGGATGTTTGCATGCTATTACTGCCGGCAAATCCCTACGTCGTGCACAGCGGACGCTCATTACAATTGCAAGAGAGAGCTGGCGCGACCGGGGCTCTCCCGCGCGTCGCAGGGTAATATCAGAATGCATTGGGATGTGCATTCGGAAGTGTCTCGATTCCGCCGTTCTTCGAGGGTTGGCCATCCACCCCTCTTATCCTCTTTTACCCCGACGCGCGACGGCGCGCGACTGGCGACGCAGCCGTTGCATAAAGAAGGGGAAATTTAATATTTTCGAGCTCGAGGGGGAACTCTCTCGAAGTCCATTAAAGATGAACCGCGGCGTGAAATCGCGTGCATAACTGAGCGACCTCGTGTGCTCAGTCTCTGTATATCGATTGATATTTAAAGGATCGAAGAGGGGGGAGGAGGAGAGGAGGAGTTTAATTAAACCAGCGAAATTTCCGGAAGAGCGAATTCGTATGAGATATTTATTATGATTCTAGTTTGATATGTGTACGTATGTACGATTTAAAAAATATGTATGATGTCTTCTCCCGTCGTCCGCGAGATTTTGCATTTCAAACTGTTTGAGTACAGATGATCTCTCTCTGATCTCAATCATGCTTGCTTGCAGAATCCAGTCAGCGATCGACGTCGTATGGTGACATCAAACGTTCGTCAATCGAGTCCACTACAAAGTAGCATCGTTCTCCGATAAACGCCGCGCCTTGTACGGTAAGCAACGGCAAGCTCGTGTCGACGTCGCTTGCAAATACGCGGCGATTGCGGCGGTAACGGCAACTATGATCCGCGTGAAGGAGATGAAAGAGGAAGATCGATAGCTGGATCTGCGCTTTGCGTTGCCGAAGCCGATCAACGTTGGTCAGACAACACAACTGTCGAGGACGCGCGCAGTTAGTCGATATTCATTCCCGAGGCCGTAGGCAAAGAGCATTTACGCAAATGTGTAACAGGCTCAAAAACAGCGATGTAACTAAAAAGAGAAAAGGAAAAGCAGAAAGAAAAATAGAAAGGAGAAATGTACTTTCGACGCAGCAAAATAATATCGACGCGCAATAGCGAATACGGCGTTGCCGATGATATTGAGCCCGGGCCTAATTAAAAATCTCAACCACCCCCTTGTATCTGATTATCGCGCGAGCGTTCTCCGCGCGATAATGAAAAATCGAACGTATCGACCGCGGTTAAATAGCCGAAAGCTATCGGAACCTAACCGTCACCAATAATCGTACGAAGTCCCAACGACCTATGGTAATTCGAACACGACGGAAACTCGTGTGCGCACCCAGGTAGCTGCTTGCCAACGCACGGCTCTACACGTCTCCCTACACGAGTACACGAGGACCCGGCGGTGTAGGTACTGACGTAGGTATGCGAAGTACCCCAGCGGAGGCGCGGCGACGGTGCCGATGTATACGGAAGGTGGAGTCACGGCATGATTGATTATGCGAACACGTTGTTATCACTGATTCAGTCTGCAGCGTGTAGCGCGCGTGTACCGGCTGGAACCGACCGTCGAATGTGTGCACATTACACAACTAACCCATTATCAAATTGTGTACTTGGGCTGCGGTTCTCGCTCGCGCTCGCACGTATCGCTCCGGGCAGAGATAAAATCCGTCTCGAGCTCCCCTGCGAAAATCCCCGAACCAATTTCGAAAATCAGACATTCCAGAACCAAATTTCTACGAACGTGCTTTTTAATTCGTTGACTCTTTACACGCTCGCGTATGCAACGCATGGTCCTCTATGTAAGAATAAAAAACTGAAACCATGACTTAACCCTCAGTACCCAACCCACACTGGGTTAGCGTAACCCGGCCGATTTTCAAAGTTGCGGCATTTTTTCCGATCCCTTTTTACTTATTGCAAAATATCTTTTGTGTTATGACTTTCCTGACTTTCTCACCCGAATATTCTTTTTTTCAGTCTTTAAACTATCGATTTAAAAAAAATGAATTAAAATCGATGCATTACAACCCGAGATACAAAAGAAAACGTGGGTTAGGAATACCCGAGTATGGGTAGGTAGGGATTTTTTTGAAGTGTGGGTACTGAGGCTGGATATCAAAATCTTGTTACTAAAACAAAACCGTAACAATTAAAGAATAATAAAATACGTCCTAAACCGACGACGTACGAAATTACTCTTGTAACGCAGGTACACACTACGCAACGCATTTCCGCACGCTCAACCACCACGAGAGATCCAGGATAACTCTCGTGCATTTTTTTCTCATATCCCGATGTTCCGGATGCCATCCGGACGGCTTCGATAACGGACGCATGTTCTATGCACGACGCTGTCCGAAAACCGCGAGCTGACGCGCGATTTCGCAGTTCTCGATGGGAGATCTGCATTCCCATCGTGTTGTTAGATTGACGGGAAAATCCGAATACAATACCTCCTGTTATTAATAAAATAAGAGAAAGAATCAATATTGCGTCGATATTTTTGCCGTATTTTTATTAATAATTATTCATATCCGCCATTCATACCTCAATAATTTCTTTATTATGCAATTTCGCGTGAAAATGAAGATATCTTCGAGATAAAAACCAAACAAATAAACGTAAAACAAATAATCCGAAATAAATAAACAAGTAATTAATTAACGGTATTTCTGATCTAAATAGAATACCGGAAATTTCAAAAATTTCTCTTTATGGCGATCCTTCCTGCTATTGCGGCTTTCCTCAATTTAACAAATTAAATTCTTTCTATTTCAACAACATTTAGATTTCAGGTATTTTTATTCTTGCTCATCATTCATTTTCGGAAAAGTATGTATATATGTTGCACGCAGTAAGTTATTTTTTCTCATTGCACTGCAATATTCACGCATCATTATTACTTATCAAATGATTGGTTTATCTGCCATGAACAGTTTTTTTTCCCACATTTATACACACTCCTTTTTTTCGCTACAGACTGTTTTCATTCGCTCTGCCTGATATCAATCTTGATTTGTTATCTCGTAGTACGCTAATCCAACGTTCTCTGCCAACGATACATTTTTTTCATCGTTTTTATTTCGTATTTTGTATTCGTGGCGTCCTAAAAACATACGATAAATTCTATTCTGTATCGGAGTACGCCGCTGCGGAATGGCATGAAAGAAAGGCCGAATGCCGACATATAACGGCGGGAGCGGAGGGGAGAGCAAGAACGGGAGAAAGAGAGAGTTTCGCGTGCAGATAACGGATAAAGACTAAATTCCGCCTTTCAATTTCGCCGCAGTCCCATTTTACTTCTGGTTCAGTTGCTTGGATGCAACGGGGCTGCGCGCCGCGCCGCGCCGCCCGGTGCAACGTCGGCGCGCTGCAACGTAACTTAGCTCGAGAATAAACTGAATACCATTCATTACGGTAACCCATCTCGTGCACGGGCGCAACGTCGAAGGCGCCACTGAAAAGCTGAGAATTGGAAATTCTTTGAAACTCTCGTCCCACCCTCCCTATCTCGCCCTCCCGAGTTACCATCGGATACAACGGCTGAAAAGGGCCATTCGAGAGAGATGCGGTCCGCGATAATAAACGAATCTCGCCCATTCCCGTGGCCGGGACGATAGGCCGACGTGCGTATTATCGAACTCTCGAGAGCGGTATCTGTCGAATTGGAGGCAGCGAATCGTTTTATGCTAAGCAGACACCGATAAAAAAATCACTCTATCACTTTGGCGCCACCCTTTCGGTGTGCTCGTTCATTTGTTCTCGCTCTTAAGTCTGTCTCTAGCGCTTAAAGACTTCCAGCGCGCTTGCTCATGAAAATGTACGCTAGACTTCGTTATCCGCTAATAAATTTCTACTTCATCTTCTATCGACGGAAAATAAGTGGATTAAAAGGGGAATCGATAGAAATTCACTCTGCGAAATGAATTTCTTATCTGTCACTTTATAGGTTAAATTTTTATTGCTTCCGCTTAATTCGCCTGATTTTTTTTACGTGTAACAACGGATAACGACGTCGAAAATGAGATATTTCAAGGGATACTTTAAAGATAGAAAAACGAGGATTCCACACGTACTGACGTAAAAGTATTTCCTTAATTTGTCGTCCTGTATCGCACTTGAAGACCATTACGAGAGGTAAAATATCAAGGAACCCTCTTAATCTGTCACCCAGAAACGTTACCCGTGTAATTACCGACTGCATATGAGTGCAAAAGCTAATTAGTCGCTTTCGATGGGAGTGCTTGGAAAGGATATCTTACGGCAAAGTCGTGCAGGAGCAGAAGTATATCACCGCTGCAGGAGTTAAGGACGAGAGTCATCCTCGTCGAGTGGCGAAACCACTGCAATTAAGCAACTACCCTTCCCCTTTCGTCCTCCTCTTTCTTCTTTCTCCCCTCCTCCCCCGTCTTGCCCGCGAACCCCATCTTTTTGCGTCTTTACGCGATAATTAGCGCATCTTCAATGTTCCTGCCGTTGCACGTATTTGCTTTGCATAACTGCTGAGATAATTAAACAAGCTGTGATTCTATGACGTGTCACTGGCAGTCGGCGGCGATGCAAAGGGTGGTCTCCACGACGACTCGGAAACACGGAAGACGCGACAGGTAGTCAAGCCTACTTCTCCAGTTTTCTGTTTCTCAGACATGTAAATTACGTCACCGGGAGTCCTCCCGGCGAGTATTTACTGTATCTCATGCACGAAGTGCTAACACGGAAAATCAGCCGGGACTGATTAAGCAAGCAACGGTGTAACAAATAAAAAAGATATCCTAAAACCGCGAAATATCTACAGTATTTACCTTGTTGAGGTACGCATACCCACAGGAATATATACCCATAGGAGTGTTTAGCGATGTAATTTAACAATGCATTCCCCCTGTAGATGTAAAGTAGAGATACGAGTTTAAACTAATTAAAAACGATTTACTTTCTAAAATAATTTACTTTAAATTCCCGAGCAAATATGCCGAGCCTTAATTAAACAAAGAAAAAAAATGTTGGGCAAACTCTCGTTTAATAGAATGGTAAATTCGACTGCATACTTCTCTGGGAAAAATAAATTAAATAACGCCGAACGGTCTGGATTACTTTAATTCATACTCTCAGATGTACAACAATGCGTGCACGGGAAAACATTTTTTCGAGAATTTTTCGAGCGTGAAATTAAATTACTCTCTCCGCATATCTCTTACTTCAAAACCTGCAAATATTATATTTGGCAATCGGAATGCGAAAACACGCGTGTTCGCCCTTTAATAAGGGCCCTTCATCAAATCCAGCACGGTGCGGCAGCGCGTATTCCAAGATCGTACTTCACCATACAGAATCGGCGCCGCGTATCCTGTGAAAAACGACGGGGGAAGGGGGACCCCGGTGTAAGCGTGCAAAACGGAAGCGCGGACGTCGAAAAAAAAAAATATAATAAATAAATAAAAATATTTCGTCCAGAGCGCCGAGGGACTTCAGACGGACGGTGTCGGTATTCGGCGTCCACTATAATGCAACGTTTTCGATTCGCATATCCGGCACGCATCCGAGCCCATTGAAAACAGCCGGAAACGATAAAACAATATACCTGGTCGCGCTCTCGCGAGCCTCGCATCGAAAACACTTGGAAAATGTATTGAAAACACTCGAAAATGATTGAAATCAAACAAGTTACGAGGTTGACGAGCGAGAGAGCGAGAGATTGGATGGACGGGAGGGTGAGAAAGAGGACTCTATCGGACATCCCCGCATCCCAAATACACGGGGGTCGATAGTTCAGATCGAACCAACGATTTCGGACGCTGCTCGCTGGCAGGAGATACTATCAACGAGAGCAGTGGCACAGAAGGGTAACTCGACCGCGAATAAATTGGTCGTTTCGAGGTCGGTATATCCACGTCGAGTACTCTATATTTTCGCTCCGGGCTGGCCGATCAAGCATCCGGCGGATTATACGGACGCTGATTTTCGTCAGCTCATTCGACGACGTGACGTAACGCGAACGAAAAACCGGTCGATGTATCTATATTTCTGGACGCACCTGAGCACCGTAATTCTAGATCCATTTCAGGCCACCAGTCGTGCATCAATGATCAATCCACAGCCTTTACAAGTATCTTTCCTATATCAGACTCATGATATTTTTGACAACTATTTGAAAATTGAAACTTCGCGCTATCTGAGACCGAGATTAGTCGAGCTAATGAAAAATGCACTGCCACATTGCAAATGTTTAAATCTATTTTCTGTATTTATCTTTAGAACGTTAAGTATAAACCCATCTGCGCATTGCATGTTGTAATTATTCATTGTAGAAATATATGGAAGGTTTTGAGATGACTAGAATATTTTATCGAACGTTCATCGGCAGCCAATTATTGTGCGAATATCGACGAGCAGAATGAGAGGGTGAAACCAAAGAGAGAAATTGCACCACATATTAAAAAAATACAACTTAAAAAAATACAACTGAGATATATAACTTTTTAATCTCTTCTACTGAATGTGCACTCGTATTTGTATGCATACAACACGGGAAATTCGTAAATTTCATTAATCATTGCCACGAATGATTATACATCCAATGAATAATAATCTCTCTTAATATACGAGCGTAATAATTATTATCATTTAACATGGCAAACTTAACGCTTCTATTGTTAGCACTTTCGTAAAAACCATTAGCGTGACCATTACGAACTCATCGACTAGCCCGTCGCAAAAAGGACTTCAATGTACCCGATGTAGAATAATAAACGTGCCGCAATTAAAACATAAATAATAACAGTTTACATAAATAATCGTCGATATCGATGCGGCCGTTAATGAAACGCTGTTAATTATTAGATTTATTCGTTAATAATTGCCAAGCGGAGTGATGAGCCGAGCCGATAATTAACGGGACAACGTAGCAGAGTGGACGAATTAACGCGCGATGAATCCGCAATTAGGAAAAAACCGCCGTCGATTCCACATGGGCATTCATATAATGTACAGGGTTATGGAAGCGTAAAATATGGATAAAATCATCGCTCGCGTGTTTGGGAAACTTTGTTTACGCGTTAGGCGGATAATGATTACACCGCTAAAGATTATTTCGATAGGGAGTCATTAAGTAAGCTGCTATCGTCATAATCTGCTTGCAGGCAATCACGCACGCATTAGTTGGCACTTTTATCTTGAGCCACGTTACATGCATTTTCTGCATAAAACTTGCATCGAGATATTAATAGTATATAAAATATTAGCATTTTACATAAGTCGCCTCTCAAGGAAAATGAGAGAAAAGGATTTGGACTATTGCGCGGAAACAATTGCGATTGCAATAGCGGGCGATATACCCTTAAACGTTAATTGCTCGTGGATTGCTTCTAGAAGCGTGATACAAGTAGTATAATCTTTATCGTTATAATTCGGAGTGATCCTCAATTACATACTCATAAAGAAATTAAATCGAAAACTTCTCAAGCAACTGACACAGACTGTGACAAAGCTCACATCGAATAATTGTATCTGGTTAAATAAGCAGATAATACAAACTGCTCACTCGGCAACATTCATCTCCTAGCTTTTATCGACTTACTTGTAATATATTCAGCGTTTCTCGACGGAAATCGAATTATCATTTCATTTCTTCATAATTAATTAATATGAACCGACAATTCTCCATCGCGGCGTCATGGAACTGCCGGATATAAAATGAATACGAAACCACCGTGTATTAACATTTCTCGTCCACGTCAACTCATTAAGACAGCTTTTATAGGGCCAGGTAACCGGCACGATTATTGCCTCGCCTAAAGCGTCCCAATAAACGGAGCGTATTCTGGTATAGATGCGCGCGTGTCAAGGGATGGATGGGCATAAACGGATGCTGAGGGAGAAGAGCGAACGTAGAGAAATAGAAGATAATTCTCATTGTTCCGCGCTGGACGCCCGCGAGGCGCCTACCACTTCAAAGCCGCACCACGTGCGCCCATTCGCCTCACTCACTCACACTCTCCCTCTCTCTCTCTCTCTCTCTCTCTCCTCTTCCTCGAATCGTAGTTCTCTCATCGAACCCGGTGTCTGGCAGTTAATGAACTGCCCTTCGGCAGTAGCAACGTACCCGCCATCTAGGAACCCAGCCAACCGTCGTAGGACCATTATCCATTTACATAAAGGACCACTACAGAACCGGAACTGATTATATAGGATTTAAGCCGCGCACTTCGTTCCCTCTCTCTCCCTTTCTTTATCCATTACCTCCCCCCGCCCCAGGTCATCGCGGATTAATAGTTATATTAAACGCAGCGCGATTCTAATAGCCCTGCGATCGCGCGAACGCAAAAAACTAGGTGCTGTTGTAGGAACTATACGATTACGAGACGACTCGTGTGCGTTAACACCCCTTGCTCAAAATCATCCCCCTCCATTCGATGCGTACGATTTTATTACGGGAATTAAGGATTGCAAAACGATTCGTGAGTTAACGCTGCTCGAAATTTAAAAGAGTTTTAAATTTAAAAGAGTTTTTTTTAAATTGGTATATACGATTTTATTACAGACATATATAGGTACAGATATGTATAGATTTATTGAGATTTTGATTTCATTCTACATCTATTTGATTAAAAAAGCTATCTATACACGATGTACTATAGAATCACCGAGCAAACCATGAATTTAACATCAGGTATAATATTATAAACGTTCACAAAACACGCGTTCTTGTCACGTCCTTTATCAATAAATGATTTCCAACAGTTCCAAATAAAGTTCCTAGCTCGATATAAAATCTCATAAGCGTACCTACTAACGGATATTAGCCAGTATCGATAACAGCGGACACGAATAACATATCGCACACATATTCGCGCATCTATCACGGACGAAGCATATATCCGCGCGCGCAGGAAAGCGGTATATCAATGTCATAAATTATGAATAAGGGAGCAATCCATAGCGTAGCTGCCAACATTATGGATCGCACGAATTTATTACATCAATTAAAAACCAGCACGATAGACGCTACCCCTTAGCAACGCATCGATAACCCGATGCTATATGCGCTATGTCAAACGGGGATGGGAAAAGATACATAGAATCGACGGGAAGCAAGAGCGACCGAAGCTACCACCACGTGAGGGTGGTTTCGTCTCGAGTGGCGACATCTCTCCCGGTCCGCTCATCGCCAGGCACAGCTGACGTTCGCCAACAGCGACCGCACGACAAGCGAAGCTCCGCTCCGCAGCACTCCTCCACCGTCGCCACGAGCCTCCCCACGACGCGACGGTAGACGCGCGCTCGCGTGCCATCGTCATCCCCCCGGACTGGGTCGCGCACCCCCTGCCCTCGCACGGGGTGCCTCGCTCGCTCACCTGAACCATTGATGTGTGCTGGCACGCGAGACAGACCTCCTCCCCTCTTGCTGGCGGCAGCCTGATGGCGTAGTCGGCCGAGCCGTGTTGACGCTCACCGTACATCCGCCGTCGTCGATGACACCATCGACCTGGTACGTCCGCACGATGGGCGACGACGCGCACACGTCGCGCGCTGACGCGGGCTGACCGCTCGCACGACCCGATCGCACGCACGCACCCTCGCCGCGGCCACGCCCGCGCGTCTTTCCCGTCGTGCGCGACACACGTCAGAGGGATGCCGACGGAAAAAAAAAGGGGAAGACTCGTGCGTTTATTTACGGATCCTGGGGCCTCGCGAGTTATCAGTCGGCAGCGGCTCTCTCTTTCTCTCGCTCGCGGATACGTACGACTTGCGGCGTGTCGGCGGGTTAATTCCGCGCATGCGGCGAGCGCGCGCGCAACCGGTGGATCGATCAACCCCTCGCGGTTGGTAACGCCGCACGGTCTCTTGTTATCCCGCTAAGGGATTCACCGCTAAGCAAAAGCAGAACTTCTTTTCCCCCGAAGAGGTTCTTTCTGAATCTACGGATTCTAATAGCGTGGTACTGTGACTCACATTAATTGAGTCGGATATCCAAGTGGGGTTTAAGAAGAAGAAGAAGGATTCACCGCCTGCGATAGGGGTCGAGTAGAGCCAGGGGTCGATTGTGTATCACCAAGGGCGTCCGCAGGATTTTTTCCAGGAGGGGGCATGATTCAAAATGTTACTTCCAGAATTAGAATACTTATAATTTGAAATTTATACACCTTTTGAAATTATAATCCCATGGATTAGGGCAGAGATCGGCAAGGTTAGCACAACTTTGTCTTTCCTTTATTCAAAGGGAGAGCAAATGTTTAATTTTTTGCTGATTCCAGAGGGGGGGGCAAATGCCCCCTCTTGCCCCCCCCCCCCTGCGGACGCCTATGTGTATCACACAACTTGGTGAAAATTACAAAAATGAGCGAATTGACTAGAATATTTATAATTTCATTGGTCAAAACTTAGTAAATTCGCTCACTTTTGTAATTTTCATTGAGTTTTGAGATACACAATCGACCCCCAAGATAGCTATCGAGACCTCCGTGTGGGAATTCGATCATCTTCGATTTTTTTTTATTGATTGGTCGATTCGGTGTTGAGCCAAATGTGGGACCTCCGCGTTCAAAAATAGAAGATAAATTTCTAAGGAAGATTAATTTTTAAGAGAAATGAAAAATCAAAGATAAATATACAATAATTAAAATATTTAAACATGTTTTTTCTCTTTTAGGACGGAAATTATATTTTTATAATATTCAATAAAAAGCAATGGCAACAGAAATAGCAGTCTATAGCAAGATCCGTTAGTCCAGATATAGTCAAGTTACCTGTACTTGATAGATTTTCAAAATCATTTATTTCGGAAACGAAGCCTCGTACGAGAAAACATTATACAATTTCGACTTATTTTGGCACGAGGAATCACCTTGTTCTCGCTTGTACTATGATTTCGCATGTATTAAAATATACTACACTTCGCATGAACAGCATGCAGCACACGAACATTGAATCAACATTTCAGAAACGTTGAATTGCAACATTGCGAATGTTGCATCAACGTTGCGAAATATAGATTCAACATGGAAAAGACATTGCAGAAACGTCCAATGTCCGTTGAAGTTATGTTTTGCAGACGTTGCAATCAATATTCAAGAACATTGATTCAACATTTATTCAATGTATATGCAATGT
>NJRQ01000269.1:24509-35183 GCA_003063805.1 Aphaenogaster ashmeadi | reverse complement strand
TTAATAGAATACCATCTCTTGCCAATCGGGTCGACTTAAAAATTTATCACATATGTTTATTACTACTGGCGATTTAGAAAATTAAATTTAAAATAAAATTTATGTTTGTTTTGTTCTGTGAAAAATGAACATTAAATGGATCAATATTATTATCCTTCTTCAAATTTTACACGAATAAAATAATATTGTACGATGTTACAAGAATCGAAAAAAATGAATAGCAATATTTAGCATCTCAAGTTTTTTTATTTATTATAATTATAATTTACTGTAATACATAATTTTATTCTTTTTGGAAGGCAGAAATTTGACTTGAAATAGTAATAATAAATCAATTTATATAAATAATTTTTTTGGATCGAATAACGTAAATTTTATTCTTGAAACGAATGTTACGTTTAATCTGCAATGCCTACTCAAATAGCCTATTCAAATTAATTGGGAAGAGAATATTTGAAATAATTTTATTATATAAAGCATTATATATTTCAACGTATATCAATGTAGTATCAACGTATCACTTGGCACATGGTTTTCGGTAGGCGTAAACAAGGCGTACATAGCGAACGAACACATGATAACGTGACGGAAAGTAAACCGCGGTAAAATATCGATCAGTAGTTATAAAAATAGACGATTAGAGATAGAATGGTGGCATAGGTGGCATAAGTCACGAGAACAAACATCCAAAAGTTATATTTGGAATGACTTTTACGCTGCTTCTCTTATACGAAGCAGTACTCGATCAAGAGCTTAATGCTTGACGCATAAGACGGTCCGCTAATTCTTTTTCCTGTAAATGACGCTGTTGCAACGTCTCTAAATATTTATATGCTTCCTCTTCGCGGGAGGCACATAAAACGAGAGACGAGCCGAAACTCGGCGTTTTCTCGAGTGTTGCGTTCTTTCGAGACGGTGACACTTCGTCCGTAGCGATTCTTTCCTTCGGACATATGACAGGATGTTTCAAGAGACCCTTCTGCGTCACGTTATCCATCTCAGGGATCCTCGAGTCTTCACGGTTCTGCGATAAACGAGACGATGTTATCCATCGGCGATGATCTTCGCTGTTGCTCTCGCGATCTCCTTCGACCTCTCCGCTCCATTACGGAGGTACGCGAATAATTGCGCGATGTCCTCCGGCGGAAAGTCAGCCGGAGTACCAAAGGGTGAGGTCGCAAAAGGGCTCAATTTACCTTTGATGCGGCGGCGTCCCAATCCTTCAAAGGGGGCAAGAAACATTTTTGAGCGATGGCGCGTCTCGACTGTGAACACAAAGGGGATAAGTGCTCGCGGGACGAGTGGGCGAGTCGCTTTGATCGGATAAATAGGAAGAAAAGACGGAAGAATCAAATGATATTCACGGTCCGTGATTTTACATTTTGTTCTGTGCCGTCGCCGATAACCTCGTAAGTCTTTCCCAGCGGGAACGACATAGATCAAACATATTTTACTTCAGAAAAAATAATCGGAAAATAAAATAAATAATATAAAACAGATATTTAAAAAATTGCTATACTTTCTATAGTCTGAATTAAGTTATACTTCTTTTATATTATAGTAGAATGTAGGAAACTTCAAATAATCTTTAGGAATCAGGTATTGAAGTATGTTAACTTTGTCCTTTTCCAAAAGCAAAATTAAGAAAGGCAAAACATAAATTAAACTGCAGTCAATATATATGGTAGTTTCATTTTTTCCAAAAGCAAATTTAAAAAAGATAAAACATAAGTTAAGCTGCGATTAAAGTCGATAGTAGTTTAATTTTTTCCAAATGCAAAATTAAGAAAGGCAAAGCATTAAATTAAACTGTGACTATAAAGTCAAGGATAGTTTATTTTCGGAAAAATCGAAATTAAGAAAAACAAAATATCAATTAAGCAGCGATTACTCAATAGTAGTTCAATTTTTCAGGAAGAAAGGCATTAAGAAACGCAAACCTTAAATTATTTAAGCTGCGATTGAAATCAATGATAGTACAATTCTTTTCAAAAACAAAATTAAGAAAGGCAAAGCGTAAATTAAGCTGCGATTAAAGTTGAGTGAGACTTCAATACAGTTAAATATCACTGCTCCGTTCGTATCACGCGATTGATGTCAACCGGTCGGCGAAATGAGAGATGCGTATCGTATATATGCATTCTCGTGTACAGGAAACAGACTACAAATGAAATTTCTGGCGTAGTATGCGCGTCACGGGGCTACTTCTCCTTGTGAGAGGCGTAGCATAGGTTCATCCGCGTGTGCGGGGCCGCTATTCCCTCCCGTTCGTTTCTCATACCCTCAATTTCTGCCTACGCTCGTGGTCGTTGCGGTTCGCAGTAGTAGCTTTGTACGTATAACTGAATTTACGTGCGGATAACGGTACTTTGGCGTGGCCACTTCTACATGGACTGCTCATCTGTTAGCTCGACAGAGATCCCGTCTTACATTCCGTATGCGAACCTAATCGTCAGAATCACTGGGGATTCGACGGTGGACGATACGCAGATAGTAAGAGAATTAAATACATAATTGTCAGACGATGAAATATATAATGTAGGGGAAAGTCGAATAATATCGGACATTTTAGGTTTTTGTAAAACTGAACCAACCAGGAAGCAAATTTTATAAAACAAAAAATATAATAAGTACTTTTAATAAATGTCTCAAAAGATAACTGTAATTTTGAAAAAAATATGTATAGAAAATTTACAAAAAAAAGTTTTAAAAAACTTTAATATATAAAGCATACAAAATGGCGGGTAGCCCCGGACGGTATTTAAAATGCCGGTATTTATCGGTACTTACCGGTACTTATCTTTTATGCTTTAAGATGTAAAAAAATTTATGGAAGATATTACACATAAATATACCAAACACATTGATAATGTCATAAATTTTACAAGAAATTGAATAAATTCACTAGTCAATGCTGTGTGGAATCCAGAAAATATGATGAAACGGTGAAAAACACAAAGAAAACAGAAACTTCCTCATTGCGTCATTCATGCTCTACTTGAGCCCTATTTAACCCTTAGCTTCCCACACTTCAAATTTTTACGAGCTTCCCACACTGGGGTACAGGCTACCCCACGTCGAATATTAGCTAAAAATATATGAAAAAAATCAACTGATTTTAAGTAATTTTTTTTCCATCGATACGCCACACATCAAGGAATATGCCTATGCATAGAAAAATATGAAAAAGACAATAGTTTGTAAAATATTCGCTTGTAAGAGAAGTTACATCCGAAAAATCGCAAACTAGAGAATTTTACCTGGGGTTACAGGAACCCCAGTGTGGGAAGTTAAGGTTAATACCGGATGTCCTTTATCAAATCAACTATGTATAAAACCCCAATAAAGAGATAGTGCTATCTATCTCCGTTTTCCGCTACACGACTTTCCCCTACAAGTCACGATAATTGTAATGTAACGTGTTAAACAGGCACGATAAATTCGCGATAAAATATTATTGCAGTACGTGAAATTTTTTTTACATATTAATTTTACATATAAAATTCTTTCGCTATTGTATCATGGCTGTCTAGCACGTTACGGTTTTTCGCGACTATGTACGTTGTGTATTTCATTGCTGCCGAATTATTTTTCACAAACATCTCTCTCCGATTGTGCTATGATTTTTATTGCATTCTGTATAATAATTTGTTGATGTTTACGTTTCATGTAAATCGTATGTAAATCGTCGAGTTTTTGCCGCAAAGCTGAAAATATAATCTCGAATAATCCGGAATGCGTTCGCAATCGAAATCGGATTAAATTAAATTTTTCGCCATTCTCGTCAAATATTGTTTCTAATTTAGCGCGCGATTCATTAGAGCGCGAGAGACATTCTCGCGAACAAACGTTGCACAGCGTACATTCGTTAACGGAGATTCCAGATGTTAAAACAATATTGCGAATCGTTTCCGCAGCGTTGATCAAGATATTCGGTATTTGCATGAAGAAATTGTGCGGATTCGTAGCGCACTTACGTCGCCTATCTGCGAATCGATGTAGCGTAAAATTGGCATTATTTTTATTATATAATATGAGAAACTCGAGAAGATACCTTGACGTAACGGGCGGATGCGAGGCAACGCGCGCTGGGTTGTCTATCCGCGAATCAATGCGACGTAAAATTTCCATTACTTTTATAATTTGCGAAGTTTAAGCAGAATAGACCCTTGACATAACGAGCGACGGTAATACGACGCTACCGTCGTGTACACACGGTGGATTCTTCCGGCATTGGGTCGACCAAGTGGAAACAGACGTAGCGGCAACGGCGGCACGGCGTTCCACGCGAATAATCGTTAAGCTCGAACCTTTGTAATCTCGCGAGATCAGGTCGTGAGCGCATTCCCGGTTGAAATGGAATAATTGAATACAAGTTGCCAAAGTGCAATTGACTTAGCCGCGGCCGATACGAAACTAAGTTATTCCCGGAATTGTATCCCGGGAGTGGAGCGTGAATGGTGGGATCCCCCGACCCGGCGCAGAATTTCATTCTACCGTTATGAATATTTTGTCTCGACGAGACTCTCCGCGGCGCGTTCCCGATATCTTTCATCTTGCGAATCGCAACGCGTCTTCTAACGTTCTACCCCGTTCTCTCGTCGATGCATAATAAATTTCATACATAAGAGTACTAGAATTGCCGCGCGCCGGCGCCGTTGCCGTATGAATTGAAAATGTCGAGTGTAATATAGACGGGATTGTCAGACTGAGAGAAAAAATTCTATGTATAAATAAAAATATTGTCGAGTATTAATATCTGCCCGCTATAGCGCAGACGTATCTAATACATATTCACACAAAAAATATATCTCTTGGACAGTTTTATAAAATTTCGAACAAAAAACGCATGCTTAAATATACATAGTAAGCCGAATAATGAAAGATAATAAAATTAACGCTTATTTTTTATCTGTCAATGTATAGATTATAATGTCATTTTCCTATCGTGACCCAACTCTGACCTCGCGAATAATAGTTATCAATATTTGATAGTTAGAACACTGTCGCGAAATTAAACGAGAAATTGATATGACAGCAAAAGCGAATGGATAATGACGGGTGAAACAAGATACGCTATCGTGGAAAGACAGGTCGAGCAACGAGATAAAGGATAAAAGAGGAGAGAGAGAGAGAGAGAGAGAGAGAGAGAGAGAGAGAGAGAGAAATAGAAAAAAAACGCGATCCCGGCATTGTTAACGCGGAGGCGGTACGTACGTAATTAATTTCGTTTATAAATCTTGCGGCCGGTCATTACGAGGCTTGACTTTCACGAGTGCGCCGGGTAAAACGAGCTAGCACCCGTCAGCAATGCCTCTTTTGCGTCCTCTAATTGGCAATTAAATATCGACCGTAACGGGACCGAATGCCATCGATGCTAATTTATCAAACACGAGCCGCGGGCTCTCGCCTCGCCCATTATTTTTACGGCATTATATTCCGCGGGACCAGCCCGGGCAACTCGATCGTGATTAGCGATCCGCCGCGACTCGCCGGAAAGAGACGACGCGGCCGCAGAAAACGCAATTACGGATTCTCAGATATGCACGGTGCGCGCATCGGACGATGGACGGAAACTTTCCGGAATTTCGTTTCCGATAATGCGCAGATTCCTCAGGCGGGTACACGACTGGACGTGGGATAAGATGCCTTCGCTAACCGGGCGTGCGTCGCGCGACCGCGATCGAAGATCTGTCCGACACTTTGCGCGTGAAAATTGGATGAACGCGGGATGTGCTTAGCTGTGTGGAGTACGCTACGATGTTCCCGATATCACCGTTTTATCCTGCTTAGAACTCACCATTATATTAAATAAGTAAGTAAATACACAAATAACCAATCTCTAAAGAAGACATAGGCCGGTATTCATTAAGATCGTCTTAAGACGCTAATATGGCTCCGTGATTGGTTTAAAGCGGTGTCTACAATGAGATTTTAAGTCGTAAGATTTAACGTATCGACCAATCACAATCAAAATTGCGGTCTTACTTTTAGAATGCTCAACTGTGATTGGTCGATATGTTAAGTCTTACGACTTAAAATCTCATTGTAGACACCGTTTTAAACCAATCACGGAGCCATATTAGCGTCTTAAGACGTTACTTAAGACGGTCTTAAAATAAGAACCGACTATGAATACCTTCTCTAGAGATTATGACATCTTAAGATTGTACTTAAGACGATCTTAAATATATAAGAACCGACTATGAATACCGCCCATAGAAAATAACTTCTCTTAAAATGAACTTTGATACGCATTGCCAAAGTACTTGTATATTCTTTCGCGCGGGTCACCGTGTGTAATTTACACACTGAGAAAAAAAACTGTTGCTTCAATTAAAGTGTTATCACAGGGTGCCAAAAACATAAGTAGTTCATTCAATTGTATTATTAATAGACCCAATATTTGGATTATTAAAACAATGATTGAATTATTGGTTTAAAAATGCAGACATTGGGTCTAATAATAATACAATTGAATAAACTACTTTATGTTTTTGGCACCCCGTGATAACACTTTAATTGAAGCAACAGCTTTTTTTTTCTCAGTGCATGGGTGCTCATGGGGGGGGGGCAAGGAAGGGCATATGCCCCTTCTTGGATTTTAATTTTTCCAATTTAGAATGATTTTATGACAACCAGATAATTTTTTGTTTGAAATTTATACAATTAAAAATAAAAATCTGTATAAGTATCTTTTAAAAATATTATTTGAAAATACGTTTGTCACCCCTAATATATTTACACTTTGCTCCCCCTCCCTTGAAAAAAGTTGTAAGGACACCCATGGTAATTTATACGATAGATAGATATGAGAGGAAATGGAAAGAGATATAAAACCAAAATTCAAAGCAAATAAACAGAAATGTTATTTTGCTTCCTCGCGTTGAAAAATAACGTAATGTGCGATCAGCCGTGTATAAGCGTGACACAGGTAACGATGTAGTTTGGCGAAGCAACGACATAGCCGTCGAAGCTATCGATTTAGCCCCTCATGCCTAAGATAAATCGCGATCGGTAATCCATCGGAACACGCGGATCGCATCGTCATACCTTGAATCTTCTCGTTCGCTGCAGTATCTGCTCGCGATTGCGAGCGCTAACCGAGTCCCCGTACGATCTCCGGCGCATCAGCCATTCTCTCTGCAACAACAAACAACCCCTGAAGCTACTGCTGCTACTTCCACTACTCCTACCACTACTATAACTACGACTACGACTACGACTACTATTACTAACATCACCAACCTGGTCTGGTGAAACTTTCAAGCTAAACATGCCGACGCTACGTCTGACTAAAGGCTTTATTTACTTTTTGCGAGAGTTCAGCGACAAGGGGTAGCCCCTTCGACTCGCGCCGCATACGTCTGCACTTGTATGCACGCGCGAGTATACCGGCGCCCGCAAATTTGCGGACAGATGTGGTTGTAGATTGCTGTTTGCCATGAAGAGGCATACGCCGACGAAAAGTACGGGTAAACACAACGTACGGGTAATATCTTTCCGCATATAACGAAGTTGGGTGTAACACTGATATATGTATATCATTTATGCGCTTATACATCTCTGCGACAGTTCGCGTAAGTAGTACATTCCCATTATTAGTCGTAATATATTTTAATAAATAAATTGCTAACGAGTATTTATATAATATTA
The DNA here is from genome assembly GCA_003063805.1 of Aphaenogaster ashmeadi. Taxonomy (NCBI): domain Eukaryota; kingdom Metazoa; phylum Arthropoda; class Insecta; order Hymenoptera; family Formicidae; genus Aphaenogaster; species Aphaenogaster ashmeadi. The sequence continues at coordinate 27,527 of NJRQ01000269.1, read as the reverse complement.
ATTATTCATATTATAAGTATTACTTACAATTAGTGATAACAATCTTAAGATATGGATAATCAGACAGATGTGGAAAATATCACGTCTTAAGGGGATATCTTGCTTTTAGTACCATTTTTATACCCTTTTTGGAGAATTTTTTTTAGAAAAAATGTAAAAGCTATAAAGTTGAAACTTGATGCATTTATTCTTTGATATTTAAATGTTCTTTACAAATTTTTTCAAATATTATAAAAGATTTTTTTAGCAATTATTTGCAAATCTGTATAGGCATGTAAAAAAACAGAAATTATCGGAAACAAAAAATTCAAAAAATTTTTTAATCTATATAAATGTAGTTCTCGTCCTACAACCAAGTTAAAAAATTGATTTTTGCAAAAATGGAAAAGTTTTGAAAAGAAATTCGACTTTTTCACTTTTTTTCGAGATTCTTTCTTACCGGAAAAATCGAAAAGTTGGCATTTTTATTTGATTGTAGGTCGGACGCGAAAGAGAAACAATTTTGAAAAATGTTTAAAAAAAACGTGATCAAAATTTTACAAACAGTTTACAGGTTAATAAAAATTGTGTCAGATTTTTTACCTCTAATCTGCTATATTCTACCAGATTCAAACTATTAAAAAAATGCCCCTAAAAATATCAATTTTTGAGATCCAAAAGCAAGAATACCCCCTTAAATAAAGCATGAGCACAACAAAATAAAAAATAATAACAGATTAAATATTTAGTGCAGTTTCGCGTTATTCAATATTAAATGAACTAACAGCTAACTTAAGCTATTAAATATTTCTCTTTATATGTATAATATATATAGATAAGTGTACGTGAAATATTCGTGAAATATTAATTCAATCCATAGCACTTGATTCAGACAAAATTGTCGGATAGAGATATTTGGAGTATCGAAATAATCTTTTATTATAAATATTCGTAGACGTTAGAAATTGTAAAAATTTAAAAAACCACAATATATGATTTTTTGCTCGAGTGACATGTAAACACATAGAGGAAATATTAACGTTATCTCGTTATTTATATCGGTATGATGCTATAATATTAGTGAAAAATATTTTAGATTTACAGAGCCATATTTAACGTTAGATATAGTAATTAAACGTTTCTCGTCTTGGTTGCTATCGCGCTCAAACTCGGTCTTTGCAGACGCAATGAGATCGATCGAGCGGGTCGTACCGAAAATCGCGGGTTGCCAACTCGACCCGCTCGAATCCGATACAAAGTAGATTATGCAAATGCTCATCGAACGGGGTCGATGACGGAGAAACCGGCAAGCAGGTCCGGGATAGGACAGCGGAAAGAAATACAGAACGGGATGGACCGAATGGCGAACGGGAGAAAAGATAAACGTGACGATCGAGAGAAATAGAACGGAAAGGAAAGGCAAGAAGAAATTGCATCTGGCAGAGAGAACGGATCAGTCACGACGGATCGAACGGCCATTCCCTTTAAAAAATAAATAAGTCGAACGAACAACTTTTCGTATTTTATGACATACATACGTGATACCAGGACGTCGCATCTTCTTGCCTAGCATTTAGAGTACCGTATAGGTGACCACACTGACCACTGAATGTTTGACCACTGAATCTATACTTTTATTACCGTACGATCATAAAATAATCATGATATGTATAATTACATTATAATCGTATATCGAGTAAAACAATATTATTATTTACTAACATACACAGCAATATTATTATAAAGCAACATAACTTACTATTAAATATGTCAGCAGTAAAATTATATTTTACATAGATGCAGCTTCATAATAATAATAATAATAATATAATCTGTTACATATATATATATATATATAATTACTAATTAAAATAATTATTGAAATTAATAATCATTTATACAAACACGTTTTAACATTCGGCGATATTCCTCAATTGGACATTCAGCGGTGACACCTACGATGTTTACGCCGAGGGCAATTAATGCCGCGCGCAATTACCGGGTGTGATATTAACGCAAGCTTTCGGGGGTCGCTATAATTATGGACATGCCGGTCCCACGTCTTAGCCGCCGCTGTCATCCGCGGACACCTCGTCCGGCTTTACTCGCCGGCGTTTCATTTAAACCATCCTCGACGGCGATGGCGGTGGCGGCTTCGTCGGGAACAAATTTGCTCCCGTATATTGCTGTACTTATCTGCTCTCGTACCCGGGCGGGCCCGGTAATCCCGGATAATAGCCTGCGAGTGTACAACGAGCGCCCGCGCTTATAAGAAACACCTGGATAAAAGTCCCGCCTGGTTTTCTTTTTTTTTCCCCTCTCTCTCGCCCTCTCTTTCCTTCCCTCTTCTTCTTTCTTCACGGTGTTCGCCGTTAGAGCGGAAATTCCTGTTCGCCTGTACTTGGACGTGGTATCGGCGAAGTTCGATTGCGCAATTGAAGCTTTTTACGGCTTTACGTGTCGCGATTCTCTACAGCGTCTAATTGCGGACAACGTATTGGCGTGACGCCGCCCTTTTGCGATACCTTACATAGAGCGCACTTCGTACTTTCGTCTGATAGGATTCTTTGATCAATTTGGAGTCAATTTTTAATCAACGAAGGTTTAATTGAACTCTCTATCTTTGGTTTTATAGAAGTCTTTCTAATTAAATTACGAATTACAATTCCGTTAAATTAAAGTCCATTTCAGGTTGAAGAATTAAAGTCTCTTAGTTGTTTCTATATCTGATCTTAATCTGATATTTATCTAATTTATATAAATTAGATTTATAAAGTAATTATAGTAAAATATACTCTATTTAACGAAACGGTTTTCATTTAATAAAACCATGTTGTGTATTTTTATGAACAGACACATTCGCTTTTACATTTTAATGTCTTTTTGACCAATGTATTCTAAAATTTACTACATTCGTTTCTAATTCTATCAAACTTTCAAGAACACCTTTCAGTGACCTGAAACCATAAAATCCCCTACAGCACGAAATATTACTGAAATATTGCAGAAATATTATTTGCGTAAGATTAAAATATTGCA
>NJRQ01000269.1:0-23708 GCA_003063805.1 Aphaenogaster ashmeadi | reverse complement strand
ATACAATAATAAAGAAATATTTCTGGAATATTTTTGAAATATTAGAAATAAATCATTTCAAAATTATATTGTAATAATATTCTGCAACATTTCCTACATAATATTACAATTCCAATATTACTGAAATATTTCTGCAATATTTGCAATATTTCAGCAATATTTCGTGCTGTAGGGGATATGGTTTCCAAATGATCTCAGAGCAAGAAGTCCAAAAGCTCAAACTCACTTCGAACAGTTCAGCAAGATATCTTTCTTGTAATTAATTGAAAAAGAAATATCTGTGTATCTACAGGGATTTTTTTTTCAAAGTATCTCAAGATAATTTATGTGACCAACTCGCGGCAAACGAGCTTTATCGAGCTCGTTTTCCAGTTGCTCGCGGCGCTTAGAGAAAGAAGATGACGCGTGACGTCTTCGTCCTCGCCCGTCCGCGACCGAGATGAAGCACCTTGAAACTTTTTACCGCGGGCTCGGCATCTGCGACCGTGGCCCCCGGAAGCGATGTCGGGGGAGCACCCCGTGACGCAATAACGAAGCTCTTCCGCTTATCCCGAGGCGCGCTTAAAGAGAAAGGGTTCCCGACGTCTCGGGGCGGGCGATGGCTGCGCTACCGCGACAAAGCCGCGTGAAATTTTAATTTCCAATCTGCTAAAATTGTTTCCGCGAAAACGGCACGACAGGGGGCCACGACGGCACACTCGGAATTCCGCTTCCTTCCAGACGCACGAGTGAACAAACACATCGATCGGCGCGCAGCAGCCGGCTGCCGGCGCGGCGTGGCGCGGTGCAAGAAGAGTCCTCGCCGTAAACCCGTTTTGCCTAGAGTCCTATAATAAGAGAAGCGCCAGCCTTCCCCCACTACCTCTCGGCGGCCGCCATCTGGGTCGGAGCGGCGGAGCCACAAATGTTTATACCGTGGTCGGAGCACGCGGAGCGCGCAGCACGCACGTCGCACATATAACCTGGCGTACGCTCGATCCGATAACGCTCTATAATACCGATATTGTGCTCTCAAAACTAATTTCCTCAGAGTTAAACTTACTTTTTCATATTACACCAACCTACACATTGCACTAAAGTCAGCTGGCAATGGCTACAAAAACCACGTGACTCTGAGAGCCAATCAAAACCTGTTGGCACCTGGCGCTTCTCTTATTATAGGACTCTAGTTTTGCTGCGTCTCGCCGACCGCGCGCGCGCTCGGAGCAGCGCCCTGAAAAATTCACAGAATGCCCAGCCTCGCGGGGAGCCGGGCCCGGGACGCTCAAAGACCGCGGGAATTTACTGCGTTCCCTCCGACTATAAAGGCGACAGCTATTTTCCCGCGTCGTGCACCTGCCGCCGCACGGCGCGGCGATCCGCAACGAGGGGGCTCGTGCGCGAAATTCCGCGACGTCGCGACTGCGAGACCCTGAGGAACGTCGGCTGGAACGACGCTGCGGAATGTCAATTTTGCGAATCTGCAGATATCATTGATAAACAGCATTCCCCGTTTACTTATTGCATATCTGATTTACGAAATTTGCGTTATCGACGTGGATGAAGAAACGCAAGGGAGAGACATCCTCTCTGCAAAATATTAATATCCGGATATAGTTCCGTAACACGGAACGTAATACTTGCGGTTATTGACGGGTTAGAGAGAGCACTCTGAGGTCGTATAAAAAGCATATATTAAAGCAGTAGCGTGTAGGAGAGCTTTGAGTAGATAAGGAAGCCCGAAAAGCCACGAAGGCACCGAAGTACTAAGGCATAAATTATCTAGAAACATCAGAACCTGAGGTAGAAACATTAGGACCTGATGTTTCTACCTCAGCCGGCAAAACTGATGAAAAATTATGTTTCATAGGAAGAAAAGATACACGTGAGGCTGAGGAAACTCACGCCGGGAATAATTTACGGGTCTCGTGAGAAACAATTCAAAATTTCGCTGCAACAGTTTACCCCAGACAATTCTTCTGCTACCGGGAGACACGAGGGTGTAACGTACCTCGGCTTTAACATCGGAGAAGCGATTATCGCAATTAGCGGATTAAAGTACTTCGCGAATTGAATTTTTCGCTTCGGCGACAAACTGCGACAAGAGTTTCTTGCGCGTCCGCGCGTGTCCTCTAGACAGACGAAGGAGGACTCGTCGTCGAGACGCTCATCGTCACGCGCAATTGTCGAGGTTGCAATTTGTCGTATGCAGCCCCTAATTTGATATTGCGTATCCGCGCCGAGAGAAAATAGGGAATAGACGCGAGCGGAAATAGCGTGCTCGATCCCGGAAACGAGTTGCGTGCTTATTAGATTGTTGAAGCTGCGAAGCCGTGCGCGTTGTCGACGCAACTCCTTCACGGATGAGTGCTAGGTCTTCCAATGTGAAAGGGTTAACTGCATCGTCGGGTCCTCGCAGTACGACTTGGCGGAGTTTCCTTCGCTTCGCTTCTCTGACGAGGGAAGCCTCTCCCGACCGTGGCAACTTATCGACAAGGCCAGCGCTCCGCGCGAAATAAAATCACGCGGTAAAAGTTCCGATCTCGCGAATCGAGTCTTCTTTACTTCGTGCCAAAAAATTCTCTATGTCCATATTTCCGCATTATTTCGTCAGATCGGATACCGTTCGAATTTTCCCTCGCTATACCGGTATTCGAAATGGGTGCTTTACTCTGTATTTTATTGTCGAAACTGCTTTGCGTGCGGCTGCGAAACGCTGCAACTGAGACGAGCTGCAACGAGCTGCATCGGCCGACGATGAGCATCGATGATGCTGAAGAATTAATCGAATTACCGCATTAATCGAATCACGGCGTTACGTTCCTGCACCGTAACTGTGTAACTTCGTCGGGCCAAGAGAACGTTGTTTATTAACGTACGTACTCTCGGCGCGATCCAGTCCGTAACGTAATTACCTCACATCGAGGACACCGGCGGGGAAGACGCAGCAATAAACATCCAACGAGATAAAAGGATAAGGATAAAAGAAACGGGGCGAAGATAAATTTCGCGATAAAAGCACAAGCGAACTCGGCACGCCAAGTTTTAATGACGTTCCCGAGTAATATAAAATACTTTTATACTCATTATCAAGAGAAAGCAATATAGAAAACGTGAATTATCGAAGTGAGGGAACTTCTCCTTGTCCCCGGAAACTTTGATCGAACACGCGGGCGACAGATAAGTTTTCGGAAATGAGAATTGCGTGCCGCACCTCTAAATCTTGTTTCAGCAAATCTGATCTCTCGACGCGAACTAAACGCGTCAAAACTCTAATATAATAGACATGCAATAAAATATGGAATAAGAAAGATATATATTTTTTCTATTCTATGTCACAGCAATCGCGAAAATCCAATATTTTTTATATATTGCTAAAAATGTATCTTTTATTAACCTTTAACCCACAGGGTATGTGATATCGCCCGCAGTTTTCAAGATAACGATTCGTTTCTTCCCACCATATTTTTCAGACTTAATTTTTAGGATTTTAATTTTTAAAAAGGAAGAAAATCATGAATGTAATTTTACAAAGATTGTAATTAACTATAAAAGAAAAAAATAGAAATTAATATCCATACATCGCACTTCGTGAGTTAAGAGTTAAATTACTTTCTATTTTGTTGTGTTTGCTATTTCGCACTATATCTTCTTTTTCTCTCTGTTGCTCAATTAATACTTAATCTCGGAAGGAGAGAGAAAGGAAATATTAAATTATATTAAACAATCAAGGTAAATTATATTCGACCCAACTGGCTAAATTAATTAAAAATCTTACTACGTCACGACCATGGGTTTTGGTCCATTAACGTGTGGGATTTTAATAGTTTGATGCTAACAAGCAGCTATAAGATTCCCCCTTAAATTATATTATTAGTACTTCATTGAAAAAACGCACCTTCACCTGCACCTCATCTTTATCAGGACCCAGAGATCGATCAGGTCTCGGCATCGATAGGCTCCTATACTCCTCGATAGTGTACGGACGATACGTCGGTTTCTTCAGCTTGCTATCCGATACGCTACGTTCGCGCTGCGCTTCCAAAGAGACGGTGGTATTCGAAGGTATTCGTCGACGCAATATCTCGCAGGATCGTCTAGTCGTACACGTTACACGAACGGCGTGACCTTCGACAAAGCGACGATAGAAGCTAAGCTCGCTGCTGTCGTCCCTCGAGGTAGCCGGAAGGGACGAGCGACCCTCATCCAGGCTGATTTCCTCGAGCTGACTGTCACCGCAAATCGACAGGGTGGAACCCTCCGGGGACTGGATACGCGGGTACCTCGAGATGTCTGAGAACAATAAAAAAAAGAGAGCGTGGTGACCCTAACTTTTCGTCGGCGACGCGAAATTAGCCGTGACGACCGTAACCGGGAACAATTGTCGCCTGTCGTCGCATGGAAACGTGTGGCTGCACGCACTAGGTGCCTTAATTAGTTTAACCGTGGACTACTACCACCTATCGGCGAAGTCAAGGGAACGAATTCCACGCGGAAAGGAAAAGTGACGTGAAAAGTGGCGGACAGCGACGTGAAAAATGACGCTGTCGACTTCTCGAGGCAGCGGCGGTTCTTCGTTGAAGAGAATGGCGCTTGAAAAGTTCGCACGTCGTACTTCTATAGGATGACAGGATTTTTAGAAGCAAGGAGATGAGAGATACCATCATATTTTTTATCTATTGTCTGGAAAATTCTCTCTCTTTAAAAAGATATATTGAATTGGCAAAATATTCATAAATACGATGCTAAATTACCATTTTAATCTTGGATAAAAAATATATTTCTTTATTCTAATTTATTTTGTTTTATTCGAAAAAGAATTTAGAATAAAACATAATAAATTTTATTCCGTTTTCTTGAATATGGCATCTTTTATAGCGATTAAAGTTATTCTTTAAATGATAAGGTATCAAAAAAAAATTTTTTTTATAATTATGAATCTTGTCATCCTTTTTGGGCGCAAAATTAGTTAACATTTAAGAGACAGACTGGCGCATCGCAAAAAAAACATAGAGCGGTTAGAGCATTTCCGGCGAAAGTTTCAGATATTTTACAGGGAGCGGACGCTTAATCCCCTTTCGCAAAAATATAACTTTTTTCATCGTGCAACTTTACTGCGCCGTAATATGTAGAAACTGTGGCAGCTATGCCTGCATCGCGCCGCAGCAAAATCTCCCTTCGCGGCGAGTATCTCGCAAAATAAAACTCCATACCTTACAATAACGTGTTTGAATAAAACTCAAACGTACACGGAAAAAACAATAAGGTTGCCACAACCACAATAATAGTAACATTTGGTACAGCCACGTCCTGTGGTTGTCACATTCACATTGTTTTGTGTAGTGCATCTATATATGTTTGTCTCAACATTCACTATGTTTGCTGTACCAAATGCATATAGTTGCCTTCACATCAATGTGAATGTGACAACCACAGGACGTGGCTGTACCAAATGTTACTGTTATTGTGGTTGTGGCAACCTTATTGTTTTTTCCGTGTATGATTTAATATTCCCGACCCTACCGTGTCGGTCAAACACTATATATGACGGTACATTAGTGGGCAGTCGCAATTCATGCGTGCAACGGAGAACAAATTTCTGACTAATTTACGTGAGATCCCCGTGAAATAAAAACGTAAAAAAAGTTTCTTCTTTCCAAAAAGAGGGAGAGAGAGAGAGAACTTGCAGATTCACATTTATAATTCAATGTCAATAGTTCCTGAGCGGGAAATTAATTCAGTTAAAAAGCTTACTTTAATTTAAAAGTTCCGGCAGGAGAAACAGACCATTTTTTGCATTGTATTTGAAATGATAATTTTAACTTTTGTATTCATGAAAATTGGACTGTTAAATTGGTACATTTGTCGCTATGCTTTTCCCATGCCGGATCAAAACGGAAAACGTTTGTAGATAACACGTGGCCTAGAATCCCGTTGGCCTCTCGCTTTCGCAATTTAAAAACCTGGCCATTTTAGGAAGCGGAATGACAACGTCAAGCTATCCGGACGAGATTCGTCCGCCGGATTGGGAATCTCATTGTCCCTTTCGCCCAATCTCTCTCGCGACGCAGAACGAACGCACCCCCGCTTCTAATCACGAAAGAAAGTAAACGTCCTCGGGGAAGATTGCATCGCCTCGCCTCGTCCTTTTTGTCGGGGGCCCGCCGTCGGCGAGAGATGCGACAGGGGGGTGGCGACGCGCGTTTCGGCATTGTTCCGCGTATGTTCCGAAGGAGGAGTCTGATCTCGTTAGGGACTAACTGAATCTGCGACGGTAAAGCTCCGAATACGAGGTAGTCCTGGCCGGTCCCCGGATCCACGGTGTGAGAACGTTGCCGAGCTTTTTGTCGGTTCTCATACCGCCCCCGCTTGCGCGCAGACTGCATTTTGACGAAGAATTTCGCGCCCCCGGGGAACATCGCTCCGTCGTTTTCTCCGTCGCCGTCGTCGTCGTTGTTGCCATCGTCGTCGGTCCCGACGTACGACGACAACGACGACGACTCGCGTCGTCTTCTCCTGTGCGCCGCTCCCCGACGTCATTCCTCTTTCTTATGCAAAGCCACGGGTCTTCCTGAGTCGCGCGGCATTCCTGTTGTCGTCGGGCGAATCCTCTTCCGCTCGTAATTATCGAATTCTTGCCGCCGGTTGTGCTCGTGCACCTGTCCTCACGTACGGTGCAGCTGGCCTCCGCCGTATTGTCTAAAAGATTGTCAGCAGAATGCGTGATTAGAATGCGCTCTTTCCCCGGCGCCGTATTTGCATGAAAACTAAATAAGCTCGTATAATCGCTAACAGACGCTTTCCTCAACATTTTACAATTGACATAACGCAATTTGTACTCGTGTTATAATTTTTCCACTTATTAATACTCGCGCTCGCGTGCATCGCGCCGGAATTCTGTTAATTTATGCGGCGGTAGCGGTGTGTAACGTGTCTTCTCCTCCTAACAACTCTTCTCCCTTCAACATTTCACCGTTTAACGTTTCCAGCACATTTTCACCCGGAACACATAATAAAATTCTCTTATTCTAATTCTCTCACCCTCCCCATTTTTCCCCCGCTGGAATCAATAACGGATTTCCTTGCCATTCACGTTACCGCCAGCGCTACTTTATCCCACCTAACTTTGCTCGTCGCTTTAATTATCCGCTGGAGTTTTACATTACCGCGAACGCGACCAGGGAGAATCGGCCACAGATATTACGTTTTATATTATATAATTGCTATTGTCGTTAACGAGGCGATCGATCGCCTTCGGTTCTGCGCTCACTCCACGAGCTTTCAGACCGTCGTCGAACTTTCGATCGACTTCCCAACAACCGCCGCCGTCACGTTTACGGTACCGCGCGCCGTCATTAATTAATTAGCACGCGTTATCCGTCCGTCTATCGTCGAAAGCCGCGACTTCCCAGATTATGGTGAATCGAATCGCATTACGCGGATCGTCTCTCGTCGCTGCTGCTCTTGTCTTTTTATTGTTTACGCGCCGCATATGCGCGTTCCCGCGCGCAATTATCCCCCGTTAACGAGGGGAAACGAGAGCCATTTTCAATGCAATATGATAATATAGGACTTTAATTCCGGAGCATTACCTTCGAGAGATCTTGAAGAGGTATTTGTTTCAATCAAATCTCGCGTTATTTGAATATCGGCATTATACGTTATAAGCTTTTCTTTTGCCTTTCAATCCGCGGCTTTCTTTGACTTGACGTGTTGAGACAGAATTAATTTAGTTCGTTAATCTTCTAAGAATATATCATCTTCTCCGAAAAAGAAAGTTTTTTTGTCGAGAATATTTTAGACACTTTATCGCATTAAATCGTGATTATTAAATCCTTTTCTGTCAGACTTGATTCTCTAAGATTGAATTTAGTTTATCTTTTTCATACCTTCAATGTGAGATGATACTGCTAATACAGAATTCCATTGAAATGAAGCATTCTTGACGGATCTGTCATCGGATTTAATTATTCTCAGGTTACCGTCATTATTGCTATTCGCCGGAACACGTTTCTCCAAGGAATCTTCTTCGACGCTCTCTAAAGAGTCTAAAGAGTATTCCGACATTGCTGCGAAATCTTCATCTGGCGCAGAAGTTAATACACACGCCATAAAGCGTGTAAGGTAGCGACATTAATCTTGATGGATCTCTGTTTTTCGTGCGGCAAACTTCGCGCTTTTTTCTATCTATATTAGTTGACCCCAAAAAAGTGCATGCAGTAAATCGTATGCAAAATGTGTGTCAATTTCGAGGAAACTTTTATACGAAGTGTATTAAAGTGCCGGTGATCCTAATCTTCTCTAATCTTATTTTGCTCGTAGCAAACTGCTCTTTGAGAAAATTTCGAGGAATACTCATTTGACCCAATTATTTCGATATTGCATATTAAACGAGCGTAAAACGAAGATGTTAAACTTAAAATATTTAATATGTATTTTATGCATAAAAATTTGTTTTGAAGTTTTAGTTATTCATTGTCATCTTACTTTCCGAGTTTATTAAAGAATTATTTCGACAAAATTACCTGTATATGTATATATTACTGATATACACATTTTTGGTTTATTTCCTATAGTTTATTAAAGATAACTAGAATTTTATTTTATATTTTGTAACATAATAATTACAAATATTTATTAATAAATTATACTAAAGAATAGAAATCGTCTAATCAAATTGAACGAGGAATTTAAACTTATGGCTCATCAGATGGTAGCATTTCCTAAAGAATACACTCGATGACATCTCTAGGCTTTATACAGAAGCAAATTATCATTTAACGATAAAGTAGAAACTTTGATTACTTGTTACCATACCGTCGTCCACATAACTTTTGAAAACGATTGTTTCTATATTCACTTGAAGAAAAATATCGTCGATATCTTAGCACTAGTTGCTAACCGATTTTATTTACTTCTCTTTTTACGCTGTGATATCTTTTATCTCATTCATATTTAATAAAAATATACATAATATAAATTTGCATAACTTTTTAAATAGTTTGATATGAAACATAATTATAAAATCTCCATAAATTAAGGAACTAGCGCAATATATTTTTAAAAATATCACTTACTTGAAGAAATTTCGTATTTTAATATATCCGGAATAAAAACAGCAGATAGCGTCATATTTGCCTTTTCTGTAAATATATATGTACGAGTATCAACGTGAATGAAAAATAAAGACAAAAACCGATATAACATCTCGATGAATTCAATCTTCAATATTACAAATGTAAAAACCCACACGGAAAGAACGGTTTTGCTGAAATATCTAAAAATTTAGCCAGATACAGATCTGAAAATAATTTTGTTAGACTATCAAAAGTAACTACGTGGGACGCTCAAACATTATGATAATGCTACAAAAAGTTTTGATATTCCAGCAAATATTTTGGGCGTCCTACATAATTATTTTAATAGTCCAAATTATTTTCAGATTCGTATCTGGCCAAATTTTTAGATATTTCAACAAAACCATTCTTTCCGTGCATATCTTACATCAATTATAGCATTTTCATGAAAAGATAAGTCACTTTTGATATTAAGAAATCAAATCTATGCGGGGGCGTAAAATAGATTACGTTTTATCCAGAATGACCGATAGAAAGAATGTCCAGTTAGCGGCTGCATTATACGTTCGAACAATCATCTGTAGGCAGTCGATAAAACGCGAAGACACGAATTTATTCTCTGCACGTTTCTGTTATATAATTGGAAATTTTTTACGTCTCATCCTTGAAATCAAGTTGTCTAATAGTGTGTACTGAAGGATTACAGTGAGACAAATAGAGACAGAGACAGAGACAGAGATAGAGGACGAGATAGTTTCGCCGTGTCGCTATGGGAGCGGCAGAGGCAACTGAGCTTTATCGCTCTTAGAGTGAGACATCAAACGTAGCAGGTGCCTATTATAAGCTAATGTATTATGTACCACGACACTCCGTCACGTAGATACGTACATACACTAGAAACACATGTTAAACGCGTTTCAAGGCGATGCCGTCTTGCAACAGTACACAGCTTGATCTCATCACCGCCGGGGGAATTCTTCGCTACGTTTCGACATGGGTGAATTTAGTAGATCTAGTACTTATCACATTGATCCATAGTGTCCGATAACGTATTTGGGCAGATATAACAAATTAAGACGCGTGATAACCGGCGTAAAGATACCGGCGGGCGGATTTTTGCGTCATTAAAAATTTACCCCGTCATTGTAGCTTATCGATTTGATCTTGATGTAATAAAGTGATTAATTACGTTTAGATCATGTCTATGTATATGTCTATTTATATGATTTTCGACATTAAAAAAAGAAATGCTTAACTTCGCGGATTTTGCTCCGTCAGCGGCACCGCTCCGAATTCGATTTGTTAAGTAATGCAATGAATGTTTTTCATTCATTGTACGATTCCGCTCGTCTCTCGAAGTGAAGAAGTGTGAAAATATCACGGGCAATGGAAATTTTCAATGCTATAGTGCGATAAACTGATGACACAGCATGCCGGTATTTGTAAATTTTCTTATCTCGCTTCTTATTGTCGAGTCGATGTATCCAAAATTCGATTAATTCGGGCGATTAACTTTTCACACGGCCGGAGCAAATAGGCTTCATTACGATACTTTCCAACTAAATATTTCTTTAATTATGATACGTTTGTTCCGATACGCTTAATTGCTATTGATAATCTAATCAATGAGTACCAAAATGATATGTGTATGTGTACATATATATATATAAAGTCTTAGCAGGCTTCGATTTGTCTCTCCAGTTGGGCAACGTGATAACATCAGATATACTGGTAAATTTGTTTTCTTACATTGTACGTATTTTTGCTGTAGAACATGCTTAAATCCATATAATCGCGATGCGCGCATAATAAGATCAATCAAATTCCTTACGATTTTCAGCTGCTCGATTTTTATTAATAACGTTATTGACAAAAATTAAATTTGACATTTTAATCAGCGATCTTCGTCGGAAAAATTTATCCTCTTTGATTAGTAAGAAAAAGAAATAACGATGTCAAAATATTTTAACAATAATTTAAACAAGCTGTATCACTGATAGATAAATATCAGGTAAATATCTGATTTTGCTGAATATCTGATCTGCCACAATTTCTTCTTTCCTGTCAAGCTTATCGACTGTCACGGCATACGAGTGCTCGAGATTTTAAACAATTATCAAATTTTCCAAATGATAAGTATTTCCGCTACAACACGCCTAAGGGTTTTCTTTGATATATATTTCCGGTGCTATTTACAGTAGCGCTCAAAAGTCTTTTGACAATCAGTTTTCATGCGTTACTTTGTAAACAGGGCTATTACGTTGTTTATGTAATATTTATTAATATTTGCTAAGATATATTTTTGTTATAAACATATATGTTGTTATATGCAAAGATTATATTATAAAGTTTAATATATGTATAGTATTAGTATTAATAAAGTAATTCACAGAAAACTATTTGTCAAAAGACTTTTGAGCACTACTGTATATCAACATGCAATAATTCTTCACTTTTCGTGTTACATTCTCCTTGTTTTGTATAAACTTTATTATATTTATAATTTAATAAAAAAATTTAATTAATAAGAAATTAATTTTATAAATATGAAAAATTCTCTGCCTGATGTACCTAAGATCGCTAGCATTTTGTCACTGCTTTTTCAAACTTAAGTCAGCGGCACACGGAGCAATTTTCCCTGCTGTATAATTGCACCACTCAGCACGCAGGATTTCTAGTAATTTACTAGATCGCAAGCAATCCAGCAGGAAAATACGCTCCGTGTGCCGCTGGCTTTATATTGCTACTTTTCGCTCGTTTAGAGAATTATCTTATAGCGTTCAAGGAATATATGAGCTTATGTACATGACAATCCAAAAGTTCTTAGCATTTTTAACATAAATTATATCTATATTCTTTTCGGATTTCTATTCTTATATTAGTAATTATCAAGCGTTATATATTACGAGGATACATTCCATGACAACCGCGCCATGTGCTTTCTCATGTATTATCAATAGCGTCAATAACTAACACTTATTCAACATAAGTGCTCTAAACGAATCAAGAGCGTTTATCATTCACCCACCGAGTGAATACCCCCACGAAGAATTACGACTAAAGGTAAACGCTCCGGTATTGAATCGTGTGTGTGCGCAGCTTTGGAAAGATTCAATTTCCTTTGTATTTCAGTAATCAACAAATACAGATGAATAATTTCAGAGGTTTTGTTATGATAATGAGACACTCCCTTGACGCATTTTGTTCCTGCAAATATTATTCATTTTCCGTCTTACATAATCACGAATAATACACATTATTAAAATCGGTATTTCTTATATTTCTATTTCATTTGCAATCAACGATCAATTATTTACATTCTATTTTATTTACATCAACTACACGGAAAGGATGGTTTTGCTGAAATATCTAAAAATTTGGCCAGATACAGATCTGAAAATAATTTTGTTGAAACATAAAAATAGTTATGTAGGACGCCCAAAATAGTTGCTGGAATATTAAAACTTTTTGTAGCATTATCATCATGTTTGAGCGTCCCACATAGTTACTTTTGATAGTCTAACAAAATTATTTTCAGATCTGTATCAGGCCAAATTTTGCTTCCTCATAGAGGAAGCTTTGTTTTCGTGAAAAAATCTTTTTTTCAGTTTTTAATCCCAATGTGTTTAGAATGTTCTAAAACGTCGAAAAAAATTTTTTTTGAATACATTTTTTTCAGTTTTTAAAGCCAATGTGTTTAGAATGTTCCTAAACGTCGATAATTTACATTTTTACAAAATGTCTGTTTGTATGTGTGTGTGTGTGTGTGTGTGTGTGTGGATCTTCGTGTTGCTGTAACTTCCGCAATTTTGGAGATATCGGGTTACTTTTTTTTTAATCGAAAGAGAATTTTTTAAGGAAGATTCTTATTGAATTGGGCGATGATCGTTAAAGGGGTTCTCTTTTAAGAAAATTTTGAATTTTTTGAGAATGTGGAGATATCGAGTTTAATTTTTTTTAATCGATAAAGTATCATTAAAACAAGATTGGTATTGAATTTGGGGCCAAATTATTTGTAAAAGTTTTAAAAAAAGTGTGCAAATTGGAAATTTGCACAGTGCTTCCTCATCAATTTAAAGGGGGTTAAATTAAGAAGAGGCACAACGCATCATCAACATTTTAGTTGGTTCACAAAGCTTCCTCTATGAGGAAGCCAAACTAAAAAAAAGAAGAAATAAAAAAAACTTTTTCATAGAGGAAGCTTTGTGAACCAACTAAAATGTTGATGATGCGTTGTGCCTCTTCTTAATTTAACCCCCTTTAAATTGATGAGGAAGCACTGTGCAAATTTTTTTAAGATACTTCAGCAAAACCATTCTTTCCGTGTACATATATATTTTACTAATACTGCTCAGTCTCCTTTTACTGTTATGCTATTAGAACAAAATTCTAACTTTTTCGTCTCTTTTTCAGGCAACATTTATAAATATTGCACTGGGAAAATGGTGTACATTAACGTCGCCGTTTGCCTGTCAGTTCTTTTGCTTGTGATCGGATTATCCGTGGGACTA
Source organism: Aphaenogaster ashmeadi (assembly GCA_003063805.1). Taxonomy (NCBI): domain Eukaryota; kingdom Metazoa; phylum Arthropoda; class Insecta; order Hymenoptera; family Formicidae; genus Aphaenogaster; species Aphaenogaster ashmeadi. The sequence goes on along the minus strand of NJRQ01000269.1, from coordinate 10,141 downwards.
AGCGTGAACACCTTTAAAGGGCGAGATGCTCTTGACTCGGCACCTCTTATCGATGGGTAATTTAATCGTATAATCAGAGAGGCGTACCAATATGAAGACAAATGACTTTGACACATCTTTATTCGATATCGATATTATCCGATGATGTTGCCCGATAAATTTCGGGTAATTCCGAAGCTCTAAGAATTACGTCAATCGAAAATCAATGACTGAATAAAATTTTATCGATTCTTTAATTGGCTGACAATCAAAATACTCATCCCTCTACGCGTTAATATTTTCTTACGTATTCCACCAATCTTCTTTATACATTTGTTTCACACAAATTGACGTAACATTGACATAAATGTCACATCAGCGACTAAAAATAATTACTTCTTATAATTTTTCATACGAATCGAATGAGCAAATCGATATTATCATGTGTAACATATGCTCTTATCGCATCTGCAACTTGTGCCTCTTCTCCTTCTTTCTTTTGATCTAAATTTATCTGCGATCATTTATGTGTGCAGCCACAACGATTTACCGTACAATCTCTATGAGAAGTTGAACAACCACTTATCGGACTTCCGTTTCGAAAGCGATCTAAGCAACAACGATGTCTGGGGAAGAACCGCTTGTGCCTCGTGTTACACCGATCTGCCTCGTCTGATTAAGGGAAAAGTGGGTGGACAGGTGAGTCACGAGACTTCGCATGAGAGGCCATGTGAGATTAATTATCTCTAAAAGTCCCCTGACCTATTTGCTCTACAATTAATAAATTAGTTATTTTATCTCAAGCGTTCCTTTCGTTCTGAGAAGTTCCCCTTTCACCACCTTCCCAGATAACACGCATGTCTAAAAGATGTCGAAAATGACATCTTTTAGACATGCGTGTTATCTGGGTTCTCTTTCTCGCTGCGTGCCCGTAAAAAGGTCATTATCTCAACCAAGGCCGCAGAACTTTTTCCAGAGGGAGGGGGACATAATTCAAAATGTTACTCTCTCTTCCAGAATTAGAATACTTATAATTTGAAATTTATACAATTTTTGGTAGTAAAAGCTTTCTCACCGCTACAAGATATTATATAGGTGTATGTCGAGAAAGGTTTTCTTTGCGTTTTTTAGTTTCTTTTTATTTTTTGTTCGCCGGGAAAAGCGAACCGTTACAAAACAAAAGCAGGCGTTGATTAAATAATAAAAATTGAGATCTTATTTGATTTTTGAAAAGCAGGCAAATGAATTCAATTCGAGCAAGGCAGGCATTGAAAAACTAAAATTCTATTGAAATCAGAAAAAAATGTATTTTCCTATGGATTAAAGCAGAGATCGACAAGGTTAGCACAACTTTGCCCTTCCTTTATTCAAAGGGAGAGTAAATGCTTAATTTTTTGCTGATTCCAGGGGAGGGTGGGAGGAGAGAAATGCCCCTCTTGCTCCCCCTGTGGACGCCTTTGATCTCAACCCCTTCTTTGAAGAAGCTCCTGTCGCGAGACTTCCTGCCAAGGAGCTAATCCTACACGGAAAGAATGGTTTTGAAGTATCTAAAAATTTGGCCAGATACAGATCTGAAAATAATTTTGTTGGACCATCAAAATAATTATGTAGAACGCCCAAAATAGTTGCTAAAATATCAAAACTTTTTGCAGCATTATTATCATGCTCGAGCATCCTACGTATTTATTTTTGATGGACAAAATTATTTTCAGATCTGTATCTGGCTAAATTTTTAGATACTTCAACAAAATCATTCTTTTCGTGTACCTACCGTTGCGTTCGCGCGATATCATGCGAATCACGGTATTTTTCAGTTCTGGGTGGCGTACGTATCTTGCGAGTCGCAGTACAAGGATTCCCTACAGCTGACGTTACGTCAGATCGATGTGATCCGGCGATTGATTAAGCGATATCCGAACAACCTGCAATTCGTCACCGCAGCTGGGGACATCGAGCCCACTTGGAGGAGCGGCAAAATAGCGTCCATGATAGGTGTCGAGGGCGGTCACTCCCTCGACTCGAGCCTGGCGGTTCTGAGGCTCTTCCATGACCTCGGAGTTCGTTACGTCACCCTGACCCACACCTGCAACACGCCGTGGTATGTTGCACGAGTACGACATATATACGGGCGCACAAAATCCTTTCGCGCTTATCATAATTAGGTGCATTAATACCCATTACTTAGGAGCCCATTCTGTAACTTTTAACGACAGTGTCGCCATCGTTACGTTATCGTTGCGCAACTTTTTTACCATATATTATACCTGGGGGCCTATTCTGTAATCTTTAACGACAGTGCCGTCATCGTTACGTTGTCATTGCGCAACTTTTTTATTATATTTTATATCTGCGCAATGACAATATAACGATAACGACACTGTCGTTAAGAGTTGCAGAAGGCCCCTTAGGTGCAAAATCCCTGAGGATGCAAATTGCGTAATGCGAAGTTACGACGGTCAATTTTCAGCCGACCACACACGAACTTTACAAATTTGTATCTCTCTTCGGATAATGAGTATAATGACTGATAATGATATGTTTCGTATAATCTAAAAATGTGACTAAAAACGTTCCTTTTACATAAGAGAAACAGAGATGTTTTATTTCTTGGCTTTCCTAAGTAAGATTCGATTTTAAATTCGCGATGAGTTTTATCTTCATTTCCACAGGGCCGATGCGTCGACCGTGGATGAGGGATATGTATACAATCTGACGGAATTCGGGCAGGTACGTGAGAATTTTTGCAATTATTGTTATTTTTAAGTTTGACGTAACGCTTTGGCTCTCACTTTGTATCCTCGCATAATGAAAAATCCTGACTTATTATGAGTGTGCGGCGTATCTCGATAATTGATGAGATGGCAACGATTTATTGATACAAAACGGCGCTTGCAGTAATTGAGAGCGTGAACACACGTCAGATCGATGAAAAATATCCAAGGCCGATTAAACGAAAACGTCAATGATTGATTAAATAAAAATAACTGAACATGCGATTGCCTCACGTGTTATATAACTATAGCTTTCGAGAGCTGTATAATTGTTATCGCTTATTAATCGCACGTCGTGTTAAACGGAGTAGCCCAATTATTGAAAATTTCAACGGGTGCCAGTAACAATGGTACTTTATGAATTACAGTCGATGGTTCACGAGATGAACCGAATTGGAATGATGATCGATCTGTCTCACGTATCTCACAACGTCATGCGGGAAGTGCTCGCAATAACAAAGGCCCCCGTCATATTCTCACATTCGTCCGCTTTCAGCGTATGCAGGCACTACAGAAACGTTCCCGATGATGTTCTACACTTAGTCGTGAGTGTCTTCGACATTTTGCAAAAATTTTCCCCCGGAAGAATCGCATAAATTACAAGAGCGTCCTTGCTTTCAGAAAAAGAACAACGGTATCGTTATGGTGAACTTTTACAGCGAGTTCGTGAACTGTAATTCCTCGAGGAACGCGACGATGGAGGATGTCATAAGTACTATCTTTAATCTCGCAACATATGATTTACGCAGTGATCATAAAACTAAAGAGATAAAGGCTTTGATAAATTTCTCGCACAACGATCTCTAAAAATTAAAAATGATAACAATGCGTATACTTTGTGAAATGACATGGATATTGTACTTTTGATTCGACTGTTCTTTTGCGATTTCCAATTTTTTATTATCTCGTCGATCAGTCAGTTCTAGTACATGTGACTAGCGCGTTTTTAATCTTCTATTTGATATCAGCATCGCTTTGATTAGTTATATATTGATATTTTTTCAGAACATATAAATCACATTCGAAATCTTATCGGACCTGACCACGTTGGTATCGGTGGAGATTACGACGGTGTAAGCTCGTAAGTAGTTACATCGACTCTAACAATTATTATTACGTGATTATTACGTGATGAACCAATAAATAAATTCGGACGAAATATACTTGATAAAATTAACCAGAATGCCAGTGGGGTTGAAAGACGTCTCGAAGTACCCCGATCTATTCGATCGTTTGTATGAGAGCCGAGAGGGAGAGCCAACGTGGACTAAAGAGGACTTAGAAAAATTGGCTGGAAGGAATCTTATTCGAGTTTTCGAAGCTGTGGAAGCGGTGAGTGCAAAAATTAAAAAAGAACATACAACGCCCGATGATAAACATAATATTTTATAACTTCTTCTTATGTTTTTACCAAAGGTGCGGGACTCATTATCGTGTGAATCACCTCGAGAAGATACTATAACGGGACAAGAATTATATACTGCACAAAGGTTAGAAGGACTCAATCCAGGCTCATGTCAAAGCGCGATCGAGTAAGTATTATCTTGCATAAGTACTATTTTGTTAATTTAATTTATCGCAAAAGAGACGGCAGTTCTCTTATAATATTCGATATCTAAAATTCTTTTGTCGTTTTAGGTGGAACGATGTAAATGCAACAGATATTGATCAATCTATTAGCTTAAGTGCTATTAAAAGTAAACCGGTATACAGAAAGCTCGAGGTGAACGGTTGTTAAAACAAAGAGAGTGTAAAAACATTTGTAAAATGATATGTGATACTTCATTAACACATAATTAACATTAAAAACCAAAGTATAAAAATGTTGGATAATATTATGGCGATATCATTTAATCTCCTTCATGCTCGATTAATTTCAATATAAATAAAAAAATATTGCAAGATATCTAGCAGAATATAAAGATAATGTAAGATAATATAAAGATAATGTACTATTTTTAGAAAGTTTCTAAAAATACTCTCACGTCAATTTTAACAATTTTCGCGATTTTTCACGAGTCGAATTAAGATAATCACGATATTACAAATGATAGGTAGATTATTTTTTTAATATAATGAAAATATATGATATATATTTATCTGCAAGCAAGATTTAAATTAAGATGTATCTGTTTTCTGTACTTAAAGATATCTTTCCTAGGATTACTTTTTATATCAAGTATTTTGTTATTTTGTAGTTTTCTATCTCGAGGTCTGAACGAGATATAATCATTCGAATTGGGAACTTATCGATAAAGACTAATAAAACATATTTTTACTTTAAAACAATTTGGTAGATTCTGATAATAACAGTCAGTTCTAACAACGTATAAGTAACAAAAAATATTTTTATTTTCATAAAACTTTTCATTCATCTGTCAAACGTTTTTTATATCTATTTAGCTATTCTATTTCGTTTATATCTTTTTTCTCAACAATAATTTAAAACTTAGAAATAGTTTACATTATCTGATATCACACTTATAATTATATACATATAAAAAAGCAAGAACACACTTTCACATTATAAATATAAAATCATAAAGTAGTATCGAGTATATGCAATATTGCTCATTACTATTACTTAAAAATCGTAGCATCCATAATTATCAATATAATTACATCTATATAATATAAGAGAGATTATAATATATATATATATATATATATATATATATATATATATATAGATATAGATATTGAGACAGTAATAACTACTTTAAAAAATTGAACATAAACAACTTGACAAAAAACTTATATTATCTTAATTCTACTTTAATTGCTGATTTCATTTGTCAGCGGTTTTCAATGTAATGCTCCCTTTCCATTGATTTAGACCACTCTATGAATTCCGTAGGTTTTTGCATCAGTTTAATTTCCGTCATTAAATTGTTCCTGAAAATATTAATGCTTTATTAAGTTACGAAATTATATTAAATTGTGCGGGTATTGATACGAGGTGCCTTAGATAGAATAGTTTACAGAAACTTAGAAACGTCTCGTTCAAATAACTTCTACATTAAAAAATAAATAGAATGACACACGTGTGAAGAAGATATCAATGAACTGACACTAACCACTGACTTCTCCTAATAAACGGTATGACTTTTGGGATTGGAAATCCATTAAATGTAGTGCACAGACATAAAGTGTAAGAACCTATGTCCTCCCAAACTAGCCAGTCGCCGATGTGAAGTTCCGGCATTAATACATCTTTAACAATTACATCGTACGAATCGCAAGTCGGTCCCCACAAAGTCGATAGAAATTTCTCGTCGCTCACCGGCTGCATAAATTAATAATAAATTATTTTACATCAATAGAGAGAAGGAAATTTTGCGTACATAACATTCAGTCATTATACGTACCTCAAAGAGAGTTTGCGGGGCTCTAGACTTCATGCCCACCATTTCATCCAGAAACGAATTATACGTTCCGACATTTGCGTAATACATTCTCATAAGTTTGCCGTTTTTACGAGCGGTCCTCTTGGAATGTAAGTACGAGGCTAAAGTAAACGCCGAGTCAACGTAGTATCTTCCGGGCTCGCTGATAACTCTTATGCTGGGGTCGAGACCTTGGATTGCATCGTTGACAATATTGGCGAGCTGAAGGGATTTGAAGACGTGTTAAAAGGCTATTTTGGCTGTGGGACGAATCGGAAATACGCGTAAGACGTGCAGGGAAAGCGCGTACCTTGTCAATGTCCGTTCCTCTTTCACCAGGGAATCCGCCACCGATGTCGATCAGCTGCACGTCTTTGCAGCCCATCGATTTTGCGATCGCGACCAATCGTCTGCATATCCCGATGCCTCTGCTAAACGCGTTCAGTTCTCCGCACGGACTGCCGACGTGAAAGCTAAAGCCGTGCAAGGTGAGACCGAGGTCCATCGTAAGCTGTATCAATCGCACAGCATCCTCGTCTGGTTCGCAGCCGAACTTCAATCCGAGATCGCAATCCGAGTTTTTCGCGTCGCATCGTATACGTATTACTATCCTGTTAAACCATTGCGGGAGATTATTGTACGGACGATCGTATATATACACGGAAGGATAAGAAAAAGGAATGGGATACCATGAGATGCTGTTCGTAGCTACAATAATGAATAATAATCGCACACTCACTTGGCCTCGGGATAAAGATTTTTGATCTTCACAAGCTCCAGTTCGCTGTCGGCTGTTATCCGGTCGACGTTCATCTTCTTGGCGTACTTGATGTGAGACGGACATTTGTATGGATTTGCGAATATGATCCGGTCGGCTTGCACGCCGTACTGCATCACTTGCCTGATTTCTTGCTATTATGACATATCACATACATATTAAAATTAAACTAATCATTCTACCCCACGGATTTGAGAAACAATGAGGAAGATATGTAAAAAATAATAAGAATTTCTTTATCATTAATTTTTAATTTAATTTAATTTTGTTTTATTTTATTTTATTTATACAAAAACAGGTCAGAGACGAGCATTAAAATCAGGTAAAATTATAAAAATAATTTATTCTAGAGTTCAAAAATTAATACGGTACTTTTCGACTTTACTTAGTCATCCTCAGCCAATTTATGTTACATATAAAAAAAATCATTTTAAAAAGTATTAAACAGTAATGAGTAATTACATCGATTACACCGAGCGAAACGCGAAATCAAGAACATAAGCCACATCGTGGGTCAAGAATACGTGTAAATTATTCAATAAAAATAAAAAATATAGTCAACGATTTAATACGCATTATAAATAATCAATTAACGCAATTTAATTAAATTTAGTTTAATTTAATTTAATTTAATTTAATTTAATTTAATTTAAAATTTATTTTAATTTAATTTAATTTAGAGAAAAAAGTATGGTGCAAAAAGTAATAATTAAGTTATAAAGCATTAAAAGCGGAAATTGCATGACTGAACAAGTAACATAGAAATTTCGATGTATAAAATATTGAAGACTATGGATCGCGGTAAAAAGCGCAATAATTTATTTACCTCGGACGCGCAGTCAAAACCAGTATTTAAAGCTGCCAGTATCTTGATTACATTCGGATCAGGATTGCATTTAACCGCTGAAATTAATTTAGAGAAAAGTGAGAAATCTCAATTCTTTCGGTGGAAATTTGAGCGACATTGTTAGGGAGGGTATTTAAAGCTGACGTACCGTAATGCGGAGCAACCCTCGGAATTTTGGTAATCCATTCGCGGTGTTTGTTAATAATATCACCAATATCCACGATGTAGAAACCGTCTTCTTGGTTTTTCGTAGCGATTACAGATTTAATGATGTCCATATTGTCGGCCGCATCGTCGAAGACTGTAATTTCGTTGAAGTTGCCGGGAGACATGTTCGCGAGCTTGGTACCTCGAGTATTGGCACGAACCGGGAGTAACAAAGCCTCTGTATGAAATGTCGTTGTCCGGAGAAGTGAAACTGCTCTACTACTTATAAGCAGTCCGAGATATTGTGATAAGCATTGCTTGAATACGATCGCATTTGCTCAACGATAAGATTGGTGGAAGTTAATGCAAGTCCCTCTATTGGTGGAATTTCTTTTTATGATGACGCAAAGAATTACAAAAAAAAATCATGCTTAACGATCTGTTATTATCGTCGGGCACGTATAAACAGTCTTATTTTTGTGGAAAATTATACGATTTGCGTGCGGGTGTGGAAATTTTACGCGGGTGGGGAAGATTTATTTCCATCTACGGAAGCGAAAAAGATGCCATTCTGGGAGGAGAACGGAGGAATCCCCTCGTAATGTATTCACATTCCGTGGCAACTTGAGACCCGATGTCTTCTCTCATCACAAAGAACGTATTCTTTTTACATTGTCTACGCCTGCATCTTTTTTGTTTCTTCTTTCTTCTCTCTCTTTATTTAACGCGCGCATACGCCGGTGAAACATTTTCTTAGAATTCTTCATATAATTTATCAAAATTCTTATATAAATTATATAATATTTTAAGAAAATTTCAGATTTTTTGAATTCTTTACATATGTGACTTCTGTGTAAAATATTCTAATAAGTTTTATCATTCTATAATTTCCGAAGAAAACTTATAAAATTTGAACAAGTTTCGTATACTTTTTTAGAAATCTTTATAAATTCAAAATATGAAAAATTCTTAAAAATATTATAAGATATTACGAGAATTTTTTTCGACAAATTATTCTCTGATAATATTTATTTTGCCAATCATTACACATGTATGTTGATTCGATATGACATACGATATGTGGTAACACGACTTTTGCGAGTCCTCCCGAAACCAAAAAATAAATATGCTTAACCACTTCACTGGTGGACCCGAAATCAACGTTTTGTGCAAAAACTGGTGAGAGCAAATAATTTCGTTTTTTACATGGAAGCTTATCTATTAGGGTTTTTTGGGTCGCTGATGACGAATCCAGGATCGAAATTTCAAAATTCATAATGGCGGATCTAATATGGCGGCTTCAAGTGGCTAACTTTGATATTCCATTGTGGATACGTATCAAACGCGGTATGTGCATGTTTTTTCGGTCACTAAAATGACGAATTCAGAGTCGAAATTTCAAAATTCAAGCGGGGTATTTTTTTCGAGCTGTACTTCGGCTCACCGTCTCGAAAACCGTTCAAAGAGAGCATTTTCGGGAGCCATATTAACTGAACGATGACGAATTTGTAGTGAACTCAGATTCCGATTCAGCGACTCAAAAAACTCTAGGATACCAAGTTTTATCCAGATCCATCGAAATTTATCGGAGTTATTCAATGTGCGCATATATGCGTCATTACCAGTTTTGGCACGAAAATTTTAGGTATGTGTCATTACCAGTAAACTGGTTAAGAAGTGAATCGATCCAGTGCGAGAGAATCGCTAATAACAGTCCGCGTCATATTGTGCTATACGTAAATACAAATGAACTCGTAATAACGGTCAACTCCGATTATTCACGATTTTAATTATTTCCATCATAAATAAATAATAATAATAATAATAATCTGATAGATATAACATAACGATAAGATTCATAAAAGATTTAAAGATTTTAGTAATCCAATCGCGTTATTTATTAATATATATATAACACAGTGCGACAAATATGAACTTTTTTTAAAGGGATGGGAAATTTCCCCCAAAAAATAGAAAGTTCTTGTGCCCCAGAACACGTTCCTAACGGGATTTCGCTAAATTAGCGCATTTAAGCTTCTTTCATTACCATGAGATATTAAAGTTGTTAAAGATGAAACTTTAAAGATGTTAAAGTTGGCATAGGGGCTTACCTATATGAATAAGTTGCAGTTTTTGCAAAAACGATAGCAACACCCATATAGCACATGATATCATTCGAATATTCTGTATTCGTACTATAAACATACGTACCGTATATAATATACTTCGAACA
>NJRQ01000268.1:240965-255868 GCA_003063805.1 Aphaenogaster ashmeadi | reverse complement strand
GTTTGTTCTCGTTGTAGTAGGTGTTAAACTGTATTAAAATGTTCTAAAAAGTTAAAGGAGTTTAATTTCTTAGCGATACACTTTTAAAATAGGAAAGATAGCCTAATCTGCGAGCAATAAAATAGGTTACTTTACCAAAATTATCAACTGGTTGACTTTTATCAATCGTACCCTCGAGTGCTTAGATTTGTTATGTTAAAGTTACATATTTTACACTTATGGACAAGGATGTGTTTAATTTGCAGTATATTAATATGTATAAACTAAACGCGAAATATATCTAATAGATTACAACAGAAATTAAGAAAAGATTGGCTAATTAAACTAAATTTCTTCATGAATTTATATAGTAAAAAAATTATTAAAGTCAGTTCACAAATATTCGATATGAAAATATTAATATATTACTGCTTAATTTGTCACTAAGGAAGATTCAATACGGATCGAAACGTTTGGCCATTTTTGGTATTTTAAAAACAATTTTATATATATTGCAAATATTTACACCCCAAGAATCACGACCTGGACTTTATTGCCTTTCTCCTAACTGAACATTTTGTATCAAAGGGAGTTTCGTTTTTCTCTTTGCATATGAACATCCAATTACACACGCAAAATCATAAACTCAATGTTCAGATACACGTAACTTATATGTATATATACGGCCGTATTACTCATCATTACATAATACTAATGACTAGACTTCATGTCGTGTTGCTATTTGTACTCATACAATGGTGCCGCTTTATCTTTATCTTACATCACCATGTTCTTTCCGGCAGATATTGCATAGGGGGACAATATGAATTCGAAAACGTTCAAATAGCAACGTTCCGTTGCAGGTACAATCTATTTCTTTCGATTTTAATAATTTCCTGTATTTGCGCCATTCAATAGTTAAAATATGAAAATTTGTGATATGCCACATGTGTTTTACACACCGATTGACAATTTTTGCAATACATAGTCATATATATATATTTATATATATATATTTGAATATAGGAACATCTATTACTTATACAACGATTATAAAGTACATTTACCACATTAGTATTATAGCAATATCGTTTCTATTGAGACCATGACAACCGAAATTAATATTTCATTAACAAGAGCTTTAACATTATATAGTTTGTACCTGCTGATCGGTATGCTACATGAGTCATGTCATTTAGTTTTGCTTGAAAATGTCAGTCTTTATAATGATGATAAGTAGAAAATTCTACAGCAGAATCCGCAGATTATTTATCACAAGGATAAAGACACTATGGGAGGTACACTTGTACAGTGCGTTCAATAGGCTTACGACATACGCCGCACATTTTCATATTTTTCGCACACTCTGCACACGCCAATAAATGTCCGCATGGCATAAATACGAGCCGTACTTCTCTACTATAGCAAATTTTGCATAATCTTGCATCCTTGTCACATGGTTTGTCTCCATGTGTTTGGACCGATTGTTCCTCGCTGCTGGCTTCACCTGATACGGAACTTGTTTCTGATAAACTATGAAAGCCACTTTCTTCAGAGGCGGTTGAGTTTTGAGAACTTCCACTAGCAATACTCTCATTATCAGCTTTCTCAAGTTTCTCATCCAACTTATTAATTGCGGATTGTATGTTATCCTGAAAGACAAATAATTTGAAATTGATGTCATTACACGTTCAGCACAATTATTTCATTTTTTAAGTAATTAAAATGTTTATTACGAATATACAAATTGTACAAAAAATTCTATTAATATAATTCTACTAATGTTTATTACGAATATACAAATTGTACAAACGAGTCTAAAAAAATATAATTTTATTAAATATTTACCGTGTCGAGGTATTTTCTCCCAGTAATGTTGCTTATAAATTCCGTCCCTTTAATTAAGATCAGATAAGCACAGTATTCGAACCACTTAGCATGCTCTACCCAGGGATCATCTTCTGGCTCCCAATCCCTTAATCCTCCACCGCAGTGGTAACACAATGTTTGATCGCCGCTTCCTGTGTAATAGAAACCAGCAGTTGCTAAGTCTTCTTTAGTTTGTGACATTGCTCTAGGCCATTTATCAAACGAAGCTAATCTGGCAGTATAACTGGCATATTCGGGATGCTTCGGCCTTGATGCAAGTCCTCTCAACCTATAATTCACTCTTTCTTCTATCTCTCGATCTTCATGGTCTGGACCAGAATAAGGCATGTATATCGAACCATAAGGCCCACATACATCAACTCCTTTAGGCGCAGGTGCCGGAATCGCGCTAGGATCTGTACCGATCGGCACATTGCCGCATGAAATATTACGAACAAACCTACATCTTCCAGACCATCGTTGGTGATCGACCATCGGATTGTCATCCGCCTGCCATTCGCATATTTCTATTAGACACTCGAAACATTTCACCTTATCGCTTTCGCCTGTATAATAAAATCCAGCTGCCGCGAGTTTCTCTGGCTTCATCCATGGACACGGCCAGCCTTTGAAGCTTTCCAAACGGGCAGACTCAAATCGATAGTCGCCATTATCAATTTCATCTGATTCATCGATAAATATATGAGATGTTATTGGTGGATTTGGTGGCAAACGATTTGGAGGAAGCATGTAGTGTTCGATGCATTCAGTCATTTTTGTGATATAGTTATAATGATGTCCTTATGAACCTGTAAAAAAGAAATAAATATTAATAGATACTTAAATTTTATGTAATAACAATTCGTCAACAATCTTACTCAATTTACACTTAACAAGCGATGTAAGCAATATATATTTTTTCATTTAATGATAACAAGCTTAACACGTTCTCTGTCGATTTTCAGTCAGGCTGTGTGTGGGTCATGTGTATCCCATACCCTATTGTCGAGACTAATAGTTTTTCTTATAAGATATCGTATAACGTTTATAAGATTATAAACTCATTATTAAGTGTAAGAATATTCCCACGATGATAATTAGTAACTGTATTGTATATAATATTTAAGCATTAATACGTGATTTTATGAAATATTTTATGATAATGTTACGTATAATAACGAAAATGTTAAACGATCCGAACAAAAAGTTCAACGCATACGCCCCACGTGGCAGAGAACGTGTTAATGTGAATACAGTTGATGCTACAATTTACTAGCCACATGCCATATTTCTGATCGAATTTACTGCTAAAGTGCTAACATGCTGCAGACAATTTGAATGGAACTGCACACACATACATGCGATAAATATTGTAACTAGATATGTTTATTAATTAATATCTCATAAATTCTATGAAGATAAATTATCCCAGATTTTTATTAATTAAATCTCATAAATATATTATTTCGAAGTTCGCAAAATGGCACAGGACTTTTTTGCTTAGTTTAACCCGCTCTACCTACCTATCCACAAGGTATAATGCGATTATTACCGGACATCCTGTATATGTTGGATATGTATCAGAGAATAAGCTTTAACCTTTGACTATTATTTCTATAGTTAGAGGCTTTAACTGTTATTTTCAGCAACGTTATTTTTCCTGCTTATCCATTCTTTTGTTCTCAGCGATAATTTCATATACAATTAACACGAGCGAAATAAAAGAGAAAAGAAAGGACCAAGAAAACTCGTAACCATGCTGTTCCGCGTTGACACGTTTCACGATCTTGTGACCGACTCACCGACATCGGGACTACTCGGAACAGGACGCTAAAACTAGTCACGTGGTAACCAACGCCGCCATGATAGTTACAGCGTTCTATCATCGCAAAAATATTCGACAAAAAGAAAAGTAATAATAATACAACTTTATCGAGTACAATTAGGTGTAATAGCTTTTTACATGCATGCGTGTAAAACAAATGATATATGTATTAGAGTGTTCCAAAAAAATTTTTTTTGGTAAATATGCAGTATAACGACAACCTCTCCGTTTTGAAAAAAATTTTCAAATTTGGTGTATTTTGGGTCGTAAAAAAGATTCCGAGAAGGAAAATTGTCGCTCACGTTCCGTTTATTTTTAATTAATATTTATAATATCACGATGTCGGTAAGTTGGAAATTAATAATTTTAGGATGTATTATCCATTTTATTTTAATGCGCATGTGCAATAGGCTATAGCGCCTAACTTCAATTTGATTATATTAACCTCGATAGTATCTGATTTATATTATGGCATATTCAGTAGAGCAGTTAAGGTTAAAACAGAGAATACTTTGTATTTATACTTTCTAAAACATGAAATTGTATATATACTTTACAATATACCAACTATTCTCTGCTTTAACAAAAAACATAACAGTTTGTGCTTTTGGTTAAAGCAGAGAATACCTTATGTATTTATACTTTCTAAGGCCGGTATTCATAGTCGGTTCTTATTTTAAGACCGTCTTAAGTAATGTCTTAAGACGCTAATACAGCTCTGTGATTGGCTTATGACATCTTAAGACTGTACTTAAGATGGTCTTAAATATAAGATTCGACTATGAATATCGGCCTATAACATAAAATTGTATATATACTTTTCAATATACCAACTTTTCTTTGCTTTAATAAAAAACATAAACTGTCTTCCTTAACCATTTGACTCAAATCATAATATATAAATTAATTGACTTAATTAAAATAAGGCGCAAGTCTATTGCACATGCGCATTAAAATAAAACGGATAATGTATCCATAAATTATCATTTTCTTACTTACTGTCATCATAATATTTTAAATATTAATTATAAATAAACGGAAAATGAGCGACAATTTTTCTTCTCGGAATCTTTTTTACGACTCAAAATACACCAAATTTGAAAATTTTTAAAAAACGGAGAGGTTGTCGTTATACTGCATATTTACCAAATTTTTTTTTATTTTCGCCCGCATTCCAGCTAAAAAGTTAGCTAGTGGGGAGAT
Source organism: Aphaenogaster ashmeadi (assembly GCA_003063805.1). Classification (NCBI taxonomy): domain Eukaryota; kingdom Metazoa; phylum Arthropoda; class Insecta; order Hymenoptera; family Formicidae; genus Aphaenogaster; species Aphaenogaster ashmeadi. The sequence continues at coordinate 250,992 of NJRQ01000268.1, read as the reverse complement.
AATAATTACCTTAAAATGCCAACTCCAATAGATTTCATTTAGTGGTTCCACATTCGCCTTGAAATTTTCTCATTTAAATAACATGGGGAATGCGGTTTTTTCTCAGTAAATTCGACTTATCTTCATCAAAATCAATTAAAACAATTCAAAATTCAGTCTCAGTAGTTACTGTAGACCGTATTGATAACTGCTAAAACAAAGTAAACTAAGAACGTGGTGGAAAAATAAAGAAAAAATAAAAAAGGGCGGTTTTTGCATATTTTCAATTTTTATCTTTTTTTTTAACATAAATAATACAATTATTATTCGAACGGCTATTTTTCATCTTTTAGCTTAGGAAAAGAGCAAAAAAATATTTTTAATTGTTTTAATTGATTTTGATGAAGACAAATCGAATTTATTGAGAAAAAACCGTATACCTCGTGTTATTTAAATGGGAAAATTTCAAGGCGAATGTGGAACCACTAAATGAAATCTATTGAAGTTGGCATTTTAGGGTAATTATTATCTCCCCACTAGCTAACTTTTTAGCTAAAATGGGAAAAAAAATTTTTTTTTAAACATCCTAATATGTATACATATATATTTTTTTAAGTTTTTAAAAATAAAATAAAAATAAAATTTTTAGAAATAAAAGTATTTTCAAACATCAATTTTGTTTTTAATATTGATATGAATTCTGCATACATAGTTGTTTTGATTGCTACTTAACTTCAACGTATTTATACGCGGAGTATTAATTAATACGTCGAATATTGTGATAATAATAATAACAGATATAGATAATAGAATAAAAGTCATAGGTATTGACGTTGAAATGCATCAAACTGTCAAAGCTGTCAGTGTCACATGAAACGTATCGTACAATAAGTGTGCATGTGTGTGTGTGTAAAACTCTAATAAGGAGCATAAAAAGCGCCAACGATATTGCGACTAAAAAAAAAAGCGCACAGGGGCATTATTCTGTACTTGGCTACATACAAATACCGACGGTTGTCGGTGTCGTTAACTAACGGCAGCCAATGGCAAGGACAATCCTGGTGAAAAGCGCAACTCTCATAGGCTATCGCTCGCTAACGACACCGACAACCGTCGGTAGCCAAATACAGAATAGGGCCCCAGGTATAGAATACCTTCAGTGTGCGTGTTTCCTGTCTAAATATTCACACATCGTGACCGTTGATCATTCAAGAAACGCCTTATGGCCCTTGCACACTGGACGCGATGGACAATGGTCGCGTTCAGCAGACCAAGCCGCTCAGTAGCAATCGAACGTGATTGGCTCTTACTTTTAGAACCAACCAATCAACGCAGAGTGTTGATAAGACGAACTCAACAGTTGTGTCTGCTGAACGCGCCTAATGAGAGCTCTCCTTTTGGATGTGACGGCCGAAAAAGCAGAGCTGTCATTGGATGTCGCTCATCGCGTCCAGTGTGCAATGGCCATTAAGGCAAATGGAAGTGATATTTCGTAGTTTGACGAACAGCAATATAATATAATAAATAATAATGTAACAATAATGAATACAAATACATAGCATATATACATATATAATTAATAATAATCAGTAACAATAATAATAATGAATAATACAAATATATAATTAATAATAAATATAAGTTTTCTGAATAACGAACAGTCATAATGAGCGAACATTTAGATTAGAAGCACGTGGATGTGCCTCCGATATGCGTGCAAATTCATGCGTTAAAACATTTTATAACTTCGTGTACACATCTGAGGACGGTACCCAGTCAGCCAAATCTGTCATATCAAAATTTGCCAAGCTGCTCGCTACAAATTTTGTAACCAAATTGGCATCAAATTTGATACAAAATCTGTTAGACCAAACGTTGTTGGTAGATTGATAGCAAAAAGAAGTCAAAGCTTGCTAACAAAATATGAGGCCAAATTAACGCCAAAAACCGAGCAAGATCTACGCGGCGGAGTTTGATGCCAAATTCTGCCTCGGTTTTTGGCGTCAATTTGACCTCACATTTTGTTAGCAAGTTTTGTCTACAAAACCCAAGCTTAATGCGGACATAGTTGATGCCAATTTGTTGAATATTTTTGATCGAATTTGCTAGCAATTTGCTTACAAATTGCTAACATTTTACTGACTGGGTATCTACCCACGAAGCCGCTGCTATGCATCGACAAGGACTGCGTTCCGATATTCACTGTCAGTACTGAAAATCTATAGTTAACGTCACGTATACTATAGATTTTCAGTACTGGCAGTGAATATCGGAACACAGTCAAGAAATTCGACTTCTCCGTAAGCTACCAACGCGTTCAGAAGGCGCACAGCTGTCAGCTGCGACACCGGGTATATACAGTGTTGCCGCTAGCGCGGCCTCTATTTCTGTTCGTCTTATTACATTACACGGGAACGCAACGCCGTGCTCGCCGAGTGAATTGTAACGGTAGGACCGACTGGCAACGTACGTGCCCCCCGTCTTCGCTCCACTTCAAGACCCTGACTCTTTTTGAGACAATGAGAAAGGAACTCTTCTCCGAATTTACCATAAAGGCGAATTCCGATAAACTTCGAAATGGAAGGACACTTTCTGGAAAATTGCGACGTTTAGCGCGTTAGAAAATTCGAATCGATGAATGGAGAATATTTGACAATCGCTCGTGAATTCTCATGTTAAAAATATCGAGATCCGCAGTATTTACAGTCTAACAATAAGGCTGCGTTCGGGGAGACGCTATTAGCGCTAACAGCGTCGTTCTATCTTTGTCAGCTATTGAAAGTTGAACAAGGACAGAGCACGCTCATAGCGCTAAAAGTGTGCTCGCCGAACGCAGCCTAAGTCGAATGCCAAGGGAACAGATAATTATTCGAGTTATCGATACTTTCGATTGATCGAACGTTATTCGAGTCATATAGCGTTTTTCAGTGGGAAAACTGGTGCAACACTGGTGCACACCGAGTGCAATTTCATTGTTCCAATGTGAAAATCAAGTCACATATTTTCAGTGTTTAATGTTCTACTGGCAAAAAATTGTCAAATTAAACACAGTAGAACATTAAACACTGAAAATATGTCAACTGATTTTCACAGTGGAACAATAAAATTGCACTCAGTGTGCACCAGTGTTGCACCAATTTTCCCAATGGAAAACGCTAATAGAGATATCGAGTATAGGGAGTAAATAAAAATTCGAATTGTAGAGGTTTTCGAGGTTAGCGAGGTTCAAGTTAGAGAGGTTTGATTGTATTTATACACGAGATAAATACTATGCAATCTCCAACGGGGTATCGCGATAGAAATGTTTCTCGTCGGCGGGAATTCGCCGGGCCTCGTGGAACGTTGTTACGGCACCGCATTCGAGATCGTCGCGCTCGCTGCCAACTTCACAGGGATGTCTAGCGACCAGCGCGCGTCGTAAAAAGGAAACGCCTCGGTCATGACGACGGCAGCGATACCGTGAAACCGAGTCATCCGCTGCATAGCTGACTGCGACAGCGTTAACCTTCGTTCGTCGCCCACCACGCGGGTGTCCCCCGCGTCCCGCTCCAGGGGAACGCGTCTTTTCTCTCCTTATTTGTTGACATGGAGGCGCGGCCTCGCGTGCTCGGATGGGGACGCGGCGCCCGAAAAATCGAGACGGCATTGCCGCAATATACACACACAAGATGTTACAAAACTCTTCGACAATCATAATCTAGATTAGAGACTCTAGAATCTTGGTTAAGATTCGATTCAATGTGGATTCCTTTCTTATCCTCAGTATCTCAATTAACTGAGCGCTTCAAATTAGATACGATAAAATTTGTCATTTAATTTTTTAAGGCTCTATTCGTGAGGAGTTCTACGCTTTCCCCACAAAAATTTCCTCTCGTTCTCCTCTCATTATCATCGTTCTTGCTAATCGCGACTGAGCCGTCATGATTAGCCATCCATGAATCAATCTGCGGATAAATCTGAGAAGAAACACAAAGTCCGAGTGTTTTGTAACGACATCTCGGTGTATCGCAAATGACGCATTGAGACGGCCGAAGTGCACGCTCACGCTACGTGCGTGCTACACCGGGGATACACTTATCGCCTGAGGAATTACAAAACGACATCAGCGCAGAGTGGCGCAGAGCTCCTTTTTCTTTGGACTCTGGCGTCTGCTTTATTATTCCCGGCCGCGTGAGAGCTGGCAACAGTGCGCGACGGAAGCGTACAATCGAAAGGCCGCGACGACCGATTCCGCCGAGTCGAGCTGGCTGCTATTGGCTTAATCCAATTCCGCGTTTCTTGCCAGATGTCGATATCGAATGTAATATAAAAATATCCGAAGGACTCTCGAGATATACGGAAAACGAGGCGAGTTAACTCGTGTTTATCTACGATTCTTACGTCGGCATGGTTAAGAAATCACGGTTTCGTCGAAGTTCCCGATCGAATTAATCGCGATTAGCTAACAGATGTCAATGGAATCCCGACATGGAATTTCCCGCGTCAGAGATAGCATATGAATGATCCGAACGCTTCTAAATACCATTATCTTTTATTGGAGATAAACGTGACTTGTCAAAATCACAAATAAACGGAGTTGATAATCTTATCTCGTCTCAAAAACAGAATGAAATCGTAACTTGATTCAGAAGCGCAGGGGGAATCGTCTTGAGGAATAGAGGCTCTTCTACAAGTCGCATACAAAGCCGCAGCATGCTAGCAGGCCTAAAAGTCAACAACCTTGATACACACAAAACCTTTGACGTCCATTTCCACCAATATAGATAAACTTTAAGCTCTGCTTTAACGTACTCTTTATCTTTTTCTAATTCAAAATTATCCACCAATGTAGATGAACTTTAATCTCGGTTTAACGTACTCTACGTTAAACCGAGATTAAAGTTCATCTACATTGGTGGAAATGGACGTTAGAATCGCAGAAACTAAGGGAAAAGCGAAAATCATCAAAACCTTTTGAAAAGTGATCCTTTGAAACGTGACAGGAGACGAAAAAGGAAAGAGAGAGCAAAGAGGAAAGGATAAAAAACGCACAGCACGCGACGCTTATCACGCGTTTCCATTAAACTGTTTGATTAAACCGATACTTTGTTCTCTATAGCGGAATTTTTCATCTTTTCTCTCTTAATTATATATATCTTTTTAACCTTTAGACCGCCGGAAAACCTAAATATAGGCGCTCTGGAGCAACCTATCTAAACACTCACAAACTTTCACAGGAAGTATATATATATAAATACAATAAAAAGAAAAAAAATGCCGGCGGTCTAAAGGTTAAAAAAAGGTTTATCTAATTATATATCTATTTCATTTTAGGTGCGGAAAGTATAGTATAGCAGAGAGCTACAAAGAACAGGGTCGGGATTACGTGCACTATCGAATTCGATCAGTCGACTTCTAATGCGCTTCTGCTCTACAGTTTTATTAGTTCATGCTTATTTATCATAGGATAGTTCCTCCCAGACCATAGATTAGTCATGTACGAAGAATGGTATCAGATGGCGTATTCCTTCTCGAATTCGAATTCGATCGGTGCACGTAATCCCGATCCAGATCCGATATGTAAAAAATCCGAGTTTTCTTTTCTACCTTACTTTCACGCCCGATTAAAATTCTTTGTTCCAAGATAGTTTCAACATGTTGCCTTTCAATATATTTCGATCCCGTATTATTCGCAAAAAATTCATTAACACGTCAACTGCCACTTTACAATTAGGTAACTTTGTTCCCGATGCCATTTTTTTTTATATCAGTTAAACTCGTATTTGGCAGTCAACGTTAAAGATCAATTTGGCTGCGTTCGGAAACATCACCCGAGTGCCCCCATGTAGCATTTTACCTTGTTGTTCACCGAATGTTAAACAAGGATAAAATGACACTTGAGACACCTCGGGGATGTTTCCGAACGCAGCCATACAGTAGAAATAATTTGGAAAATTATAGTCGGCATCTTTGAACGTCCGCTACCGTTCGAGTCTTTTGTTCTTTGTATAAACCCTGCCTATTCCCAGGGGATTCCTTTCAAATTCGATCCAAAGGATGTTGTGAATAGACAATAAAAATAAAATATCTTCGCTCGTTTCAAGTTTTCCGTTACTCTCTCTCTCTCTCTAAAGGTTTCTCAAATACCGACTATATAACCTTTTTTTTTCTTCCTTCCTCATGTACGAATTATTTGTTACATCGTAGCTTCTCGCAAAAACGGAGACCCACCCAACAATGTTAGATAATGAACGACGCCGCGCTGCGTCAAAGGGTGCCGATAAAGAGGTGGGAAGAGAGGGAAAGGGTGGAGAGGGGAGGGGGTAAGGGGCGGCAGATGGGAAGGATGTAGTAAACAAACAAGCCGATCGAATCTACAATTCTCCAGGCGTTTATCAGCTAATCGCGGTCAACCGCGCTTATCGAATCCGCGCTATTTTAACATTTCAGCCTTTTTTTGGTTCCCGGACGTGTGCCCCACTTCTCTGGCGTGAGAACGCCAAGAGCGGGCTTCCAGATAGACGGTGGAAGAGACGCGGGGGAGGGAAGTAAGAGAAATAAATGTCCTCCGCGCGTCTTATCGTCAGATTGATTAAAGAATGCGATGCGGCGTGGGTGTTCAGCGGACATGGAGATGAGAAACGTACCCGAATCTTGGACGAGCGGTTCGCTGCGAACGATTTGCTTCGCTCTACCACCGGGGCTTAACGGCTTTGTTGTTCCCTCGGGTCGATCGCTCTCTCTCGCCCGATTACACCGTCTCGTAATGTCGCGGACGTTGCGTCGTCGTTCGCGTATTGAACGGGCCTCGTCGCGGACAGCTGCCCGTCGTCGTTCCCGAGAATGACGAGTATCACACGCCGCCGCAGTCCGCACACGGTGGACGCGTACAACACGCAACGTACGTTCGCGCGACACGTTTGCCCGTAACTCGCGACAGGACAGATCCCGTGAATCTCGCGTACAAAGCGACGACCAGCCGTCTGTAGTAGTCTGACTTGTCTGTACTGTACTATACGCGCTGAGGGAAAACGACCGCACTATAGATGGCCGATGTTGGACTTGTAAATCCCCACTCTCTCCGTGCGTGACGCCAGCCAGTCAGCCACGTTGGCGCTACCCCTCCCCGTCCCTTGCCCCTTGATTTCTCACAGAACTCGTTTGTGAGACCGTGGTGAACAGCATGCACGAATAGTACTATAGACTATTCTGTAAAATCTGTAGTGGTCTGTACTGTCTGTAGTATCTACGAGAGGCAACGCACATCGTCGCTGGAACCGCGCTTCTCAAATCTCACATTCTCTACAATTCTCCACGCTCCCTTCTCTAACGCAAACACTCGTCCTGTCGGTCCTGTCGCTCCGCAGCGGAGCCTCCGCTCGGTGACTGCCTTCAGGCCGCAAGCGACGTAACTAGCCACATTTTCTCGTGGGAATAAATTCTAAAATTTTTCTCCTAAATTGTTTATCCCAGGATTGGCCCTGTTGAAAATTTCCAGGTGGATTCCTATGGGAATCCATGAGAATCCATATGGGATATTCAAAATCTATGTGTGAAAATCCATATGGATATTCATGTGGTATGGTATAATTATATAGGAATTTATATGGGATATTTAATGGAAATCCGTAAAATTGTATAAGAATCCATATGGGAAATCAATATAATATAATCAATATACAATCAATATAATATTCTTATATGGATTCCTATATGTATTCAAGTATGGATTCTCATGTAATATTCATACGAGGGTGATACACAAATGATATATATTTTAATACGTTTACTGGCACAATTAGGTAACTTTGTTCCCAACGCTATTTTTATATCAGCAGATTATTTTAATATGCTATTTAATTGTATTTATTCTTCATTAAAATTGACGATAAAATTTTTATGTCTCCCTTCAAAAATCAAATCGATGATAATCACTCGCCGAGTACAAGATACGAGAAAATATATTCCTTCAAACGTTGCATTCCTGGAGTACAATGGAGAGTTTGTCGTCATTTTGACGTCAAAATGACGTTTAATGTCGTCAAAATGACGACAAATAACGTCAGCTTGCTACCTGGGAAAGACCGAAGGTTTTTATCCGATTAGAAATGCAGAGATAAGAAAGTGCAGTAGATACGGAAGAGCTTTCCTGTTCTTCGTATTCACCCAGGTATACCGGGAGAAGTTACGGCACTGGCGCAGTCCAGCAGGTTTGGCATTCACACGCGCTGGCGCGAGATAGCAATGGCGGCGGGAAAGGAGGGCCGCGAACGAAGCGAAAGGTCGCACGCCGCTGATTTCACTCGGTATCCCGATACGCGATACGCGGCTAACGTCGGTCGGCTCGCTGCTCGCGGCGAAATTCCGCAATAATGAGCACGGCTACTTCTCGTTCGCGGCTACGTTCGCAACATACGTTTGGAACGCGAGAGAGAAAGAGAGAGAGAGAGAGAGAGAAAATTACGAAGAGAGAGAAAAATACGAACCTCTTTTGCCCTTGGGAAGTAACGAGATAGGAGGCAATTTTATCGAACGCACCCCCGCTGCGTTGACTGTGGTGGGTCTATTCTCTTTCCACTCATTTCCTCCGGAAATGTAAACGTGTACCTAAGCGCAGGCGGCTTTAAAGAAAACAGCTGATTTTCTCAGAAATGCGACGGACAGGAATTTGAAAAATGGACCTGCCACTTCAAAATGCTCTTTGCTCTTTATGTTTCGCATTTACCGGATTAGACCGAAGACCGATTTTCGATATACTGTCGTAACTGTCTGGTCGCCTAAAAATGCAATCTCATTTGTGCTCTTTCTATATCTCTCTCCCTTCTCCTCTTCTCTTTTAAGAATGAACAGTCTTAAAGAATTTCGATGCAGGTATATATATATGCGGAAGACGTATCGCGCAGACTACACAGTACACTTTGCGACAATATAATGGCTAAAAGGATTACTATCTTATCAGTTATCATGTGTATCACTTATTGAAATCAGGCGACATGACATATCTGAAATTTATCTCGTCCGCTTAATCTAAATATATGACCACCAAATTTCTGCGCATTTGGATGACACGCAATCGGGAATGATTACGAATTCTCGGAAGGCTCTTTATATAACTGCGTCACGTGTAAATTCGGGACACTAGAAGAAATAAAATTTTTATTCTGACTCTATCATATATATTTACGTCATAAAATCTGCTCGTCTCTATAATTAAAATATATTTTAATATTAAAAATAATACAAAAAGCAGATCCCGTTGCATTACTTTTGCTTTCTATAAATCTCTGTACATCAGTAGAAAATAATTCATACATACAATCGCAGAATTTTATTGTAACTAACAAATGTGTTTTAAGCACTCCCAGGAAGAACATAAAGTCATGATGACGTCAAAATGATGTCAAAGGCATCATTTTAGCATCATATTGACGTCATTTTGATATCATCATGACTTTCTATACACTGAAAGAAATATTTGTGTGAAATTACATAATTATGGTGGGTTTTTTCCGATCCAGCATAATCATGCAATATTGCTATCCACATGGAAAATTGCAAGTAATTACAAGTGATTTTACATGAAATTACAAGTAATTTTTGCATAAAAGTAGTAATTTCACCTATATTTTACCATTAATATGTATTTTCACTTTAACAAATCTGGAAAAAAATTACAGTGATAATTAAGTAATTTTAAAGGTTTTGAACAAATAATTTCCATGTAAAAATACATGGATTTTTTACAGTGTACTTGGGCGGTACAGCATCCAATTCTCGCGAGCGAGTGCGACTCTCTCTCTACACATACATACAGTGTTGCCATATGAAAAAAATGAAAATCCCTATATTTTATCCCTAAATCAGGCAAAAATCCCTCGATTTTCGAAATTTGACTTTAACGCTTTTAAACAGCCGTTTTCTATCTTCCCACGTCCCTATTAATATTTTTCTCGTAATTCATTAATAATACACGGTAAATGAAAATTTTTATTTGTTGGTACAATTACGAATTAACTATATATATATATATATATATATATATTTCTACTAGCAATAATAATAAAAAGAA
>NJRQ01000268.1:219312-233158 GCA_003063805.1 Aphaenogaster ashmeadi | reverse complement strand
GAGTATGACACTATAACATATTTAAAGCTCGATTAAATCCGAGAGGACAATCTATGGTGCTCTCCTAGTAACTGTATTTTTATTATGATAAAAATTGATATAACAGAATGACTCTTGTACGTATTGTCTAACACGTGGACTCGCGATACTTTGCATGTGTGGCGTTACTATCCATACGTACGAAATAATCACAGAGTAGATATGTGTCATACTTCTTTACTATTGTAATACAACCTTATTATCAGGTTTCAATCGGGTTTAAAAAAGAATAGTTCGTTTATCGTTCCAAATATTAAGAAATGCTGCTAATAGTCTGATTTGTGAGGCAAGTCTCGTAATCTGTCCGTTCCGTGGGTGTACGCAGGTCGTCTTTCTTCTCCAACTTCTCTGCTATTACCTTCTTGATAAACTTGCACGTGGGAAACCACTTAACGTGCTCTTCCACAGGATCATCTGTCGGTTCCCAGGACTTCAGGCATCCCCCGCAGTAGAAACACATCGTTTGATCGGAAGGTGAAAAAAGGCCGCTTAGGTAGAAGAATCCGGCGGTCGCTAGGTCTTCTTTCTTTTGACGCATTGTATCGGGCCACGTCGCGAAAGAGCGTAATCTCCGCTCGTAGCTAGCGTATGTGGGCTCCTTCGAGCCCAACACGTCGCCGAGCTTGGCCGTGAAACTGGAGTTCGAGTCCGAGTCCCAGAAGATTGTAATTTCGATATCGTTATTTACATCGGAATCGACCGAGGCAGTTTTCATGACTTCCTCTATCTGTAGGTCGTTGTCCGGGCCGGAATGTGGCATGTACTTGACGCCGTAAAGCCCGCAGGTATCTAACCGTCTAGGCATTTTGGGGATTGTGCTAGGATCGGCGTCGATCGGTACATTTCCACAAGGGAGTTTGCGGACGAACCCACATTTTCCGGACCAACGTTGGTGTTCCACCATGGGATCATCGCCCTCCACCCATCCCGACAGAACGATCAAACACACGAAGCATCTCACCCCATCATTCTTTCTAGTATAAAAGAAACCGGCGGCCGCGAGTTTCTTGGGGTCAATAAACTGCACGGTCCAATTCACGAAAGAGTCCAGTCTTGCGACCTCAAAGCGATAATCTGTATAATCTACATCGTCAGATTTTAAAGTTTCTATAGGTAAACTGTACGGCTTCCTGACCAAATCCTCGTGTCCAATTCGGTCCAGTTTCATCATTTTCCTCGGATGAAACGTCCGTTTATGCAAGAACCTGCAAAAAGACAAGACGGACGTGACTCACGAAAAATTCCTCTGTATGGTCACCCTCTGTCTGCGAATCCTATCTATGCCAATTTATGACGAGTCAAGGCAAGTTAGTTAGCACCAACATTCCTCCTCATTGTTTGTACATTTCGGAGAGATATACGGGACCTCCCAGAATAGGGTAGGTAGGTAGGAATAGAACAGGCAAGTGTGAACCTTTCTCTCTTAAAAATAGGTAGGATGCCACAGACGAGATTATCGTGGAATTCGAAGGACGGTCACGTAGCACATTAAGATCTATGAATGAGTTGAACGGGCAAATCTATTTATGCTACGTGCGCATAAAGTAAATATTCGACTCATCTAGAATGGCCCTTACGATCCCGATCCTGATATATATATCTCTCTCTCTCTCTCTCCCCCTCCCCTTTTACATGGCTCGACAAAAAGCGCATTCCAAGACCTGCCACGTATGCTCGCATACAATACCCAATCTGTTTGTCGCGCGTCTGCCGACGTTGGAATTTTCCCATTCGAGGTATACCATCCCGGGATAATGTAAAAATATGCCGAGTTTAACAAAGTAACAATAAAGAGCGAAATAGATGGAAGACTTACACATACCCGCATGAAACTGTCATTCCTCAGCATTTACACGACCCTCGCGTTTTTCATCCGAAAGCCGTTCGCTGTTAAAACGCTCGAACGTGTCTCGGCGAGATAATTTCACTCGCGGGTGTATGTCCACTTTGTTACTGCAACGTCAAATAACCGCGATATAGACTATATTTACCCCCCATATTTTCTGAATGAAGGAGCTTATAATAATCGCGAAAATACGAGGAAGTTTATTATCATCGAGACGAACGTCCAGGAAAGATAAGAAAGTACCCGGAAGCAAATGTATTCTTAAATGCCGTTGTTATGCAACATAAGCGAAACTACTTGTAACACGTACTAACGCTGATTCTTATAATATTACGTAATATTACATGGAATTTTTTAAAGTCGAATTCATATAACACCCCTGCCGTTTCTAAAGAAATATCAGTAACTTGTGCATTCAAATGTGATAAAATCTGATAAAATTTTTTATTACATATTTAAAAGAATGTGGATGGATAATAATTAATAATTATTTCAAATTTGACTAAGGAATTTTTATACATTTAATAGTCTTATAGATGGATAATAATTAATAATTAATTCAAATTCGACTGAGAAAGTTTTATATATTTAGGAGAGTCTAATAGATAGATAAGAATTAATAATTAATTTAAATTCTACCGAAGAATTTTTATACATTTCAGAGAGCCTCATAGATGGATAATAATTAATAATTAATTCAAATTCGACTGAGGATTATATTTAAGAGAGTCTAATAGGTGAATAATAATTAATAATTAATTTCTTGCAAATAAAAGATGGTATTAAAGCTGCAATCGGAATAAAATTTTCGTCTAACAAAAGTGTTCAATGTGGAAGAAGTTACTCTACTTTTCAATGCAAAGATATGAGCAGGGGCGTCATTACCGCTAGAGTGGCCATGATACAGATCAGGCCTCACTGCAGCCTAGGTATGGAATTCCTAGGAATCTACAGATAAAATAATTTTTTTCAGTAAAAAACAATTTTTCAGACAAAAAATTTTTTTTTTTTAAAAGGTAATCATCTTATTTTAAAGTTTAAACAAATTTCTGTCTAATATAAACTAATTTTAAAAAACTATACGATGTAGTATTTATTGTTTTTAATTTTTAACGTTCAAGTTTTATATGTTTTACTGTAGAAAATATGTATTGACAAATGTGAAATTCCAGCCCCCTCCACGATCACTGACTGATGACCAAGCCTTGGGAAAAAAATGTAATGACGCCCCTGGATATGAGGTATAAAAGAACACTTTACAATGGCGCTTCCAGGAACTTTAAACGTTTTATGCGTTAACCGTGGTGTACAAATTTTCTATAAAATTCAGAGATTGCCGTTATCTGTAAAGGCGTACCATCGATAGATTATAGTTATCGAAAAATAAATAAAATGTCGAATCGTTCAATCAACATGCTCATCCTCTCGGACGATTTTTTAACAAATCGCCGTCGCTAAGGAGAGTCACAGATGTGACAGAATACAACCTAACACAGCGTGACGCTTCAGGCTATGCACCAAATGACCTTTGTCGGTACTTAAAAGCTTACTAAAAAAATCATTGTTGAGATAAGATACGGTATCGATAGGATCTTCTCATTACTGTTATTGCAATTGCCGCGATATCTCCGTGATAATCGTGTGCATTCGATCGAAATGCTTGGTCTACAATAGTGCAGTTTAGTAGCTTTTAACTTCTTGCTCTAATGTCCATTTCTACCAATATAGATTAACTTTGATCTCGGTTTAATTCACTCTTCATCTTTTTCTAATTCTTAGAACTAGAAAAAGATAAAGAGTAAGTTAAACCGAGATCAAAGTTAATCTACATTGGTAGAAATATGACCTTAGGCAGCGTGGTAAACGTTTTTTTGCAGAAAATTACTTAGCTTAGGGCCAATTTCACCAACCACGGTTAAGCTTAAATTGGTTGGTGAAATTGGCGCTGAGCTAATTAATTTTCTACAAAAAAACGTTTACCACGCTGCCTAAGGTCATATTTCTTAAGCTTCAAGAGTTAACCAGATTCAAACTATGACCGGTATTCATAGTCCACTCTTATTTCAAGTCTTGACACATTGTTGACCGGTCACGAGTAAACTCGTGTTTTCAAGCCCAAACGTTGTTGACCGGTAACTCGTGTTAACTTGTGTTTGCACTGTTTATCACAATTTTAGTATTACAAAAATTTGCAATAAAATTGCCGGTCAACAATGCGTTAAGTAACGTCTTAAGACGCTAATACGGCTTTGTTCATGATATCTTAAGATTGTGCTTAAGATAGTCTTGAATATAAGAGAACGGACTATGAATACCGGTCTATAAAATATAAGGCGTAAGGCATCGCGGGAAATGTTTTCTACCGGAAATTATTTAGCTTATTGTTAACCCTAGTCTACAATATATACTTTAAGCTCTAACAATAAAGCCGGGTCTACAATGAGTCGTTAGTCGTAAGTCGTAAGCAAATTGACCAACCACAGTCCAATATTCTTGAAATAATCGACTGTGGTTGGTCAATTTGCTTACGACTTACGACTCATTGTAGACCCGGCTTAAGCCTTAAGAAATTGACTAATCACAGGGGGTTTTCCAGCAAGCGACACAAATCGACACAAGCATCGTTCTATCTTTCTTTTTCGGCAATGAGTAACAAAGATAAAACGATACTTGTGACGACTTGTGTCGCTTGCTGGAAAACCCCCACAGTCGAGTATTCTTCTCACACTTGACTGTAATTGGTCAATTTCTTAAGGCTTAGAGCTTAAAGTATATATTGTAGACTAGGGGTAATTAGTAGTGGTGGGCGTTTCTGCTGTTTTTACAAAACACCAACGAACAGTTTGTTGAAAAATCACAACTGTTTTTGAAAACTGTTGTAAAAAAACAGGTTAAAAATAAAAAAATCGGGACACATTCGAAACGCGTGCAACCTTTGGTCTGTTCTTTTTCGCTGCACTTCTGAACTAGTGTAATAAGTTAGAACGAGACAAATATATTTTCTTTCATTCTAACTTCTAACTTATTGCACTAGACCGATCAAACTGTTTGGGTCCATTTGGAAAAACAGTTCGTTCGTTGTTTGCTGAAAAACAGTTTTTTTCAAACAGTTAAGCCTGATCTACAATGTGCTCTTTGTTTCCTGTTTCTTAGAAATTAATCCAATCCTGTTCGATTATTCTTCTTAAAATCAACTGCAATTGGTTAATTTCTAAACCCTGGTGGAAATAAATTTATGAAGAACTACAAACATGGCCCAAATCGCGTAGTTTTAATGTAAAAATTGTGTTAAAATAATCTAAAATGTTATAATTACATCCTAAGGCCCAGTTCCACAATCTCCAGTTAACTTAACCGGTCGGTTATTCCATTGGAATTGACCAATCGCATTTGTCGTTAAGCAAAATTAACAAATGCGATTGGTCAATTCCAATGGAATAACCGGCCGGTTAAGTTAACTAGAGATTGTGGAACTGGGCCTAAGAAACGTTTAGATTATTTTTACATTTTTACATTTTTACATTATAACATTTTAGATTATTTTTCCGCAATTTTTACGTTAAAACTACGCGATTTGGGCCATGTTTGTAGTTTTTCATAAATTTATTTCCACCAGGGAAGAAACAAGAAGCAAAGAGCACATTGTAGATCAGGCTTTTGGCGTTTTTGTACCCATCACTAGTAATTAGAGCAAACGGCTAAAGGCTTATTCACGTATTGTAGATCGGGTCTTATATATGCAGAACCCGCTCGAAAAACCGATGCTCTTCGAGAACGATCCGGTCGGGGTTCCCGCAGGACCGTTGAATCGATCCGTCCTTCGGGCAACCAGCTGCTGCTCTAAAATAATGACATCAGCAGACGATATCCCTCCAAAACATCTGCTTCCTTTTGAATCAGTAAGGATCACGAGCCAGGATGATCTCAGAGTGATCTCATGACGGAAATCTGCCAGTCGGCCGAAAAGAGAAGCGTGACGAGCGAGAGAAAGAGAAAGAGAGAGAGAGAGAGAGAGAGAACGAGCGAGAAAGGAAACGGGATGAATGCAGACGGCGACAAGCGGCGGGGAGCGGAAGACGGCGGGAATGTGTGTTTCACGTACCAAGCCGTGCCTTTGTACGAAAGAGAAAGAGCGGGACACGGCGCCACGCGTGACGCAGCCGGTGCGTGCGTGTGCGTTTTGCGAATTATTCACGTCCTCCTCGTACAATCGCTCTCTATTCCCGAGCGGAAATGACGAAAAAAAACGACGGGTGTGGGTCGTTCGGTACAAAGCAGACAAAAAGAGAGAGAGAGAGAGAAAGAGAGAGGAGAGACAGACCGATCGGAACAGATGGAGACCGATCCTTCTTGGGACGATGGGGTTTATCGGCGTTGACAGGAACCCACGAGTGTGATAACAGAGGAAAAGTGGAGGAGGGAGGGTTGGGGTGGAGCGAGTAATCTTATCTACACCTATCTGTACTCGTTTCCCGCACCCTTTCCCTGATTCGGTGCGCCAACTTACCGCTGATAAGACGCACGCGGTGTCGTTGCTGCTCCTCTCCACGATCACCCTTCCGAGCTGATGATCACTCTCGCCGAGAGAAGGAAGTCTGTCTCGCGCGCGAAACTCTCCCGAAGGTATACCGGCGCGTCACTGGTATAAATTCCCAGATACACCCGGCTATCCAGGCTACCCGTTATCCACTAAGATCCGCTCGCAGTCCCCACTTGTTGGCCAGCCGGAATAACGAAGCCCGCGACTCGACTCGACTAGATCGTGACGCAGCGCGAGGCAACGATTGAACCGTGCGTGGCCGACGCGCGGAAAGCAATCCGGAAAGAAGGACGACCGGTCCGCCGAATCTCATTTGGGCGAAACAAAACGGAAGGAAGAAAAGAGAGAGAGGGTAGCTGGCAGGGAAGTTTCCAATCCCGGCACGTGCGGAAACCTGAAACAGTCGGGGTTGTCCTTATATCGGCTGAACCATTCAACCATACGGCGGAGTACAAAGCCGCCGCAGCTCTCCCGAGGGTGAGAGTAGTAAAAGGGGAGGGAGAGGGTATCGAAATCGAAGGGCAGAGCATTGGTCGCTGACCTGTTCGTAGGGACTCCTGGGAGGCGCTAGAAAATTAGGGATGGGCCTATTATTACCATTGCCTCTAAATTTCTGGAATTCTTGCCTAACTAGAAAATTTTGTGGAAAATTATTCAAGATCGAGCGATGATAATTGTAACAAGTTTTTTTTCAAGATGTTAAGGGTTTCAGGGTGGCTGAGCTATGAGAATTTAATGAACACGTTTTTATTTAGCGTTCAACGAGCTCGCTCTTCTCGTCGCGATTTTCTTTTCCTCTCGACTTACATTTTTTTAAATATCAAGAACTTTAAATTTTAGAGCCTTACAAAGGGGAGAAATCTGATTTTGCTTTTGTGGAAAATTTTTACGTTTAGAGCTTATTATACAGGGTGAGTCATTTTAATCGACGCAGGCAAATATCTCGAAAATATGGAAGATATGGAAAAACAAAAGTTTCAGACAAAAGTTGTATCGCCTAGAGGGGGACATATGATTACGATGTGAGTCATGTCGTAGGATTCGTTTTCAAGAAATTTTAAAGGCGACTAATTTTTTAAATGGAACTTTAATTTTTTCCTTGAGATAAAAGTTATAGATCTCGTCGAGACGTTTTCAAAACACCCCCAAAATTATCTTTTGCATAAGCCGTTCCGGAGATATGAAGCTTCAAAATTTACAATATTTTGACATAAAATATAAAATATCTCGTAAACCATTCATTTTTTGATAACGGTACCCTAATATTTTTATGCATAAAATACTGAGATGAATCAATTGGTGCAAGGAAAACACGTGGTTGCTTTTCAAAAAAATATGTAATTGCATAATTTTTTTTAAAAGCAACCACGTGTTTTCCTCATCAATTGATTCATCCTACTATTCTATGGATAAAAATATTAAGTACCATTATCAAAAAATAAATAGTTTACGAGTTATTTTATATTTTATGTCAGAATAGTGTAAACTTTGAAGCTTCATATCTCCGGAATGGCTTATATAAGACAATTTTTGGGGGTGTTTTGAAAACGTCTCGACGAGATCTACAACTTTTATCTCAAAGAAAAAATGAAGTTCCATTTAAGAAATTAGTCGCCTTTACAATTTCTTGAAAACGACAACTACGACATGACTTACATCGGAATCATGTCCCCCTTTAGGCCATACAACTTTTGTCTGAAACATTTTTCCGTATCTTCCATATTTTTCGAGATATTTGCCTGCGTCGATTAAAATAACTCAACCTGTATGTATACTAGGAAAGAATGTTTCATTAATGTCAAATGCAGGAATCGCGAGAATATGATGAGAATCGCAAATCTGATCTTGCGTAAGAATCGGAGCTTGTTTGATACTAGGAAAAGATGTTTCATTCAGTTGTAGGAATCGCGCGATATTAAGGAAAATGTAAATGGAAACCGCCAACTGCAATCGGTACGGTTATCTGAGTACGTGTTTGAGTGTCGCGGTGTAATCAAGTCCGGGAATGCGACTTGATAAAATTCTATCAAGTTGACAATCACGTTACTTGGAAAAAAAATATCAAAGGGAAATACGTGTGCGTAAAAATTCTTTTATATTTTAAAAAGTGTACACGACACATGACATTGTCCTCAGGACAGATTTCTATTTTGCAATGCTACATGCAATATTGATCGTGAAACCTGTACATAAAATATTTTCCTCGATATTCTACATAACAGTTCATTATTCTATGTACAACTAATTATTATACGTTTTCACTTCATAAACACCGCGGATATCACATTTATATTACTCTATTTTGTATCTGCATTCGATAAAACGAGGCGAAATCATACGAATATGATGTTTGGTTCCTCATTCGTTTTCTTTGGGACGATCCTGGCCAAGCTTGCTTTCTTAAGCTTACACACTAAGACTAGAAATTAATATGGATTAGGGCTGTTACTTTTGACAACCAAGTAATAGCCCTACTATGTATATTATTTCTGATTCGTTTGTCTCTAAAATAATCGAATTGGCAGTCGTCTGTCAGTTCGATCACTTTATACCGTTTGTACTCACCCTCATCAAACGCAACAACACTGACTTTTATAGCTTTGGCTATTCTATCTGTGATATATATATTATCTGTAAGAGATCACATTCGTAAATACATACTTATCACGATGCGACAACGTGGGGATATCAGCATTAAGTGAGATTGTGCCTCTTTTGTACATGTCCTGATAAATATGTTTTAAGCAACACCATTTAAATTCCAACAAAAAGTCTCCTTAGAAAGATTATACGTCGCGACTCGTCTCATCTATATAGCTAAATATATTGCTTAAATAAACAATATCATCAACTGGCACTTTTTATAGACTGGATTTTTTGATTAATATATTTAACGTATACTACGAAGATATTAATGCAAATAATGTAGTAGTTATATCTTCAAGCCAACGATTTTAGTATAATATATTATATTTCAAAAGTCAACAACACGATAATGAGAGCAATTATCTGTAAATCTGTAAAAATGGTTGATAATGCACAGATAATAAATTATCGTAGGTCGATAGTCTCAAGCCTATGTAATCAATTGCAATTGTTCTTGGTTTGTTCAAGTTTCCTTTATACTTTTCCATTTTTATAAAAATGGCCGAAAGATATCCAACAAAATATCTTGTCGCGTAACATACATTATTGTTACGTTATTGTCGGTTCCAAAATAAAATTAATACAAGAAACAAATATTTGTATGCATATAAAATATATATACATAATAACATAATGTCGATAAAGAAATGGCTTGAATTCAATTTCCTAGTGTCCATCACTTAATTTTCGTCATGCTCTTTCAGAGAAACTCTAATCTAAGTTAGCGCTAAATTATGTACGATTCATATTTTATCACTACTTGCGATTCATAGTCGATTTGCGGAAATTCATCGTTTGCCAGTATAGACGTTAACCATTCATAAGTCATTATTTGTATAATGCAACTCTAAATACGAACCAACACGAATTGATTGATTCGTGGTGATTCGCGCGTTCTTTGATTTCATAAAAAATCGCTCCGCGTCGGCGAATCGACGCGAATGATGAACAATGAATGCATCTGTTCGTTCACATCATAAATTTCAAATAGCGAACTGCAACTCTTGAACAACGAATCGCGCATAGTCTAGCGCTAGTTTTATATGTACAATTTAATTTAGGACAAGAATATACGGACGTAAGCACGAATCTTCAGCCTACATAACGGACAGTTCGAGAGAGCCGGTGCGCAATTATGGCACGTTGCTAAATGTCCACAAGGTAAAAATACTACGGCTAGTTCGCAGTCCATACAAACTTTGCATAAACGAGCCTCCTTCAATTTTCTGTTTTCCTCTCTCAAAGACACTGCAAGAAAGCGACGCGAGCTATTTAATGCAAGATACATATGTGCACATCTCTTTCCAAGAAATCAAATTATGTATGCGCATGATGTGGAGGGAATGAGAGATAGCTTTACAGATATCTTTCAAACAAAAAAAATTAAGAAATTATTAAGATAACCATTAAGAAGTTATATCAGTTAATCCCAGGGATAAGTTTGCATTGATAAAATTCATAAAAGATACATTAAGTTGCAATAGGGTGTATAACGATAAAAACAATTCATAGAAGAATGGCATGTAACGTATAATGCCAAATCATAATATATATTATTTATCTGTTACTTACCAAGATCATCTGATTCATTTTCCGTTTTCTTTTTCTCTCTTTTGAATGCGTCAGATTCTTGTGTACTATTTTTATTTGCGGAATTATTAGTCATTTGCATAGTGACTTGATTAAATAAGTTATTCAATTCTGAGGTTGGTGAGTTAGAAGTACTATTATCAAGCCTAGAAAAGAAAAAACGTGGTTCTCAGTGATGACTCAGTGATTCGATTACTTCTAATCACATGCAATATGTCCTGTTGTAATGTGTTTTACATACCTATTATCTTCTTCCATAACTTGATCGTGTAGAACATCTTGTATGAGTTTTACAACGTCCGTGTATGGTTTTCCAACTCTTTCCATTCTTTTCTTCAGAGCTCTCTTTACTCTACCTACATGTAGTCCAATTTCAAGAGCAGCCTATATTTAAAAAAAAAGTCTTATGAATGAATTAATCTTATATAATTAGGAATAGAAGAGTTATATTTTCAAATCACTGGCAAAGATTTTCGTCATCAATGTTTTTCATCAATACTATTATTTTGTTCGTAAAGTTTGTATAATATTTTGTTCGTAAAGTTTGGATCAGTAAAAATATTACAAAATTTTCTCTAATTTCAATGTAACCCATAATATATATGTACAATTTGATCTACTTGCCTTGGCTGGAGCTGTCTCTAAGAGCTTTTCAACCGCTGCATTTGTTATTGATACGCTGGGTTGTAAAACTGTAGAAAGAGATGTTTCCATAGTTTCTGTCGCACCTTCTTCTGTATCTAGTTCACTAGATTGCGAAACTATGGGAAAAGACGCAACCGAAGTTTCTACGACATCTGCCACAGATGTTACTGTATTTGATTCGCTAGGTTGTGAAATCGATGAAAGAAATTCAACTGCAGATTCTGTCGCATTATCTTCTTCTGACATGCCAGTCATAATCTGTGTATACATAATGAAATTAAAAGTGTCATATTATGTAACGTATGAAACATGTGTATATTATACATATATCCCAGGTAGGAAGCGCAACTAGTAGATAAATAATATTTTTAAATTCTTCGTGCACAGTAAACAAAGACTCTACCAGTTTCTCCACTTCGTGTGTATACGACAAAGTTTCTTTAATTATTCAATGATAAGTGTATCAATAATTTCCCTCTCAAAGTACACTACATGCATCCTACAGTATACGACTTTTTAAAAAACATGAAACTCTATTATATATAATTTCTAACACCCGTAGAAAACAATAAAAGTTGGCTACATTTTTACTAATATAAGGTAACTATAATATAAGGCAATCGAGAAACAGTGTTCGGACCCAATTAAGATACTGTAGGAGCAAACAAGCTTCCTCATCAAAGATCTTTTTTACTTTGTTACTGTTGATTACTACTTGCTAGGACTGAGGAACGTAGGAAGACCGATTGTAGCTTTCTCAGTTGCTGAAATGTGGAATACTTGTTGCATTCTTCTATGTTACCTGGGTATAATCTGTATAATCTATATATTATATTTTACATTATCCAACTAAATCAATTCATAAAATTGTAGAAAGATAGAATAATAATTACCGAAAGATTCAGAGGAGTTCTATTATTGATGCAATATTTGACAAATTCACGTCCACGCACAAGATTTACGAAGCCACAACTTGAAAACCACTGTGCGTGTTCAACCCATACATCGTCCGTTGGTTGCCAATTTCGTAGTCCTCCATCGCAATGGAAACATCTAACTTGATCTTCGAATCCTATATATAAAATGTGTAATAAGATTAGATACTAAAACAAACATTTTGTGGAAGACGTATAATAATTTAAAAAGATGTACGTAAATATATAATTCTAACCGCCATAATAGAATCCAGCCTCAGCTAACATCTCTGGAGTTTGCTTAAGGTCTTTTGGCCATTTTCTAAAGGTCTGCAATCTTTTTTCATATGTTGCATATTCTGGTCTTTGGGGTGCCTTATGTCTCTGTATTCCTAATTCTGTCATGTTTATTGAAGTCTCAGGCATGATTTTGACTAATCCTAATAAATCTATCAAAATAAAATCACAATCAATAATCGATAGTAAGCAAGTTTGATATGTTCAGTTATGTTAAAGCAAAATTGAATATTTATGAGTCTCAAATATTACTAAAGTAGCAATATACCATCTTCTATGTCTCGTCTCATATAGAAGTCGCAATTTGGAAAATTCAATCTGTGCGCGCAATCGGGATCGTCACCAGCTTTCCAATTCATTATGATACCTCTGCAAAATGCGCATTCCACCTGTTATTTGTACAAAATGTTATGCAAGCATAAAACATTAGATAAGATATAAAATCCTATTCTTCGCAAATATTTGGACACATATAGCAAATCTATATTAAATTTACAACAATCTCAGTTATATCACAATGTTTTTACCATATCTCCGTTTTGAAGATAGTAAAATCCTGTCAAAGCCAGCTGCTCTGGATGGACAATACTGGTTACTGGCCAATTTTTAAATGATAGTAGTCTTTGCGCATAGGTACTATATTCCTTTAAAGGCCTCGGCCTCTGTGGTATGCTCGAATTGGTCTCGATGCTGTTGGATCGCCGTGGCGATTGTCGATGCCTTGTTGATTCCGCAGTGGTATTGTCAGCTGCCACTGGTATCAACGGGACATTGCACGTGCTGCTTGGCCCGAGGACGAAGGGGCAATTGGGCGAATTCATTCGATGACGGACTATAGCTTGGTCACCATAGTTCCAGTCAGATACCTTCGTGCCGCACAAAAAACACTGTACCTCCTGGACATGTCCGGTGTAGTAAAATCCCGCTTTCGCGAGACGCGCCGGATCGACCGCGGCGTTCGCCGGCCATCCGCGGAACGTCCTGAGTCTCTTCTCCTCGACGTTCATCCTCGCAGGATCAGACTGACGGCCGCTGCATTGATAAGAAAACTCGCAGCAAACTGACCTATTGACTAATCCAGCAAGTATTGCGGTGAATTCTAATATGTTTTAACAACAGTTTGCTGAATCGTCGAACACGCCTCGAACAGGTAACGTGAACCGAATAATTCCGAGTATCGAACAATATTAAAATGTACGAAGATCATTTTTTTTCTGTCTAATAGGACTCTCCTATTTTCCGAACGGCACAAAATAAATACGCAAAATGTGTGTAAACTCAGAAGGTCGAGTAGGAGGAAAAATTGAAACATCTTTTTCCGGCGAGTTT
>NJRQ01000268.1:187608-205615 GCA_003063805.1 Aphaenogaster ashmeadi | reverse complement strand
CCTTTTTCCATTAATGGCCTCAATTTATTTTGCTCGTCTAAATATTAACTGTTTTTGTCGATTTAGATACTAAGCCCTCCTTCCGGATATTAAGTCCACATACATTGTTCCCAAATAAAAGTCAACCTCGCACCCATATCTATATTTTCGTTTATCATATCCAGATATCTTCCGCGCGTATACTTTTTAAATTATTTATGCTGACATCTGGTTCGATTTTTCAAAGAAGAAGAGTAACTCGTTTTATTAATATTCCTATATGTTATTCCGTATAGTTTACTTACATTTTCATGATGCTTTTAATTGTAATTTCTTAATTGCCGCAACGACTAATCGCCGCAGTTACACGCAAAAGGTAACGAGTTGTGGAGTTAAGGACTCAGCAGGTGATACCTTGTTTATCATTTCGCTGTTGCACGTGTTTTCAACGTTTACGACCGCGATCCGGCTGCGTGCGCTATTTGCTCAATGTACCGAAACTAAATATTTTGCTCTCCGACGCGGAGACTGAAGCGGACAAAAGTTCTGCAGTCATTATCGAAACTCACGATTGCTTTGTTTGTGAGCGGCTCTTCGCGTTTTCGCTCGGACTTCGTCGCGGAAGGATTGCGATTTGCCGAGGATTCAATGACGAAACACCAACGTGAACGTTCTTACGATTATTTAATATTTTAGAATGAGCTATTCTTTTTTGTTTGGAAACCGTTCGTCTTATCTCAAGGTAGTTAAGTCCATACCTTGAATCTTTAAACTTGAGAGGTAATCCATATTTATGATGAAAATGACAAAGTTTTAATGAATTGAATTGTAAGGGTGACAATAAAACTCTATTCTTTGTAATATTTATGCACACATTTTAATCGTTTTAATTTAGTATGTTATGGTAGTGATTTGCCGGAAATTTTAACGGAAATTGATATGAAATATTTTGTATTAGGAAAAATCAGCAGACTTTTATTATTAACGTAAACGTGATATAAATATCGCAATGAGAGCACACCAGAATGATGGGTCGAAAAATTGAGTTGTCTTTAGCATGTATTTAGTGTATGTGCTATTAGTAATTTATTTTAAAACCTTATTTTTTTATAAATCCAAAGTATATATTTTAAACAATAGATTAAAAAATGTTAAAAAAGTATTAATGCTTGGATGAGGATATTACAATAAAAATGTCCTCGTAAAAAAGATGATTGTTACGATTCCTTGACTTCTAGAAATAAATAATTTTGGTGGCATTTTAATTTTAAATTATCGCTATCGTGCAATCGTAGTTTTTTTTAAGTAACACTACACGGAGAGAATTTTTCGTTATATTTTGCCGCAAAATTCACTACAAATTTTACTATGTTTGGTAATAAGATTGGAACAACTTGGCAATCTGTCAAATATTATTGGTAACGAAAGGAATTTCTGAAATATGGAAAAAAATATTTTATAAACAACATAATAAAAATTACCAAGCAGATTGTAACACTCGACACGAAAAAAACCGAGAATCATCGGACTTAGCCAATAAATTACCATGCTGCATGGTAAAATTATCATGAGCGACTAAGTCAGATTAAAAATATTATGCTGTATTGTAAAATTGATAATAAGATATTTTACATGTTTAGCACTACTTGGCATCTATTCAATTTAAAACAATAAAGAATCATAAGATTTTAACATATTTTAAAATTATGGAAATTTTACTATATATTTTATTAAAATTAATCAAATATATTTTATATTTTATTGTGGTAGATATTAATAATTTTTACTGTGGTAGATATTAATCAGAGAAAATTGCATAAAAATCTTCGAAATACCATGTTGTCCCATGAATTTCAGGGTAAATTTTAAGAGAAAATTCTCTCCGTATTTAACAAAATGGCAGTTATCTGAAGTGAAGGTTTTTTTTTAAATTGTTCGGTGAATATTTAGTTGGTCTTTTTAACTTAAAATATAAAAACGGTTTAAAAAATTGAAAAAAGCCACGATAAATAATAGCATGATAAATAATATATTTTTAAATATACGATGAAAATTTGAAAGTAACTGAGTGGTTTTGAGAAATTTTGACAATTGTTTCAAAAAATGTGGTTTTAAGAAAAACATGTTTAAAATTTTAAGTTTGAATATTTTTTTAATAAAAAATAATTTTTTTTGTATACTTTACTCGGTTATTCCAGGATATAATTTCTTCTGCAGACAAAACAGCTTCCTCGATTAAATTAGTGCCTTCTTTTCCACGAATTTTCGTGCATCGCGCATGGCTTCCTCCGGTCGGTGCTCAGCTTTTTCAATGCGGTTCTTATCCAATTTGTTGCAAAATTCGCTTACAATTAGTTCAATATTAATACTTAAAATATCCATAATTTTTAATAAACTGAAAAAAACCATTATTAAAGTGGTCCACTTTAAGTGGCAACATATGCGGCGATTTCAATTATTTCAGTACTGCAAAATGAATTTTTTGGAACAATTTTACAATTTATATAATAGTATTGAAGTTCTCGCGTTATTATTTTGATTAAAACTTTTAACACATCTTTCCAATAATTTAATTATGTTAGATTCTCGTAAATAAGTTTTAATATTTTCTGAATATTTAGATGTAGTTCCTTATAATGTATGAAACTATCTAAATCTCCTTTTGTGCTCTCGTCTGCTATTATTTGCACCAACTATTTTCGCTTTTTGGATAATAATGATGTCGTGGATTTTTATCAGGAAAACATTTGTGATAATAAGTTGTTCAAATTGCATTATACATATCTTCAATTGACTCTTTATGTCTATATGTAGCAAGGCAATAGTTCGTCAGCTCATTTATTAAATCTGCTGTTAGTATACCTCTTTCATCAAGTTTTTTTCTTTTGAAGATACATAAAAAGATCTTAGGATCATGCATACAGATCGCAACATTCCATCAGCACAGGTCATAACATTCCATCTCAATGGTTCATATACCGAATCCGAGTATTGCCTATCGAGCGACGCGCTCAAACAACTTGAAGCGCTCTCGGAAATGTTCCATAACTTCGTTATTTCTTCCAAACAGAAACTTTTATGACGCGATCCATTAATCTTTTTACCATTCGTATAAGTAAAAGATGATATAAGGACAATCATAATTTTTTTAAATCGTCCAAAAATTTATGTATATATAAAATTTAACTAATATTTTATAATACATATAGTTTTTATACATTAAAATAAATTATTAATACATATTGAGAGCGGAAACAATTTTTCGTGACCTCCAATAACTTGTGATCCCTCAAAGGGACTCCCAGTTTGCGCATCACTGAGGGTTGCGCAAACCACCCGCGTCATTTGTCACCTTGAGCTAATCAGTTACGATGCATTTTTAACGACACTGTAATTACGACGTAGTTCGATGACGGAGGCGTTGCCTTTCCGAACAAAGAGACAATTCGAAGCTTTGTTCGTGATATCAAATCATCAACTGCACATACCATCCCGCACTTGTTATCCGAGTCGCGTGTTAATGTCGGTATTTTTACATTTGGTTGATCGTAAAACGCTGGCTTGATTGTGACAATCAAGGCTACCGAGCGACTCTCCATGTATAAGTAAAGTCAAGCGTGTCGTAAAACGAGTAATTGTTAATATTTTTCCGAGTTACGTCGAGCATTTCTGAAATTGAAATAGCGACGAATGATGATAATGAGAAGCCTGAGGTGCACGAGGATGCGGAAAAGGCTGCGCTAGGAAGCAATCCGATGCGATGTGAGTGCATTCTTGAAACGTGGGAGCGACTCCCGGCGCGCTGCAATAAAAGACTATACAGGGTGTCTCCGGCGTCATATACTTTCCCTAAGCTACATCGGAAGCTGCGCTGCAATAGCGGTCTTTGCCAGCAGAACTGACGTAGCAACACCTTTCGAACAATTCAAAATGCAAATTGCAAATAATTGTAATTTCCCAAGGGAGTCCACAGATTAACAAATGTCGCGCGGGAGATGTGAACGTGCAACCGAAGACGTGAAAGCTATTCTACCCCTCTATCGAACTTTTCGAATCGCCTTTCTTTTAAATTTGCGACCTTTATTTTAATACGTCACAATATCAACATATAATTTAATATCTTTTAAAATCGCAAGAAGCAAAATAGCGTTAAATGTTACGACAGCTAGTCGTATAATAAATATTGTGGATTGCATCAGTGAATTAAAAATATAATAATTATTATTAATGTCTGGAACTTAATTCTTCTTTCAGGCATCGAACTGTTAGGTGAGGCTCATCGCTGAAATGAATTTTAATGACCGGCTATGTTCATTCGCGAGTCGGAAGGAAGCGTGACCCTCGACACACCCTGTACACGCTGCACGCGCGCGTGAGGGCGTGTATGTGACCCGCCTTGCTCTCCCGCGTGGCGCGATTAAAAGTTCAACGAACCGCGCGCGATTCGCGGTACAGCTGTCTCTCCCTTCATTGATCATCGCGACACGATGAGCGGTTGGCTCGGTGATGAGTCAGAGGTGTGATGCGTAGAGCGGTCCCCGGCGCCCGGCGGAACCTCGGAAAGTCGATCTCGCACCGCCATCGCCGAGGATTGCGTTAATTATCGTCGAGAAAGTACCGTTCGCGCAATATGTATTCGCGCGCGAAGCGTAAAGCGCGTTACTAGAGACCCTCTAATAAGACCCGGTTGCACCAACGTTATTTTGGCTTTAAGCGAGACATAAAACTTTAAATTTGTCATATTAAAGCAAAAGCGACACCTAAAATGCTTTAATTTATGCTTATTTTATTAAGATTACCGCAAATTAAAGTATTTTAGGTGTCGCTTTTGCTTTGGTACGACAAATTTAAAGTTTTAAGTCTCGCCTAAGGCCAAAATAACGTTGGTGCAACACCGGGCCTTACGTCCATTTCCACCAATGTAGATTAACTTTAATCTCCGTTTAACTTACTTTTTATCTTTTTCTAGTTCTAAGAATGAGAAAAAGATAAAGAGTAGATTAAACCGAGATTAAAGTTAATCTACACTGGTAGAAATGGACATTAAAGTCACGAAATAACGTTAAAATTAGGTTAGTGACGTCATTTTTCAGCAAAAATCGGAAATAGCCATAGCACGGAATTTAATTTTTAAAGCGTAGTGTTTCAAATAAAATAAATGAATTATATGTATAATAAACTTTTATATATTATATTACTTTTATAAAAGGCTCCAATTTTGTCCTACATTGAATACTCATTTTACTCTTCGCTCAGAATTACGGGGAAAGACGTCTTATGTCCCGATTTTGGACATTGTGTTGCCTCGGAATCTTTCTTTGATGAATTTTTGTTGTTTGGCGCAGAACAACCAGCCATTATTTGACATTTTAGTTGAAGTTATTTTAAAATACAGATACAACCGTGCTAGTATGGTGACTGTAAACAACTGTACTATTGGTCTATCTATACTAGTTTGCTGAAAATGGTAACACCAATCAAAGGGGACGCTGTTTCGTGACTCTTATTAGAAGGTCTCTATGCGTTATGCCCGTATTACACTAGCGATTGGCGATTGCGTCTGCGTTTGCATTTGCGTCTACGATTGTCTCTTGACCAATCAGAAAGAAGCTGCCGGCGATTTGATTGGTCAAGAAACAATCGTAGACGCAAATGCAAACGCAGACGCAATCGTCAATCGCTAGTGTGATACGTGCATTACTCGCTCAACTGCCGATTCCAAAGTCGGCGTTCCTTTTTCTCAACGGGGTTTCCCTGGAGACGGTCGAGTCGGAGATCCAACCGATTCGCTTCACTCTCAGTCAGGTATTATGACGCTCCTCCGCCGGTGGACTTTCGCGGATAGACGCAAAACTATAATTCACACGGTGAAAGCGCTGCGTGCGGGCTCGTTTTTTTATTTGAGGATAACGATCGTCCATCGCGAAGGCCTCCTTCATCTTTTTACGACACTCCCGACGATGATTATCGCCAGATTGCTTATACAGTCGAACCTTTCTAATTCGAACCTCGCTAACTCGAAAACCTCTATAATTCAAATTTTCATTCTCTAGAGGAAATCTTTATAAGTCGAAGAAAATAGGATATTAACTGGAAGTATTTACGAACGCACTAGTTACCTATAATTTTACCTCTACAACTCAAATTATTTCAAATGAGACTGACCTTTATATCTCGAAGTTTGAGGGATAAAATCTCTATAACTTGAAGTATACTAAAACAATTGAATGTTACAAACGACATTAAATTCTCGCGATTTTCAATTCTAACAACGCTTCTTGAATCGACGTCGGTAACTTCAGTACGTTAAATCTTTTCTCCGTACTTCTATAATTCAAAATACTCGATAAGTCGAAACTTCTATAACTGAATTATTATCTGTTTCTTTGGATTTAGAGAGGTTCGACTGTATTTACGTACAACGTAAAACGATGTAAATTTGCGACCTTTACTTTAATATGTCACGCACGGAAAGAATGGTTTTGCTAAAATATCTAAAAATTTAGCCAGATACAGATTTGAAAATAATTTTGTTGGACCATCAAAATAATTATGTAGAACGCCCAAAATAGTTGCTAAAATATCAAAACTTTTTGCAGCATCATCATCATGCTTGAGCATCCTACATAGTTATTTTTGATGGTTTAACAAAATTATTTTTAGATTTGTATCTAGTTAAATTTTCAGATACTTTAGCAAAATTGTTCTTTCCGTGCGATATCAACATAATTTAATGTTTTTTTGAATCGCAAAGAGCAAAACAGCGTTAAATATTACGACAGATATAGTCGTATAATAAATATTTTGGATTGCATCAGTGAATTAACAATATAATAATTATCACTAATGTCTGGAACTTAATTCTTACGATCGCTCGCGAGCTGTGCAAGTTTTTTTCCTCGCGGCGCGTTATTAACTCTATTAGCCGTAAAGTCCTACTCGTAATTGATTAGCGTTGCAACCTGTGATTAATAAGCCGGTAAGTGGTGCAGCGAAATAGCTCTTGGAATATCATTAACACATATAATGTTAGTTATTGTTTGGCATTGCGAGTCTCATGATCCCGTGAAACAAAGATTCTGCTATTGTTTTTAAGCGGCCTCTCGGGACGTCTTGCGTGCGTGCTTCTCAATTTCTCACCAGCTAACAAGGGCGCTTTTTCTTAATTCACGTGTAGAAATTATGATTATATTTAACCTTCCGGTGGTCGCACCTTTTCGCATCTGACGAGCGGATGCACACGAGTACGCGACATGTCATCAAGGCGGTGCGTTTAGCCGCGTATTTTATAACGAGAAAATCTCCTCGGCGAACTGCGCTCTCGTTAGAGCACATGTGAATATAGAAAAACATTTGGAATAAAATTCATAAAGATGTCATTTGGAATTTCTTGCTAAAGAGTCGGAACTCTGTCAACTAATATCGTAACCGGGGCTTATGTCTTTCCTCTTTCATTAAATTCATCTGCAATTTAATTTAACATGACGAGTGTTCTCGTTCGTTAAGTTTTATTGAAAACGAGGGAAAGGTCTTTCTTGGAACTGAGGACGCAGCAATTTTTTTTTTCGGAATACGCACGCGAGTTGCTGCTTAGTTCCCCCGCTGTTATTACGGAGCGTCTTGGTACATAGAGAGTAGACAGGCGGTGGCAACGTTGTTAATTCGGTTGAACGTGAGCGGAATGACAGTGAGCCGCCGGCCGAGTAATTGTATACAATTACGTCATTTGTTTGCTTTCTGGCCGGCCGCGGGTCGTGAGAACGGGGCCTAACCGAGCGTTTAACGGCAACGAATAAATTTGTGTGCACGACAAGCGAGCTCATAACGCCCGCGTGTATACACGCGCGTCGGCGGTAATTAATCAGCCCGAGTCGGCCGATCCCCCTCGGATCCATCGTTTGGCGAATTCCGAGTTCGGATTATTTACAGGATTATTTATAGGTTTATTCGCGTTATCATTCGCGGATGTTCGAGCGCCGGATAATTAGTGACGCTAATTAGCTTCGACGCTTGTTAATTCCTCGGAATTGTTAATTGGTGGCACGTGGACGCGTTAATCACCAGGAGAACGCACCTTAATGGGCGCACCCAGGGAAAATTCATCGTGTCGAAGAAACGGCATGTACAGTCGGAAATCACGCCAAGATCGTTACGAACTCGTGACACTGCTGTATGCTAACGAATCGGCGATTATTCGACCGATATACATGCATACCGATATACAGCGGCGGCTTGTTCGCGACGTGCACATTTAACTCGCGGTGACTAGACGATATTGTGCCGAGAATACGACGGTACGTTATTCGCCAGTGGTTTATGAGCCATAATGGAATAGGAGTATCAACTGTGCCGCGCGGTTTCGCTTCGCGTCCGATCTCCCTCGAGGTCCGCGCTCAGGAAATGAAAAAAGAAACCGTTCCCATCAGCGGAAACATCAGCGAAAAGGGACACGTTACTGATGTGCGGACGCAATTTCCTCGGGGATGGATCCGAAAGATTACCCGCATTCGGTACTCGCGTTAGCGAAATGACATTCAAGAAAAGCCGAGCGGGATTTCTTGCTCGGACTTCTTATCGAAGATAACCGGAGATAAGAGGTTTCGCAACACGCTAATAATACAGAGCTGCTTCGAATCTGGTACAGCGAGGATCGGTGAAAGTTGGGGAAATTGAAAAATGGTCGTAGGATCGTAGGCGAAGAAAAGTCAGGCCGGCCATCAAGAAAGCTTGCCATCGACATTGTTGGATATTAGACGGAAAATAATTTAATCGTCGTCATGGACGATAAAAAAATATATATTCCACATGTATAATGTAACATTGTAAAATATATATATTTAAACGTCAAGCGAGAGTGCTGTGGATTAACGTTGACGAGTGGTCATCCGTGATCGGTGTCTCGACTTTTCAGTGGTGCCCTGGTGACGATTTCGACGTTGTCGAAAATTTTTAAAACGCTTGTAAAAAATAAATGCCATTTAATGTAAAATTTTGAGTTACATAAATAGCTGGATAACACCGTAAAGTAAAAAGTACACGATTCAGCATAGTACCCATGATATAATCTTATTTAATTATATTACATAATATTTTACGCAATGTATGATAATGAAAATTCTATTGTGACGTACACGGTAAGATATATAAGACTCATTAGACAGATAACGTGTGTTAGTCAACCATAAGAAAGTGTTAGCCAGATATAGAAAAGGTGACGTCGCAACATTTCCCGATGATACATTCAGTACAAGTTGCGAAAGAGGAGACCGGGTGGTTTACGTGTCGCGGAGTTATAAAAAAATGAAAGCCGATCGCGCGCCGTCAGTGTACACCGCTAAACGCACCCGACGCGCATCACTTAGTATATTGCTGTTAATCGTCTCCGATGATTACGAACACTTATGATGATAGCGTCGTCTTCTCTTCCTCGGATCACGTCTCAGTCGTTCCCGATGCAGGCGAGCTCGCGAATGATACCGCGAGTGTGACACGGTCTCGCGAATCTCTGCGATATGGCGGGCATACTTTTGCACAACCTTCTCCGGTATATACGGAACGGTGAGTCAGCCAGAGAGAAAGAGAGAAAGAGAACGAGAGGGAGGGAAAATGGAGAAACGGCGATGGATTAGCGAGCTTGATGTCTGTGCGAGATTCGAGTGAGGCGGTCTTTATGGCAGTCAATCGTCGAGAGAATAGCGCTCCTCCGGTTTACGACCAGAGATTTCTTGGACGGGTCAGGCGAATCTAGGACGAGTTCATAAGGTTGCAATGAAAAACCGGCGACACACTTCGTCCGGCTAATCTGATCATCTCAGATGACTCTCGAGGTGTAATCGTTGGCTTAAATTGGTAGTGGTCAGCTTAGATATCGCGTCAATAACCGACGTGTATATGGTTTTCTTCAAGTACTTAGCTTAAATCGCAAATGCTTAACATGGAAATGATATACTTTAGGATATAGATTGGTTTTTAAATATGTACACGGAAAGAACGGTTTCGTTGAAATACTAAAAAATTTGGCCAGATACAGATCTGAAAAATAATTTTGTTGGATCATCAAAATAATTATGTAGGACACTTCAACATAATGATAATGCTGCAAAAAGTTTTGATATTCTAGCAACTATTTTAGGCGTCCTACATAATTATTTTGATGATCCAACAAAATTATTTTTCAGATCTGTATCTGGCCAAATTTTTTAATATTTCAGCAAAACCATTCTTTCCGTGTATGAAACGCATGTATTTTTTTATTTAGAATTGTGTGAATTATGAAAATTGTAGCTTTCTCGGTGATATTGGAGATATATTGTATATTTGTTTCTTATATTATAATATTATACTTACTATACTATTTTTGAACTATTGAATGAGGAAAGATTTCCGTCCTTGAGCAGTACGTCACTCGTTTAATATTAATTAACGAAAGCGCTCTTTATCGTTGCAGGTATAAATCGTCGCAAGATGGCGTCCAACGAGGACGGCGATCTGATCGATCTTGGAAACGATGCGTGCGTGCCGCGGGTCACCGTGGACGATGCGACACCCGACGAACAGGAGCATTTGCTAGACGTATGTCCCCCGAAGCTGGAGCAGAAACTCTCTCTTACCAGGCAGCAAGAGCGAGTGCTGAACAGTACCGATAAGGGTGACATCCTGGTGACCTTGGGCCACGATCAAGTAGTGCCGATTCGCAAGAGGATCGACGTGGTCTCGTCGGACACGATCAAGCGGGTGCGCGACATCACCAGGAATCTAGAGCCAGTGATACGCAGGACCTGCTTGGGCATCAACGAGGAGACCCAGCAGGACACGGTGGACCACGCGACGACATCGGGCTGCGAAAGAACGAAGCAAGCCTCGATGGCGAGGCACGAGGACGAGACGTACGAGACGCGGGAGATAAACGACGCCTTCGACTTCCTCGCTGAGCACGACGACATCGAGGACCAAGCGGAAACTAGCTGCGGCCGCGCGAGAAACGAGAACGTCGACCCGAATCGCACGATATCCCCCGCGCATCCCCTGATCGTGGAGGAAGAGGACACGGTCAGTTACCCCTTCGAGTCGTCGTCCAGGACCTCGAACGAGGAAGCGAATGGTAGAAGCGACGTGGAGGAGACGAAAGGTGCCGTCACGCCGAGCGAGTACGATGTCCAGCCGAGCGATGCGGTTTACGAATCCTCGCCGAATTCGAACAAATTTCGTGAGGATAGTTTGGCCAAGAACAGATCCGTTTCCATCGATTCGGAGCCTCACGCGAGAGTCGTTCTCAAGAGACGCGGCCACGAAGACGTCGCCTTCGAGCGCGGAAGCAAGAGGCGTTCCTTTCAAGAAACACATCGTAAATCTTGGACGGAAGGGACGAGCCTAAACCCAGCTTTTACCGGGCTTCCTGGTATCGATAGATCTACGAGTCTCAAGGAATATCGCTGCGTACCGTCGACTTCCAACGTCGATCGTGGAGCGTCCAGCTTTCTCACGAGGTACGATTGCTTCCATTATATTTTCATACTTTTCTCACGCAAGGAGAGTTTTCGATCATGCTTTACGTCGATAAAAAAGAACGAAATTGCACCTAACTTTGTGAGGATATAATTCTGTTGTTCTAAATTGTTATTAAGTTGTCTAAGTTGTTGCTGTAAATTAACAATTAAAAAAGAATCTAATATTAAAACCCCAGAGAATCATTCACGAAAGAATATTCAATATCTTAACAGCTTTTGTGCTGATTGAAAAGTAAATTAATTTTTGCGGAAAATATTTATTAAAAACTCGACAAATCTAGTCATCCAGTTTCTCTCATTAATTCATGCCGATTAGAAAGTACGAATATTAATTCATGCCGATTAGTGTACGAATATTTTAAACGAATTAAAATCGTGTTTTCTAACTTCCCATCGCGAATGACCGCGATGTTTCTGCAAGAAATTCTTTCTTCTTTCCTTGGCCTCTCGTATTCGGCTAAAATCTCACCTGTTTTCGTAGATGTTTCTCACGGTGAGCATGCTCATATCGCTAGACCGACTCGGATGTAAGAATTCGCGCAGGTAGACTCGAATGCGTCGGCAGGAAAGCGCGCTTTCGTGCCGGAAATATTTACACAGGCCCGAGTCTAACGAGCGTGCAAACTGTTTCGATTCAGACTCCGGTCGACGTGACGCACGTCTTTGCGACGATGAGAAACGACGTGCGACACGAGATCTCGATCGAAGTTAAGACACCGACAATGAAAATGCAGATCCCCCTTTGACGACCGCGAATGCATTACGTATGCCCTACCTTTCAAGCTGTTAGCACGAGTGCAAGCTCGAGAGTTTAGAGAGCCGCTTTCAGCTGGCAGACCTTTAAAGTGGCTGCCGCTCCGGGGTGAACTCGGGACACTCTCGTTGAAAATCACTCTCGATTTTTAAATTAAAATCTCACGCCGGATTTAGTCGCGCGCGCTCGCGCGGAATGCGCACGTTTTCTTTTTCTTCTTTAATTGAAAAAATTGAGAATCTTTATTTAAATTTGAGAGATTTACTCTCTCTGGAGATAGTGAAACTTTCTAACTGCTGCAGGATCAGAGCGATAGCGTGAACATTCGGAGTCTTCGAACGCGTCGCTCTCACCTGAAAAGGAAAAAAAAACGATCACGATCAAGCCGTGGACGTAAACGACATCGTGCGGATTGTGGATTTTCACGATGATTCGCGCTACGATATTCGCGATAGAGGCGAGCATTCACGTAAGCACGCCGACATGCGATGGATTTAAGCCCCGCCACCGAATCGAACGCGCGCGGAACGCTTCGGAGGGATGGAACATTACGTATGACACGTGAAAGCGGAAAATTCTGGTCCCCGCGTGCCCGGCACTACAATAACGCATATTATACGAAACGACAATTAACGGTAAACCTATACGAGAAGAAAAATATTCGTATTTTTATAATATTAATACACTGCAAATCCAAGCGTGTTATTTTAGCTGAAGCTCTTCTTACACATTTTTTGCCGTTTTAAATCATGTCATTTAACACGATTGAACGTATTAATGTTTAATTTAATATGATTAAACGTATTAAATGACGAACTTAAAACGGCAAGAAACATGTAAAAAGAACTTCAGTCAAATGTGTCATTTTCAGATGTTTAGGCGTGTAAGAATAACACGCTTTGGTTGGAGGAAATAATGTATACAGAGAATATGTAAAATGTAAAGTCAATAAAAAATCTTTATCTTAAACAAACTGCCAGTTTTTCTGTTGGTGAAATTGCCTCACGGAACGTCGTATTTTGTTTTTGTAACAGAGGTTCAATCAATTTTAATAGGTCATAAAATTTGCATTGTGGCATTCTAAAGTACTGGTAAAACTTGTCGTCCATATTTCAATAAGTCTTCAAACAATGTCCAATGCTCTCCTTCAAGTTTTCTTTTTTTTAATATTGGCTGTACCCACATCCATTTGCGGTTCCTTTTTTCTTTTTTTTATTTTCGCTTCTTCGTCTGATAGTAAGGCTATAAGAGCCAGTTTGTCGTCACTGGATGAGTCTTCCATTAAGTATTACTGAACGTCAAATGACGGACGGTTGCCGGAGCAGTCTGAACATACGCATCAATTTGTCGTGCCGGTGCCGGTACGTGTCGTTGCCGGAACGTGACGGTCCGTGCTGTATAGTGTGAATCAACCTTAATACGTAAGAGTAAAGTATCGTTGTGTTTGGTGAACGGATGAAGAAGCTGTTACTATATATACCGTCTACTTTTTCTCGCGGATCGGATAATTTACTAATCGCCACCACCCTGCAACGTGCCCGTAATTCCCCGTAATTCTCTTCCGTTTGCTCGTTAACGCCGCGTTCCGCGAGCGATTCACCTTCGTATCCGTAGCCTCTTGCAACAATAGCGAAACGGCCGCTTTTGTTCCGCGCGCGTAGGAAATAATTAATAACAATAGCGGTGCGGTGTACTGATACAAGGGAACCGCATAGGTAACCTTCGTTGCTCATTGTAACACGACCGCGATATCGTCGTTTGATATAGGCGCGTCGAGAAAGGGCACGACCGCGTTTAGAAAGTCACTCTCCGGATTAATCCGCGAGCGGTCGCGCGTCTGAGCGAAACGCCGTAACGCTCGTCGGAGATGCGAGTTGTAAGACAAGGTAGATAAGCACAAAGAATAGATAAAGAACCGAGATATAATGAGATATAAAAGTAAGAATACGTGGAGGAGGAACAGGTCTCTCCTCTCCTGGAAAGGGTAAAAAGTCTGCGAGCTGAAATCCCGTTTGTTGAAAAACAAAGATTTCGCTCACGGCACATCGCTCGCTTTCGAAATAAATTCGATAAGTATAGATAAATTAGATTGAAATGTAAGTTCAAGTAACACACGAAGATACTTAATATTTACACTAAGTTTTCATTTTATATATTGTATTTGAATCATAGCTTCGTTTATAATTGCAATTATAAAACACGGATTTATTTCGGGACGGAGAGTTTCTCGAGGTCGAATTTTTATGGAAATCATATATATATGTTTTTTGGAGTCGCTGAATACAAATCTGAGGTCAAAATTATGAAATTCAAAATGGCAGATTCAATATGACAGACGTATAGTAATTAATGTTTATTCATTTGCACCAAAGTCACTATTTACCGATTTTTGAAGTTCCTGAGAATTTGATGTCAAAGTTAGAAAATTCAAAATAGCGGATCTTTGACTTCAAATAATTAATTTTTTTGAAATATGTCCGAAAATTAATTGAATTTTTGAACATAACAAAATATCGATTTGTTGAGCTGAAATCATTTACCTAGTACTGACGAACTTCAAACAAAACGAAACCGGAAACTTAAAAATTTTATCATATGTTTTAGCCACTATATCAATTAAATTTTCTAATAATAATTTCACATCTTTGACGTCAGATTCGTAACTCAAAAACTCTTGAAAACTAAATTTCATAAACATTGCTTCATTAAAAAAATTTTTTTTAATTTTTAAATCCGCCATTTTAAATTTCGCAATTTCGATGACATATTTTTATTTAATGCCTTGAAAAACTCTAGACAACTAAATTTGATTAAAATTGGTCGATTAATTCCACAAATAAATTAGAGCGTGTTCAATATACGCCCATCTTGAAAGGATTAAATTATCGTGTTTGGAAATCTGAGTTCTGTTTTTATTCCATAAATTCTGAAATTTATTTTGCCAATTGCGACATAAAACTAGCAGCAACGATTATTTCGTACAAAAATACGATATCCGTCGGGAATAGTTTTTGGGCCATCGAAGGGTCGACGCGATATCGTTATCGACGTTATAGACAGACTCGCTGGGAAAGGGCACGACCGCGTTTAGAAAGTCGGTCCGCGAATTGATACGCGACCGCCGCAGGCACTGCGAAAGCAATCGGGTCATCGGGCGCACGAACACACGGCCTCACCTCTCTCTCTCTCTCTCTCTCTCTCTCGCTTCCCCGTACAGACATGCGGGATTTGAACAACAAATTTCAGTTGTTATACCGGCGAAAC
This sequence comes from Aphaenogaster ashmeadi, assembly GCA_003063805.1. NCBI lineage: Eukaryota > Metazoa > Arthropoda > Insecta > Hymenoptera > Formicidae > Aphaenogaster > Aphaenogaster ashmeadi. The sequence goes on along the minus strand of NJRQ01000268.1, from coordinate 190,111 downwards.
ACTTCCCACGCGCGACTCGCGCACAATAAGGTGAGAGCCGTGCCATGTCGGTCGGACATTACGCATCCGGAAAGCCGCGTCGCAGTTATGCACTGCCTTGTGACGAAATCCCTCAATGCCTCGCTGCACGTCCGCGATGCGAGGCAGTTTCCAAACGAAAAATCTACGACTCGCAGTCAGAGAAACTCGGAATTAACTCAATGCGCGAGATTGATGGATTAAAAAAGGAATACGATTAATGCAACTGTTGCGTAAATTCACCCAGAAAATTTCCTGGCAAATATTGAAATGTGAAATCATATTTATATTTCACTTTTATCTCGTAAATAATAATTCAAACCTAAATTCTTAAGCAGTTCTCGGGCATTGCTAAGATATTAGAAATTATTAAGCTTTTACGGCACATAGCACTGCTAGATAATCTATAATACTATATCCAAATATAAAGTCTTATTATCGTTAGTGATGGATTCAAGACAAGACAAGACAAGAATCGGACATACTTGTCTTGTCTTGATTTTTCAAAATTATTATGTCTTGATCTTGATAATTAATATCTTGTCTTGATTCTTGATTCTTACAAGATTCTTGCAAGATTCTTGATACTTTTATAATATCTATAAATATTCATTTACAACATTCCAATTTTATTATTTTTGAAAATTTTTATAAAATATCGAAAAAAATATATTTTTGCGAAAAAAATCTTCACTAAATACACAGAAAAGAAAAAATAAAAATTTTACAAAGTGTTATAATATATTAAAACATAAAATTATATTACTGGTAAGAATAGATATGAATATCAAATATTAAGAGACATTAAGGTATTGTCTTGCGTTAAATATTATTATAATTTTACACAAACATTTTTATAAAACATTTATGTTTTATTAAAATTTACGGTTTAAGTATTAGGCTTTATTAAGATTTAATTATTATAATTTCTTTTTCTTTCAGATTTTGGTATTATTTGGTATTATGTATAAAGCAATATATTGGTATTATTTGGTATTATATATAAAGCAATATATTTTTTATATATTCCTTTACAATATTATTATTTGAATATTAAAGATTTCTTATATTCAAAATAAGAAAAGACTTCGGTTTTCAATGAAATTAAAAGGTTTATTGTTTTTTTACCAATTTCAATTTTGCATTTAATTATTTAAAATTGAGAATGAAAGGGGGGATCTCAGCATGATTATAGTATAGTGTTAAATAACCTATATACATATATATAATTATACATATATATGTATATAATATAATTGTAATTTCAGTTGTCAAGAATCAAGAATCTAGATTGATTTTTCTTGTCTTGTCTTGATCTTGAAGTATAAATCTTGTCTTGTCTCGATTTTATCAAGCACAAGAAATTTGTGTTCTTGTCTTGAAATATCAAGACAAGACAAGACAAGATCTTGAAACTCTTGTCTTGTCGTCCATCACTAATTATCGTAGATATTCTGAATCACTACATCACGCCTTCCGTATAGCGTCATAACCAACCGAGATTGAACGTAAGAATAAAATACAGAGGAAAGAAAATAGAGAGCAAACACGAAGATCACAGTGGACGGCCTAATTTTTTTTATTTAGGCAAAGAGAAATTCTGAACATATAAATCAGCCATTTTGTAAAGAATATTATTCTAAAAAGTCCCGATTTTTCAAGTAGCAAAAAAAGACAGCATTAATACAACTATAAAGCCTATAAACTATAATGTATTACAATCTTAATATATTATCGAACTTACATTAACTTACTGAACAGTTTTTTTTATACGCAACTATGTACATGTACACATAAAAAAACATCGACGTATAGCGAGAATCTATTTTTGACATATTTCTCGGAAAATGAAGTCCTTCCTGTAAAACAAATTACCCGAATGTACATATATTTATTAATAAATAATTTGTTTTGCATATATGGTATATGAAATTCGTGTGCGCGTTATTCACAAAATGTAGCGCCAGTCATACTTTCTCACAATTTGCCCCTCTTTCCTCGAGGGGCTTGAATCATCCGCTGTAATCACTTTAACCACTATCTCCCCTCCACACCCTCTCCCCGGCCGCACACCTGCGAGCAACTCAATGTTCTGTGTTTCGAGGCACGAGGAGAAATTACCGAGCTTCTCCACCCACATTCCGACGATTATCCTCCCACAATTCGTAATCGCGCGACGTTTCCCCGCTGCATGTCGGTCGCCGCCGAGGGTAGAAGCCACGCGGGCGGACGCGACACGACCACGTACGCAGGCTCCCACACGCGTGTAGGCAAGGGCGTCCGCAGGATTTTTTCCAGGAGGGGGGGGGCATGATTCAAAATATTACTTCCAGAATTAGAATACTTATAATTTGAAAGGCTGATGCCAAGATGCTATAGACCATTATCCTCAAATCTGGTACATCGAAATGCTGTTCGAAAGTGGTATCAAATGAAAGGTCTCATCAATCTAAAGCCAAAAAAAATTCCAGCTTGGAGCGACTCA
>NJRQ01000268.1:107733-154474 GCA_003063805.1 Aphaenogaster ashmeadi | reverse complement strand
TAAATAAGTATGATTGGCGCTGAATCACGTGATTTAGTTAGCCAATCAGACCATTTCCCCCCTTCAATGTCGCTTCTCTCTTATATAGAACTCTAAAAACGGCGTGTCTCGCGCCTCGCGGCTCGATTGTGCGTCGCTTTAAATTTTTCTCCGATTATCGCGGAGTCGACGGGAGGTGCGAAAATGTGTACGCCCCCGCGACTATCGGGGGCCCTATTCTGTACTTGGCTACCGACGATTGTCGGTGTCGTTAACTAACGACAGCCAATGGCAAGGACAATCCTGGTGAAAAGCGCAACTCTCATAGGCTATCGCTCGCTAACGACACCGACAACCGTCGGTAGCCAAGTACAGAATAAGGGCCCCTGGATCTAACTACGTTCGTTCGAACCTGTCGCTTACTTTGCAAACAGAAAAAGAAAATGTCGGAGCGCGAATTTTTTGGAATTACTTCTGGGAACTGGAATCTCCAACAAGATTGCATTTTTATTATGTACAATGTGTATCGGAAAACAACGCGGTATAACCACAGACTTCTATATATACTACTAGACTGTTAACTCCTACCTGTGAAGTGTACCCAATTTTTATGTACATTCCGTGTTAGCTTATTTGGCGCATGCGCTCTGACCTATGTACAAATCTTGTACATAGGTTAGAGCGCATGCGCCAAATAACCTAATACGGAATCATATACCTAATCCTTTACATAAAAAGGATATTTTTAAATTTCAATATAAATTTTAATATTATATGCATACTTATTTAAATTTCTCTCAAATTATCAATTCAAATCTTACGCATGCGACCATATGCCTACGTGAATGTAAACAACATTCTTCGTAAGCTTATTTGGCGCATGCGCAGTACAGCACTTTTTCGAGGGACGCGTATATACGACCAATATATAAGAAGTTAATGCTGGATTCACACTGCATCCGACGTCCGACGTACGACGTCCGATATCCAATAGGAGAGTTTGTTTTCTAGAGACTTTAACTAGCGATATTAAAGTCTCTAATGCTGGATTCACACTGCATCCGACGTCCGACGTACGACGTCCGATATCCAATAGGAGAGTTTGTTTTCTAGAGACTTTAACTAGCGTTATTAAAGTCTCTAAAAAACAAACTCTCCTATTGGATATCGGACGTCGTACGTCGGACGTCGGGAGCAGTGTGAATCCTGCATATCAGTCTAGTAGTATTATATAGAAGTCTGTGGGTATAACGGACATAGAAGCGGGCCGATCTGCGTGCAATTAACTTTTTGGCGAAATTTTTTGCACGACTCCGCGCGTATTTAGCTCGCTGACCTTTAAACACGGCACATCCGCGAAACACACGGCGATCAGCGCGTTGCGACAGTGTTTTCGCGTTTATCGATTACACAATATTCATAACAAGAGTAAGATGATGTTCATGCACGTCCTTTGTTTATTTGGGAACAAGTTGCGTCATCGAGGTCGAAAGCGCACACCGCGCACGCAATCGCCGTCTGGCGTTTCATTAAGAATGAATGACAGTGCTTTCGTTCGCATATTACTATCTCCACTTACAAAACAAAGGCTCGGGATTCTGACCGGCGCGCGCAGCGCGCGGTGTCGCGTTTCTTTACTCCAATTCCTCGCGCTACGCGGATATCACGTATACCTAGATCATCGTGCATTCACGCCGTCCTCCGTGCGCCGCCGTTTCGCGTGTTGCACGTGATCGAATATATATAATTACGCATTGGAACATGCAAAACTTGCGGTCGAAATAATCACCGACGAATTAATCGAACGAAGTTAAAATGACGATTTAAAAGTTAGGCAAAGTTAAATGAAACCGTATATCTCGACCGCTGCCTGATGAAAAGTAATTAGCTGGTCGATTAAACTGCGTGGGAGTTAATTGTTTAGATATTATTCAAGCAAGCTGTTAGCGCACACGTTCCTCGTCGAATACACCGTGGCTCTGCGAAAACTTGGAAGATTCTACATCAATTATTCTACGATGAGTTTATCGAGGGGGGGGGGGGACTAATTACCTGCCGCGATACGAAACTTCCAGTTCGGAAATTCAATAAATTTCTCATCAGATAGTCCGTTAGCATCTTTGGCAGACTCATCCAAATTCATTTACGGTACCCTCGTACTAAATTTACCACTACAAGCGTAACATATTGCGTCATGATCAAAATTACATCAAAATCATATAACGGACAAAAAGTAACGATTAAGCAGGAACGTTAAAATTAAAGTGTGCGCTTGATTATTAAATAATAACAAACGCAATGAAAAAGAATAAATAGAATACATATTTAAAGCAAAGTAATTTAATGAAATAATTCACGGAAAAAAATAGATAGATTAGTTGATACAACCAACTTATAGCTTGCTAACGCAAGTTTAACATTTATAACTAATCAGATTCGATAGAATAATAACAAAGAAAATATATCTGAAAGCAGTTATGAGCATATTTTCTTTGCTACACTGTCAAATCTGCTTAATTATAAATGTTAAACTTAGCAAGCTATAAATTGGCTATTTTTTCCGTTTTGTTACAAGATTAATTAAACCGTAACAGAGAATTACTTTAGGCATTCTTAGGATTCTAGGAATTTCAAGCGTAAAATCATCTCCGCAGATGCAGAAGATAAAAAACGACGATAACACGGTTGCTGATGTAGTTTCCTAGCCAGGATAAAATATAGCGTATTATAACCGTATTATAATCATACCTACTGTTGAAATTCCGTTTTATCCCGGCGAGAAGTTTAAACGCGTCGCCGATCCGCGAAAATAAATGCCAGGAAGTAGCGTTGCTCGACAAAGCCGAAGCGTTATATACTGTCGTTTCTAGTCTGTTCTGTCTGCCAACTGTTAGTTTATAACGGATTCGTCGACCCGTTACCGTTGATAGTTCGTTATCCCGCCATCGTCATTCAGCGGACGATTTCGCGAGAAGCAATCTCTATGGATCTCCCGCCTGTTGTCCCGGCGACCGCTGTCGTTACCGGATCCAGCACTTGTGACTCGCAAAGTGCATTTTCCACACTTGCCATTCACGGTACGTAACATTGACGGCGACGAGGACGACGTGTGTCCGGTAATGCAGGCGGTCCGGTGCACAGCTGCACTCGTCTAACCGGTTACACGCGGCGCGCGCTGCACCGACGGAAAAATTGATAATCACTTATGCAACGGTCACTACCGATTGATCGCGCATTTCGGCGCGGTTAGAACCTTGAAAACACACGCGACTGCAACCAGTATCGATCGTTCACGCTAATCACCGCGCGATTATCTCCCCTTAAAAAAACAGACAACTCACTTCGGAAAGTTGGGAATTTCTCACGACGATGACAATTATGCGAACGAGTCCGCAATCGGTCGCTTCCTGTAGTTATTATCACGAGGCGTATCGGTAATATCGCATGAGGGTTTCATGTAAATTTTTTACTCTTTGCTCCTTTTGGAAAAATTTCTTTGTACACCGTTTATATAGACCGAGCGTTATATCGCGACGAGAGGACTGTCGCTTATGCACTTGCATCGCGGTGCATCTTGCACGACCGCATCTCGGCTCGGCTGCCACCCTGATACCGTGGCTGCAGTCGCAGCTGCGCCGACGTATCGTAATTGACATTGTGAGAAGGAGAACAACGCGGAGCCGTGAGACGGGACAAATTGACGGGCATTCGCCTTTAAGTATTTACACAAATCTCGACGAGTTCGGTGCTCGAGACGGCGCGCCGCGATTCTCACACGCGCACCTTCGATCTTTATACACGCGGCCGAATTTCGATTCGGTCTTGTCGAAATATTTATTCAACGCCGACATTTCTCCCTTACGTCATGGCGATCAGCGACGAATTTATCTGCGAAGCCCCGTTGTAAAATAAACAATCAGCCTCTTATTGCTACGTGCGATGTAATTCCGTCGCAGTTTGCGAATTTTAATCATCCGAAATCTCCAGAAGTCCCAATTCTCTCGCAAGGGAACCGAAACCAGGATGTATGTAATAAGGTCCAAAAGTTTCCGAAGGTGATAAAATGAAACAACCATTTTTATTTTTCAATATAATTACCCTTTCTTTCGGTACATTTTTTTTAACGAATTAATTTTTCTATGCCACTAAAACAATATTCTAAATTTTGTCCTCAAAATGTTTTAACCAGTTCACTGGTAATGACTCATATATGAGCGAAAAAAAAGTGCCACAACTGGTAATGACTCATATATGAGCACCATGAATAACTCTGTCAATTTTCAACGGATTTGCATTAAACTTGATAAATCCTTATAGATAAGCTTCTATGAATACGAAATTATTCGCTTTCACCAGTTTTGGCACAAAACGTTGATTTCGGATCCACCAGTTAACTGGTTAACACGAAAATAAAAAACAATTTTCAAAACTAAAGTCCGATTTGCGTGGGAAAAGTTTGCCAATGATGAAGAAATGATTTCTGCAGTGTTAAACCATTCTAAGGACTTCTTTTTTTAATGGTATAGAAAATTTATCATTAGAAATCAATTTATTATTTTAAAATATATATTGAAATAAAGGGTGATTATACTAAATAATAAAAATGGTTGTTTTATTTTATCACTTTTTTGTATCATTGGGCCGAAAACTTTTGCATATCTTTTTACGTACATTGCTATTTATTATAGTTGCTAAATCGGTCGCTGGATTTTTCTCGCGAAACCGGGATGCACGTCGCGGCGACCTAGTCACCGAGCGATTTTATTAAAGAATGCTCGAATATGAAAATTAATCCGAGCGTGTTCGTTTTCTTAAGCAATTTCGAAGAGACGGCGGGAGCGTATGTCCTGATCGGTTGCGCGCCATTAAACGTGACTCTTGGGGAAGCTTTCGAGTGTCAACCCTCAAAACTTCTCTTCTCAGTCACATTTCTGAATAAAACGTGCTCACATGTTTCTCTCTTTTTCTCTTTCTCTCGCCTCGTCATGTCCGGCTCGTTCCGATTTCACGCTCTTCCGTATTCATGTATTTTTCTCGTCTCTCTCTTTTTTTATGTGTCTTATCCACCTGCGCTGCATATTGTGCTTCCGGCAATCGTCAAACAATACCTGGCTGACGCATATATTGTATTGGAACAATACCGCAGTACGAATATATATATATATATCATTTTTTATATAGTCGACGTTTTGTAAAAAGTCAATGGCGTAGAAATAGGGTTTAAATAGTACGTTACTCCGAACATTGTATGGTTAATTTTACTTGTATCAAAAGTATACTTGGACCAAATTCTATGTCAATACTTTGAAAAAAGTTAAACACAAAAAAATTTTTTTAAAAACCTTTTTTCGTTTTTAAGGGGGTACTCTACTTTGTTGAGTCCGAGAAAGCCTGTTTTCAAGAATTTTTTTAAAAGAAAGTATTGAAGCTATTTGGATGCAACTTCTTTAGAAATATTTATTGATTTTTGTAGATTATAACAGTATTTTTTATTATCGCGGACTATCCAGTAGATAATGTATAGATGGCATTAAATTAGGGACTGTAGAAAAAACACTTCCTCTTTGCGGAAGTGATTGAGAGCCACTGTTTGATCTGAAACATAATAACAAAAAATTTTCTTAATTTGTATGAGTTTGTGCATCGTCTGAACTACAACCAATATTACACGGAGAAAATTTTATATTAAAAATTACTATGTATGGCAGTAGCCGTGGACTATTGCTGGAATTATAAAAATTTTTACTATGTAAAACAATGAAAAACATAGTAAACATTTTTATAATTCCAGCAATAGTTCACGGCTACTGCCATACATAGTAATTTTTAATATAAAATTTTCTCCGTGTAAAACTTGAAAATTGACAAAGGCAGCCTTTCAAAGATTAAAATGCGATTTTCGGTTAAAATTATAATTTTTTTGCATAAAAAACTATTGTAAATATCGCCTTGATTGTAGTTCAGACGATAGAGAAACATGTCTTTTATAAGCATGTCAAATTTCAAAGCAATATCTTTAATAGTTTTTTAGTAATCACTTCCGCAGATTTGAAAAATGTGTTTTTGAGAAAAATGAGTTTAAAGTTTTAAATGTTGTTATTTTATGTTTAATTATGGATTTTGGTTACTTACACTTAATCAGCTATTCCGGGGCCATAGAGTATACCTTTTGCTTCTTCAAACAAATCTTGTTCAGCAATTTTTTCGGCTTTACGAGCTATTTTAGCTTTCCGTGACTCGTAGAAGCTTTGATGTTCGGCAGCTTTTAATCGTTTGGCGTCGGTGAAAATTTTGGCTTGAGGACCAATTTTTATTCCCAACGCTTCCATGATTTTCAATAAAGATTAATATCCTTCATGAAAAGTACAAGCTGTGTGCTAGAAAAGCAATTTCTAATTTTCGATGCACAGAAAATATACTTCGAAGCGAATTGCCATACCACAACGTTGAAGCTCTCATTGTTATTTTGGGTATAGCCTCCGAGGCATCGTTTTAGTAAGTTTTGAGAAGAGAGATCTTCGTAAATTGGTTGAATGATTTCTTGAACCTTTTTATTGAGAGGGGGGAGATCGCGCGCCAATGATCGATGCTTGCGCGCCGCTTCAATGTATACGGCCTATAACTGCGACAATTATTCGAACTTACATTTCAAACTTCACATTCTCAAGGCTTCAAACTTTCAAAATATGTAAAAAAAATCGATGTTTCCAACCAACAAAGTAGAATACCTCCTTAAAAAATTTTGCACAATTTTTAACACCTTTATCTTTGAAACGAGTCCTTTGAAACCATATGTTTATATGAATTCTTCTTCATAAAGTGACTTTGAAAATCAACTCCTAAAATATTGGACAGAATTTAAGAAATATTCTATATGTATATATGCATATGCCTAATGTTTTATGCGGTCCCTCAAGGCATCCCATAAAAGATATAGCAAGAGAGATTGCTTAAAATAAAAGGGTATCATCCGGCCGTTCCGAGCTGTATGAATAATTCATATATGCATGTACTAATGAATTATATTGAAAAAACTATACGCGAATTCCTCCGATCAGTCGAAGTCCGTGTTTTGCGTTAAGTCCAGAGTATCATTGTTCTTTTTAGTACACGGAAAGAACGGTTTTGCTGAAATTTTAAAAAATTTGGCCAGATACAGATCTGAAAAATAATTTTGTTGGATCATCAAAATAATTATGTAGGACACTCCAACATAATGATAATGCTGCAAAAAGTTTTGATATTCTAGCAACTATTTTAGGCGTCCTACATAATTATTTTGATGATCCAACAAAATTATTTTTCAGATCTGTATCTGTCCAAATTTTTTAATATTTCAGCAAAACCGTTCTTTCCGTGTAGGGTTTTAGCGCGTCTCTTATAAATCTCTCGTACGTGTAATGTTGAAGTCGTATTTATACTACACAAAATTTATACTACAGTCGCGCACATGTCAGGTGCGTATTTATCAGAGGATGTCCAATGAAATGCATGCGGTGCAGTCGAGGCTAGGAGACGATTCCTCATGAAAAATCAAGTAAAAAGGATGGTGTACGGCTGGTCCCCGATTGGTTGGCGTACTTTTTGAATAGGAAAGTAAAGCGACACTATTTTACTGTGTATTAACACCTGCGCGCGTCTATTTGCTAGTGAGACACGTGTGACCTTAGAATTCATTTGCGTACTCGTTACGATGCCAGATACTGATACTGTCGTTGCTCGTTACTTATCTTTTAGAGAATCGCGAAGTACAACAAGTAGACTCGATAGGAGCTACAACGCTTCGATCTCCAGTTAATTATTATCTATTAATCTTCCGAGTTATTAACCTTCCGCGTATCCTTTTCGCGAGACCCAGGACGATTAGGCACCCGCAATTACACCGCATCGTTAATACCTGTCGCGAATCGCGTGCCGGTCGATCGCTCCCGCTCTCGTGAGTCCGATTACGCGTACACCAGCCCATCCACGCGTGTGCGTGTGTACGTGTGTACGTAACGCGAAACCCTCGTCCGGAATACAGTTATTCGGCGCAAGAGTTCGGCCCGTTCGCGTCGGATCCGCGACAGTCGCACGCCGCTCCGCCGGGCACGAGCATGACGACCACCTTCAAGGCTCCCTCGCGCACGTAACGTGGCGGGCGAAGACCCATCCATCCGTGTTCCGGTGCGCGCAGTGAAGTGGTGCCGCGCGCGTGTAGCGGCTCGTCGTTGACAGTTCGTCGCTTGCCGCGGACCGGCACGAGAGTCGCAGGACGTTGGACCTTCCTGGACGTAGACTCGACGGTGGAAATCGCTTCGGATCTTCGTGGAGTCAAGAAGGCTTAAACTTCATCAGGGCGCTAAGGGTGAGCGTCCCTTCCCCTCGCCCAGCGGTTGGTCTTGCTCTCCTGATAGAAAGTGATAGTGAAAAATAATTTTGGTGAACGCTGGGTTAACATCTGGTTCTTGCGAATTTGTGGTTCGCTCGCTGAAATCTGCCGTTTCTCGCTATCCGCGATGTGAGACAGGTTTGAGAGTTAATCGCCCGGCTTGCCTCGACTTGCCGGTAATTGTTAAGGGATCGCGTAGAGGAGAGAAGAACGCGGACTTCAAACCGGTGACGCGAGCTACGACTTAGAAGGTAATATGCACGTAGGTCTTACCTGCGCGGCTGCGCTTCGATCGGAATGACGACGAATCGAATGACAGTGAATTAAGGATGATCGCAACAGTCGCGCTGGAGCGTTAGTTAAGCGCTCGTGGCCGACGTGGGAACATCAATTGGGGACAAGTACGATCCGCGAAGTACGCATGAAGCGTGATTGAGATTAGCTTTCGCGGCATTGAAGCTTTCACGGTGAAATAAATAACGCGCTACGTGGACATTGAAGTGAACTGTTCGGACTAGTCTTCCGGATGAAAGAACGATAACGCGAAAACGTTACGCAGATAAAAACCTCGTTACGTGAGTTTATATCCGGTATATAAAAAGATTTCCAAAAATCTTGAACCAAACCATGACGATTAGCTGAAAAGTGTGTCACAACAAAGTGATGATTAGTCATTCCAAGTGATGCGGATGACTCGTCCGCGTCATCAGAAATCTTATTTTTCTGAAACAAAAACCAGTTCTCCGTTTGTCGGACTCTTCTCAGGTATCTTCGCTGACGTTCACAGATTACAAGTTCGAGCGTATACGTGTGTGACGTAAATTTCGTTTATCGGCGATGACGACTCGTTTCGACATGTTTCTCCGTTCCTCGGCGAGAGATACCCGCCGAATGGACACAGATCGGATTCCCTCGTCGAGACGAATTTTCGCCGCTGCCATCAGTCTTCCGTTCTCCGCGTTGTGGACGATCGTGCGATTCGACATGTCCGACGTGACCGCATTGCAGTGTGTATAGTACGTCCGCGTATCGATTGGCCGGTGAAGTTTGCGCCGCAAGTAAACTCGCCAAGTGACCGCGAGTGGCGAAGCCGGAAGATCGAGGGGATCGAAACTTTTCCGAGCGGCTATAAGTAAGAACGGCCCGATACTCTGCGTAAATTGCTCATCGCATCGAACGGAAGGGAGAAAGAAAAGACAAACGAGACGAAGAAGCTGACTGATCGAAGAGAATCCAGGGAATCCAATTTCACTATTGGTTTTTTCAAGGCAACAGATAGCCTCTCGTGAAATAGAAATGTCGGCAAGAATTTAGACAGGATATTAATCTCCAAAGCAACTGAAGGACAGCATAATTTAATTTTAATGTCATCTTAAAATAGAAAACTATCATTTCGTCTTGACCTAACGAGATTAATGTCGTCAATATTGAAATAACTTGCCGAGTTGTTTGGCAGAGAAGAGAACGTATGTGAAAATCGAATTTGTCCTTTATTTAAGATACCACTGGACGTATAAAGTCAAAACAGCGGAGAAACGCTGAAGATCATCTCCGGCGACTCGTAAACGTTTAAAAGACAGAAGGACAAGTCTCCGCGTGACACAAACAGGCGTTTCGTGAGCTCGCGCGATAATCACCTGCGATTACGGTCTAAGACCGTAGTCTCTCGGGACGGACGGCAAATCGCTAAACCGGGGTTAAGCAATCCCTCGGCATTGTTCGTTGCGACGTGAAAAATAACGGGTGTCCCGGCCGCGGGTGCGATTGTGTGCCGCGCGGGAAAAGAGAAGCGAGGAGGTGGGTGCGTGAGCGAAATAAAGAGCCGCGCGTGACTTCACGCTTCGGACGCACTGCCGGGTAAGAGGGCAGCGGCGAAGAAGAGAATCGACGCCGCGGAAACGGACCGTTTCGAAATTCGATTGTTTCGTGGCTCGTTAAAGCAGTCGTCGTGGAACCTTGAGCTGTGGCCGTAGTGTGTGTATCCCGCGCGATTTTCCTCGAACTGCAATTCCCTTCATAACGGCGGCGACGGGAAAGCGACGTGCAAGACGAGGAGGATACGTCGCGGGAGAGAGGCAGGAGGAGAGCCTTTGTTCGGTGACCTCCTGGACCGAAACATCCGAAAAGGAACGAGATTATAATTAACGGGCTGTTATCCCAAGGACATATCTATCGTCTTCGAGATTCGTATTCGAGAGTGAATCGAGGAGAGTTTGCAATAACTGGGTACATTTCGGTCACGTTTGGAGGAAGAAGAAGAAGAAGAAGAAGAAGAAGCCCATTTCCCCGGTAAATCATCCGGGAAGGGGCAACGAGATTAATTAGCCGATCTTTTATTCCAAGGCGGAACTTGTTATTTGAAATTAATCGAGCGGTCGCTTGCGGTACCTTGGAAATCAGGTCTACTTCACGTAACGATTGTGCACTCCACGAGTGCAGGAAAGGAGAAGGACGAACGCAGCTCGAGGAAGTTACATCTCCGTATTCTGCATATCGTGAAAAAAAAAGACGATAAGAACGAGGGAGGCGAGATCTCAGGAGGAGAGGATCGGGGATCTTGTTGGATGACTGTAGAAGACGACGGTCGTTGACGTCGCAGGGTGATATGAGATGAGGATGAACCACGATCCAACGATCTGCCATCAGTACTTCTACTGCAGCCAGCGTCGGCATCGCGTCAGGTATTGAAGGATAATTCGCAGGCAAATGCGCAATAAATTTGCAAAAATATAAATACACGTACGTTACGTCATTGCGATTATCATGGAAACTAGTTTACGGATTTGAATCGCGCTTCGCTTGAATAATTAATTGTGAGCTCGCGGCTTCGATCGAAACGCCATGCTTTGTGCGCGCAACATGTCGCGCTTCAATTAACTCCAACCGTTTATTGCCGGTCAACTATCGATTAATGGACGAACGTGGACAATGAGCACCGGGCTGTTTCCGCCGACTCGGTCAGTAATAAATCGATCAGTAATAAACAAGTATGTAAGCTGTCTGGGAAGGACCGTGAAATATTCCGCGCTAACGTGTCTTATGTCCATTTCCATCAATGTAGGTTAACTTTAATCTCGGTTTAACTTACTCTTTGTCTCTTTCTAATTCTTAAAGTTAATCTAAATTGGTGGAAATGGACGTTAGACATCGAGATTATGTTAGAATTTTTTTGACGTCTCCTGACGTCTTTTCAACGCGCACGTAGCGTTTTATTTGGCGACGTCGTTGGCGATTCGGCACTAAATACATTAGTTGGTCGCGGTAACGGTCGTCAGGAACGTGTAATTGATAATAGCAGGTCGCGTGAGGAGGACCGCGGAGGGAAATTTATTATCGCGGGAGTTGTTGTTTGCTCGCGGGCGATCCGAGGAGCAAACTCACGTCCGTGGAAGGACGGCGATTACGATTTCATTCGCCGTAGTGTCTTTCTTACGGTTTTACGGTCGTCCGATTACACGCGAGTGGCGAGTAGCGAAGCCGCGGGACGATTCCCCGCTTCCTCTCGGCGCGCCGTGTAACGCCGCTCTTACCGTGCAACAAACAAAGTCTCGTTGTATCCCGGTGTAATGCTCCACGGCTCCGCGACATCGACTTAACGAACCGTGTCGGGCCGTAGTCGTCGTAACGCTAGTCCCAGTTGCGGCGGCGCCCCGTCGGATTGCTCGGCGTATTTTACACGCGAGAGGACTCAACGACGTTTCCGCATCGACAATATTTCCCCGCGCACGGAAAAGAAGTAATGTTGTATTAACATCACGGAAAGAATGGTTTTGCTGAAATATTAAAAAATTTGGCCAGATACAGATCTGAAAAATAATTTTGTTGGATCAACAAAATAATTATGTAGGACACTCCAACATAATGATAATGCTGCAAAAAGTTTTGATATTCTAGCAACTATTTTAGGCGTCCTACATAATTATTTTGATGATCCAACAAAATTATTTTTCAGATCTGTATCTGGCCAAATTTTTTAATATTTTAGCAAAACCGTTCTTTCCGTGCTGCATTAAGGCTAACTGAAAGTAATTTTGTTAATTCAATAACAGTATTAATGAAGCACACACAAATAATCTCGTCTTATAAAACTATTATTGAACTAACAAGATTATTTTCAATTAGACCTAATGGAAAAAAATGTGTCCCCGCACGGGAAAAAAATAATGCTGTTAATACATTTTTCCCGTACATCCGACAGCTACGAACGACCCGTTCGCTCGACGAACATTCGTTAAGCCCTAATAAGTGCGTTTGCGGAAAATTAAGTTTAATTTGTAATTAAATTTTTGACAAAGATTAATCGGCGTGATTATATTAATACTTTATATATGCAAATCGATACAGAGAAAAAAAATTTGTTGAAAAACCAAAATATTTAGTCCGATACGTTCAACTAAAACATTTATGTCCATTTACACCAATGTAGATTAACTTTAATCTCGGTTTAACTTACTCTTTATCTTTTTCTAGTTCTAAGAATTAGAAAGAGATAAAGCGTAAGTTAAACCGAGATTAAAGTTAATCTACATTGGTGGAAATGGCCGTTATAGTTGGTTTAACTGAACATTAATTGAATTAAAAAGGGTACAGTTCATTCATATCAACCATCAAAATTTTTAAATCAAGAATTAGTTAATTCAACTAATGTTCAGTTAAACCAACTAATGTTTTACGTTGAACGTATCGCACTAAATATTTTGTTTTTTCAACAAATTTTTTTTCTCAGTGTACAGAATTAATATTTAGTACCTACTGAATACTCGATTAACGGAAAGATTGTCACGTATGACGGCTCGCGTGAATCAGTCTTCGTTTGGTATCTTGCCAAATCTCCTGGAATCTTTCGCAAGTTATTGACCGGCATTCTATGTCAAGGTTGCGCCATATAATATGCTCGTTCGCGTTCGCGGCATGATAGTCGCGTCGTCTGGCGCCGGTTTAAAACTTAAATACAAAGAGAAAACGCGACGCGTTTCAGGTCTTAACAAACATACGTGGCATGCGAAAAAGAACGCGACTTCTCGAACGTCTCGTCGACGGTGCGCCTTTGTCCAAGTATGGAAAACCGAGCGGTCATCGGCATATTGTAAAATGAATGTATCTCGACCTTGCAGCCTCTCCTTGAAAAAAATTGCATGGCGACGTCGACGCCGTGTAATTTCGCGGAGGTAGGCGACGTTAGATAAAAACATAATGTGTGTCAAGTAAGTGAGATACGCGCTATAATACCTGCGGGTAGATCGAAAATGCCGGCTGCTTTTTTCGTAATGAAGTAATGGACGAGGCAGCCAAGAGACGAGGAAGCTTCGTGAATAATGTAGCGTTTCCTTCGATCAGTACGGAATAATCGGGTTCCTTGAGCACGCGATATTTTGTCTCTTATTTCTTGCGATGTCCCTCAGTTTCTTCTCCCGATTTTCGCAAGCTTACGTGGAGATTTTTGAGTCGAAGTTAATAATTTTCCGACAAGGACAGATCGAAGAGAGAAACCTCAAAGAAAGAGGTCATTCATAAGTACATCGCGATATGTTGCAAATGCTGCGGAAAATTAACGCTTCTTTATTATAATAAGAGGACGCGACATCTCTCGCAGAGACGACAACGTTAACTTTCTCATGACAGTTGCGTCTCGGTGTCGCAAAACTCCACACGCGACGACGTCTCTCGTAGATCTTATCCATAACGGATTGCGGCACAAACTCGAAGTCGAAATCGCGTTTGGCAAGACGCGGTTAGATTTTTTTCTTACGGCCGCAGAGTTGGCTAATAAAATAAACTCGCTGTTCTGTTCAAAACCGTCTGCGGCTTAAATCAACTGTTAAATCGAATCAGAGGCGGCTCGAGATATCTGGCGTCGAATGCGGATCAAGGCTGCGCCGGATTCAGCGCCTCGGAGAATGTCCCGTACGATTAGCCAGTTTAGAGAGGCGGTACGTTTAACGTAAGAATCTAATTCGCTTTAATGTTTTAATCATAAGTGCCTAGATCGCTGTTTAAAGTTCGTTTAACGCGCGACTTGGGCACAGTCGTGCGTGCGTCACGGTTCGTGAACTTAAACTCTATAACATTATGCAAGAATAATGTAAGGGTGCATGCAGAAATAAATACCAGCCTTCAGAGGGCTCGGTAACGTCCTTTGCGAAAATTTAACTGTTAAAAATTTAATGCATAATACGATTCATGCACTTGAAAAATTGCTTAATTATTTTGTTTAGGCATGTTTGTAGGATATTAAATGGTCCCTTCAAACATATACCTAAATAAGAAGAAAAATGGAAAGAAAATGGGGAAAGGATAAACAGGCGATTAGAGCGGGATGTTTAATGGTCGATCGTTATGAGGGCGAATTTTCTGCAACTTCTACGGCTTATTTCACAAAATCGTGAAATTACATAAGTAATTTTCGACAGCGCAAATTATGCGGGTGGAGAAACGTTTGTTTGCGCGCGCTTATGCAATATGTCGAGTATGTACACGCGTATTTGCTTAAAGACATCGTTATTTTGACAGATACGTTTTCGAAGCTATATAACGCGAATATATATTACGTTCGCATTTCCTTGAGATTATTGAGTAGCCTCGCAGATTGATCAGGAGATTATATGGGATTGAGTAAAAACACTTTTTATTGACGCGATGTGTTATTTCTTTTTTCTCAGGTTATAAGGATGGATCGTTGATTTTATCTCTGATCTCATATTGCAACTATGTTAATATTATTCGTATTGAAGTATTCGATTGTGTGCAACGTACGATCGATAAAAATAACATGGCAGAGGCTCCGCTAGTAATTATTTATTTTATGCGTGTGTGAAGATGATAATATGTGTATAGTAATGTATGACTTTAGAGAAATATCAATGCCAGGAAAAAATACCAGGTGCAGAATAAATTCATCAATATTTCTCACAATCAATCTTCTTCTTTTGATACTTCGTCTTTCTTTTTTCCCCTTCTCTTTTTTAACATTAAATACCTAAATTCTTTCCTCACATTGGATATTAAATATCGATATGCGACTCAGTAAGAAAAGTCGTTAAAGAATTTAATAATGGAAACTTTTAATGGAAACAACCGAATAGAAATTCTCAAATTCATCATTTCATGCTGTTCCCATGGAGAAAATATTCTCATATTCTTTCCTATGATCCGATCGCAGTTAGAATTATGTTGGATCGTCGGTGTAGACACACGGTTGCCACTTCTCCGGCTTTTTGAATGAATCTCCGGCTTTCCGGCAGATGGAAAAAAAATCTCCGGCTGATCACTCTTTTAATCACAGTTACCACCTTTAGACTAGTATTTACACACACACACATACAAGTGCGCGCACAGTATACACGTGAATAATTTTAGTTTCCTCCGGTTTTTGAAAGGAATATCCAGCAGCAGCAGGTTTAATATTAACGACCTTTTTTATATAGAGAAAGCAAGAAAAGAAAAATGGTAAATTCGAAAATGGTACGTATGTACATTAGTTGTAACTATTTTCTTTTTTAAAATTGATCTCCGGCAGAATACTAGTCTGAAAGTGGCAACCGTGTGAAGACATTACGAGTGCTATCGAATTATATAATTTCTAAATAAGATTCTACTCCAACGCAATCTCGATGTAATCTAGTCAAAACATTGATATTTTTTTAAATCTTGTAAAAATACTTGATATGTCTACATTGTACGCTTATCACGTTATCGCCGGCTGTCTGTACTAAATCTACAATAACAAAGCATTTTTTGATATTTGGTCACCCAATAACTCGATCATCAAAAATTGTCTTGCGTTCTCGCGATGTAAAGGCCTTAACAGAATGGCTGAGAGCCTTAGCAGAATAACTGACGTATAATTTCAAGACAATTTTTTATGCTCTAAATCGTTGTGTTAAGTAACGCACAATAACTATCTTGTGTCTGGTGTCTTAAACTAAAGAGTCATTCTGTTTGTGATTGATGACAAACCGCTGTAAAAGCAAAAGAAGACACAAGACAGTATTCTGCGTTACTTCGGACAAAGGTTTAGAGTATTGTTTTTAAATTACAAGTCAGCCATTCTGCTAAGATCCGCTGGATTTTACCACGATTTTCCAATAATGTACACTGGGAAAATGTGCGTGTGCTTGCATCCGTTTTTTATTTCGTATGCCGTGACACACAACGCAGAAATACACTTTACGCACCCGCCGAATTTCGAGGCACTCATACCAAGGACAATACGCGTTTATTGCGCAAATATTCGATCGCATGGTTAATACAAATATTTTATCAATTCTGCTCCTGAATAAGCGCCAGGCTGACACGCCGACGGGCACAAATGCGGAACGTGGATGTTTGTATTCTGCGATCGCGATTTTTTTCCTGAGACCTCGCGAGATCGCACATGTGCGTCCATCCTTGAAATCCACACGCATGAGATTCATAAAATAACAGAGGCATTTAAAGCACACGATTAAGCATACGTACATACGTATGTACAGGATGATTCAGAAGGAAAGGGAAATATTTTGGAAGTATAGGTACAATAGAGGAGAGTAGGTATTGAAAAAAAAGTTCCTATGCAAATGTTTATTCCTGATTATTATGGAGATAGAGCTGTTTGAATTTGATGATTACGGCTATTCTTTTCTCTCCCCTTTCTTCACTGCGCAACTCTTCACGATTTAATTGGCAATTGTCTGTTTTAAGTGACACTTTATAATGTTTTGTATTATTTTAGCGAAAAATGTTTTTAACAATGTCAGACATCTTTACATATGCCGAATATACTAAGAAAACACGATGTCCAAGGACATAAGACATCTCATAAGATGTCTTTAAGACGTTTTTAAGACACATTGTACAAAATTGTCTTAAAAACATCTTATAAGACGTCTTATGTCCTGATTTTGAACATCGTGTTTTCTGGGTGTTAGCTTCATCGTGCCGAATATTATAGCTCTATTATGCCGAATATGTCAACTTTATCATGCCAAATATGTCAAATCTATCGTATCAAATATTACAGTTCTATTTCCATAACGAGAGAGTAAGTCAAGAATAAAACTAAAATATATTTGTAGGATTTTTCCTATAATGACGCACATACTCCCATTATCTCCCAAAATATTTCCCATTTCTCTTAAATCACTCTTTATATATACACATATACGCAGAGTGTTTAAAAAGCCCCGGAATGAAGATAAAAATCTCGAAAGTGAAACATTTTAAAGAAAAATGTTACATACAAAAATTGTTAGGTATCAGGTAATGCATTAGATGGGTATATCAATTTAACCTTGAACTGAGTCGTCAAGATCTCTTTGAATTTTTTAAATAGAATCTTCTATTTTTTATTGTATATTCTTGTAGCGTTTGTCGAAACAAGAATATTTTGGGAACATTGGTCACAAACCCCTTATCATAGAGAACTTCTTGAGTTATGAATCTTAAAAGTTTAGGACCCGCGTGAAGTTAGCCCCTAACATTAAAAAAATTAACTTTCTGTAGCTCATTCGATTGCTCATCGTTTGCACATGTATGCACATTTCGAATTTTCGTTTGCACACTTCTAATAAAAAAGTTATTAAAAAAACAATTTTGGGGGGGCCAACTTCACATTAGCCCCCTAACTACGAGCAAATTAGATTGAAGTAACCTTAATCGATAGATTTTCGTTTGCACATTCCTAAACAGATCGATTTTTCGTTTGCACACTTTTAGTTAAAAAGTTATTAACAATTAAAGTTTCGAGAACAGTCGATTACGGTAGATAAGCTCGAAGCACGGATACTGCGTTCAAAATGGCATTAATCGATCGATTTTCGTTTGCACATTCCTAAACAGATCGATTTTTTGTTTGCACACTCTTAGTTAAAAAGTTATTAAAAATTAAAATTTTGGGGGGCCAACTTTATACTACAAAAAGTACGTTTCCGTCGCGAATTCTGAAGATATGCGTTTGTAACGGCACCAATCGATAGATTTTCGTTTGCACATTCCTAAACAGATCGATTTTTCGTTTGCACATTCTTAGTTAAAAAGTTATTAACAATTAAAGTTTCGAGAACAGTCGACTACGGTAGATAAGCTCGAAACACGGATACTGCGTTCAAAATGGCATTAATCGATAGATTTTCGTTTGCACATTCCTAAACAGATCGATTTTTCGTTTGTAACAATTAAAGTTTTGGAGGGCCAACTTTATACTACAAAAAGTAAATTAAAATTGTTAATAACTTTTTAACTAAGTAGTGTGCAAACGAAAAATTGATGTGTTTAGGAATGTGCAAACGAAAATCTATCGATCAAGGCTACTTCAATCTAATTTGCTCGTAGTTAGGGGGCTAATGTGAAGTTCTCCTCCCCAAAATTGTTTTTTTTAATAACTTTTTTATTAAAAGTGTGCAAACGAAAATTCGAATGTGCATACATGTGCAAACGATGAGCAATTGAATGAGCTACAGAAAGTAAATTTTTTTTAATGTTGGGGGACTAACTTCACGCGCGTAAGTTTAGGTACCACCGGCATTAATTCAAAATGTACTACGTGGGAGTTCACGATCAAATTTACGTTTCTTTGTTTTTAATCAAGATAACTTTGACACTATATATGGATACATATAAAACAGGTCTGTATAGCTTAATTAAACAGATGAAACTGCAAAAGATATATTTATTTTGCAGTTTTAAATATAATAGTGATGTAAGTATAATAACGGCGTAAATAATAATCTTTGTTACTTCGCGAAGGCCTTTGAAGCTCTTCTATAATGGAAAGTGTAACATTTGAATGAAAACTTGTAATATAATTAAACGGACTGTCATACGCCGCGAAGCATGGATACTAAACGGCGTTTCTAATTGATCAAGGATCAATTCGTTCTCTGCACATGTGTTCGGCCTTGTTAGACAATGTCATTGGAATCACCCAGACTCCTAATATACGACGCGCTCGCCTTGACAGATTTTAACGATCAATGTAGCTATTTTCCCGAACGAGTCGATAAACATCGCTAACGGGGATGCGCTGTCTTCTAAATAAGTAAGACGTTTGTGCGAGGCGAAACCTTTGAGTCAATCCTGTCGAGCGAGACTCTCTTCACTTTCCAGACTGGCAAGAGTGAACAAACAAAGATTAAAAGTAAAGTACTAAAAGTGGTATTCTGAATTATACTATAAGCAAAAAGCCTTTGCGATCTCGTCGCGATTCGTTCGGAAAATTTTGCAAATCCATTTATAAATTCAAGTTTTATTAATTCTCTCGCAAGAATTAATAATTGACGATTTCCATGAAAATGACATGTATTAACACTAGAAATACCGAGTGGTTATTTTAGATCGTTTCTATTTTTGAAATTAATGCAGTTTTTGCATATCAAAGATAGAATTTCAAAATTTTCAGACTTTTCATCAATTAACAAGAAGTTAGAAAATTTTTCAATCCTATCCTTGATATATAAAAATAGATATTAATTTAAAAAATAGAAACGATCAGGAATGACCGCTCGTTACTTTTTTCGGCATTCGTCTGTGATACTCGATTTGTGTTTTATTGTCGAGTAATCGGGTCGAGACACCGGCCGCTCCGCGATTTACCGTTTCAACTGTTTCGCGGGATATTTTCATCGAAATGGTCAGCCTCGATCGACCGGACTGACCCACGCAAAATCAGGCACAGATCCGAGCCGAGCCGAGCGAGCGAGCGGAAGAGAAAGAGGGAGACCGTGTGGTTATCGTGTCAAGAGTGTGTGGCGGCTCGCGTGCGCCTAATCGCGAACGGCATCGGTTAAGGGGCCGTTCGTTCGGGGTTCGCGGTCATTAGCGGTGACCACGACGGTTTGCCGTATCGATCTCTCCTCCAAACCCGCCGTCCACTCTTTGTCATTTCCTCGGTTTTTAACGACCTTCGGACCTTTCGTGCTCCCCGAAAATATCCATGACGTCAATTAAAAAAAAAAGAACAACTCCTTTCGCTTCTCGTGCGGTGCACCGGGCGGAATCGTGTCGACGATGCCGAACCGATAACACTCTCGTGCCGACGATCGCGATCTTTAGTACTTTCCCGGAATACTGCGAATAATGCTCGTAAAGATTAGTCAGAGTTAACTGTCCGTAAAGACAATGTCCGCGTTAAAATGTCAATTCTCCGTAATTAAACGGGAGCGTAGATCTCAAGTTAAATGTTAAACTGACATTTGCATTTAGCGGCATCTGTTTATATCTAAGTCAGTAATCGGTAAAAAAGCATTAATAATTTAATAATTTGGAGATGCATTATTCATTGGCTGTTCAACGTGTAAATATGCAATTCGTATCGAATCTCCAAGATAAGAAAGTCATATATACGTCGAGTTTAATAATACAGCTTGCGGTATAATTGATCGATAAGAACGTACTCTATTATCTGTGTTATATAAACTGTGTTATACAGCTATTAATGCGGGCCGTTCGTTTTTTTATTGTTCAGGTATACCTCTGGCATACAATCGACATGAATTCGCGATACTCGTGCCGTGCTAGTTAGGCGACACGTGATTCCCACTCTCATTTTTCGAGCACCAGTACGTGGACGGTCGATCGACGATGAAAAATTCCAGAATTATTCGTGCTTTATAGTAATACATGGCACAAATTGTTGCGACGTCAATCCGCGTATCGTCAAATAATTTACGAGCGTTTGAGATGACAAGTAACGCCTTCATTAAGACAGAATGATCTGCGCGAGAGGTACATTAAGATATCTTACAATAAGATATCTTACAATAAATTATCAGAACACAATAAAATATATATGGAATTAATTTGCTTATTTTTTGCTATTTTTTGCTTTCAAATGTAATTTTTTTGCTCTAACCATTCAAAAGCCCTTCGTAACTTTTGAATGAGCAAAAAGAATATTTTTGGTTGTAAAAAGTAGCAAAAAAATAGTAAATAATTTTAGCATTATTAATTTTTTGCTTTGACTTACGTATATGCAATTTTTTACAATGGCGTGGTAGCTTAATCTTAACTATGTAGCCCTTCGTAACTTTTGAATAGTTGGAGCAAAAAAATTATTTTTGAAAGCAAAAAGTAGCAAGAAATTAGCAAATTAATTCCATATATAATTTATTGTGTTCTGATAATTTGGCTTATAGATAGCTTAATATACCTTCGAGCGAGGATGAGAAGAGATTATTCTTCGTAACTATGTATTATTAAGTTGGCGCAGCCAAAATGTTTATTATTTACGAGAAGGGATGGCTCGTTGCGACGTTAAATTATAAGAGTCAGGTATATAGGTACATTGTGTATTCCCTTATTCCTCCTGAGTTAAAATCGAGATATAAACTAGTGATCGCTTATTATTATATTAATAAATTTATTCTTAAGTGAAAGATGGAAAATAGATATCTGAACGGCCATGCTATATATATTCAAACTTCGGCATTCTGCTGCCCGAGCTGCGTAAAACATGTGCATCGTGTTTGGGGAGAATAACGTTAATGAGCGTGCAGCCCAACAATGGTTGAGCAAATTTCGTAGCGGAGAAGCGATACATAGAACTTGAGACTATTTAAAGGGTTATTAGTCCAGTCTTTCAAAAGTAAAAATCGGAGCTTGTACAAACAAGAAATTTATAGTTTAAAAACGCGTCAAGAACAATACTTTAAATAAATTATACAGTACCGGCCAAAATTATATTACCTTTAGATTTTTTGAGCATAAATTGTTTTAAGGTGCACGGATCTTTATCAAATCATAACATGTTTTAATGGTAGGTATAGCTTACTGAACAAATAACTTCATTAAATAATGAAAACAATAACTTGCGAAAAATTAATTTTATTCGAAATCTCCAAAATATGTTAAATTTAATAATAAACTTTGAATCATTATAACAAGTATAAATTTCTTGAAAATGAACAACCAATCCATAATTTATATTGTACGACTCTAGTGCTTTGTAAATTATGGATTCGTTATTCATTTTCAAGACATTTATAATGATTCAAAGTTTATTATTAAATTTAACATATTTTGGAGATTTCGAATAAAATTAATTTTTCGCAAGTTATTGTTTTCATTATTTGATGAAAAGTTATTTGTTCAGTAAGCTATACCTACCATCAAAACATGTTATGATTTGATAGAGATCCGTGCACTTTAAAACAAGTTATGTTCAAGAAACATAAAGGTGATATAATTTTGGCCGGTACTGTATATATATATATTTTTTTAAATGGATTCTATTTTTTAAATCCGACATTGGCTGCACCGATCCGATATCTCGATGAGAGTTTTTACATAGATTGTAATCCTAAAAGAATTATAATTATAAATAGAAATAATAGAATTATAATTATATTTATTATAATAATATTATTATAAATAAAAATAGAATTATATAAAATAGGAATCACACGTAACACTTCAGAATGTTCAGTCTTCATACAGACACGACTCGACACGAACGTGTTTCTTTTTGTAATAATCCTTCCTGTAAAGAAACAGAGAAACACAAACGTTTACGTATATACGTGAAACGAGTTGCTTGACGTTTATTTAATAAATAATGCATGCGAGACCGTTTGAAGGCGCACGATGACGCACCGACGAAACTCAGCGAAGAAACCTCCGCTTTGACGGGCAACGATCGTGATATGCTCCATCTCTCCTATTTTGCCTCTCCATTCCGCGATAACGGTACCGATCTGACGGTCGATCTGTTATCGGCATTACCGCGCGATCTACCGGGTGTGTCCGCCGTCGTGCGTGATTTAAACCCCGTTGGGATAATCACGTTAAGTACACGATAGAGCCCGCGAGTCGTAATTCACTGTTGATTCTCTTCGTGCATCATCGGCGATCGCCTTATTGGATTTACGAAGGTCCCTCTTATTCGCGCGATTACTCGTTACAGCGATTAGATCGGGATACCAAGATTTCTCGCTCCCGCTAATTTTAGCGCGGAGGACGTGTCTTCTGCGCAGGATGAATATACCTCGCTGGGTATATCCGTCTCTGTAGGATCAGACGGACAAGTTTACGGTAAGACGCGATAAGACCCTTTCCGCATCAAGACGGCGGCACGCGATAAAATTGCACTCGACCCAGATTTACCGCAGACTATAACGTGACCTCAGAATCTCAGCATTGGCTCGCAGATGACATGAGACTCAGAAATCGAGACGTACGCGATAAAATGCAATCGTGCTAATTTTACGACGTGTAAATGAGACTTGTTGCGTCGGAGATTAATCTGCTTTCGCATATTTCCTTCCTTTAAATATAAATCGGAAAATAAATCGTATGCTTTTTAAAATAAACAGCTGAGGGCCCTATATATAGATATCGATACAGAATCCAAGATTTATTTTATTAATGTTAAGATTTATTAGCACATTGACGGCTGGCGTACATCTATAAATCGTCAACTACGAGTTAACTCGTATTCGTTATATGTTAATCTGCTTTCGCACAATTTCTCTTTTTAGCATAAAAATAAAGTATAAAAATAAATTAGATGTTTTTTAAAATAGGCTGAAAATACCTTGCAGAACTGAATGTCCTCGAGATTTATCGGATATAGATATAAAATCCAAGGTTTATTTTATTAATATTAAGTTAAGTTTATTAATACGTCGATTGTGCCATTGTACATTTAGGTAACTTTATCCTCGATGCAATTCTTAGCATGTTATTTTAATATGCCACTTAATTATATTTATTCTTCACAAAACTCGCAATAAAATTTTTATTTCTCTTTCCAAAAAAATCGAATCGGCGAATAGTTAGCGTCCATATATAGATCGCCAACTACGAGTTAATTAGTATTCATCAACCCGTTATTCTGCTTTCACACAATTTCTCTTTTTAAGTATGAAAATCAATTAGACGCTTTTTCAAATTAACTGAAAATACCTCGCAGGGTTGAGTGTCCTCGATTTATCGAAAATAGATGTCGATACAGAATTCAAGGTTTATTTTATTAATTATTCGAGTCCACTGATGATATTAATATTAATATTTGTATCATTAATTATTGAGGTTTATTTGTTGCTAACATTAATATTTTTTTATTAATTACTCCTATATAATAATGATGTATTCTTATGTGTGGTATCGATTCCAGGATATGCGAGAGGCAGAGGGACGCCGACAGGCATAACGATAGGGGCGAAGATGACGACGAGGACGAGAATCCTTTGGGGAAGTGGCCTCACGCCCTCAGTTCGACCCTCGCGTGTCTCGGCTGCACTCTGGGACTTTTTAACATCAGCAGATTCGCTATTCTTAGCGTGCAGTTTGGAGGTGAGCGCCGTAACGCGTGCGTCAGCCGCAGGAATACCGCAAACGCGGATCCGTCACGTGGACTCCGTTAAAAAGTCCCACCGAATTCTTTTTCGCGACGCAACGGTTGTGCAACAATCGGGGAACAAAGGAAACTTTTGACGCGCGTAATTTTTGCGGAACGGTTTCAGGGAGTAACCGAGACCCCGGTCTTGTTTCGACGTGGTCGGATTTCGACGTTTTCAGCACGTAGAAAACGCGTTCTCTATATTTACTCGTGACTGAAACCAGGAATTTTTTAAGATCCCATTCAAGTAACAGAGAGTCTATAGTACTTTCCCAATGGGAGTTTATGGTACTTCTCCAACTTGAAGCCATCATAAGCCATCCAATCGCGCAACGTTGACTCTCTCTCAAGTCCTTCATGACTGAAGATCGTGATCTCCATTTCTAGGCCGCATCAAGTCCACCTAGGGACTTGGGAGCCTCAATCAACAAGAAGAAGAGATCTCTATGGCCTTTATTCATAGTCCATTCTTATTTTAAGACCGTCTTAAGTAATGTCTTAAGACGCTAATACGGCTCTGTGTGATTGGTTCATGATATCTTAAGATTGTACTTAAGATAGTCTTAAATATAAGAACGGACTATAAATACCGGCCTATTTGATGCATGCTGATACATGCTCCATGGTAACTGTCTTGGCAAAGGTACTCTCAGTGGTTTGCCTATTTCCTTCCGAGAGGTGCAGGTGATCAATTAAAAATTTGATATGTTCTGGGTGGGTTTGAACCTGGATCTTTGGCACAGAAAGCAGACGCGCAACTCTTACGCCACGATCCTGGTGGAAATTTATGCGCAGTACTGGCGATCGAACTTATCGGGACCATATACGGCTCTCAGTCGCGCGGAAATTGTAGATTGCCCGCGACGCACGCGGCGCCGACGCAAGATAAGGCCTTCCGGAACGAGCAACAGACCGACGAAATTGCCGCGCCGTTGATAATAATTCATACCGCGGTATGCCCTCCGTAATGTCGATAATTAGTTCCGCGGCTATTTGCGAGAATAATGATCGATCTCCGTCGAAGAAACGGTCGGTTACCCACGTCCGACGTGCAGGACGTTCCTCGACCGTGGGACGTTTTCCTTCGTCCCTCGAGCGCGGAATTCTCCTTTGCTTTTCTATTTGCGGAACAGGCTCTCCTCTTTTTAATCCTTTATTTTTCACCCGCTTTCTCTTTTGCAGCAAACTTCATTATACAGTTCCTGCTCTTGTCCTTCATACTGGGCATCCCGCTGTTGACACTACAAGTATGTCTAGGACAAAGATTGGCGGCCGGTTCCGTGGATATGTGGAGAATCTCGCCGCTCTTTCAGGGCGTCGGGATAGCTCTGCTCACCGCGCAGGCCTTCATCGGTATCTACAGCATAGTCGGTGTATCGTGGATGTTCGTGTACTTCAGGTAGATTCCTGATGCGAGAATACATCTCGAAACGTATCTCCAGGGTTGGGAAGTAACGCGTTACTTGTAACGCCGTTATCGTTACTATTACTTTTTTATAGTAACGATTTGGTAATGACGTTACATTTTTTCATAATGGTAACGGTAACGCCAGGGTTGGAAAATCGCTTTTGAAAAGTAACTTGTTATCGTTACTCATTGAAAAAAGTAACTCGTTACATAACGAGTAAAAATAACGCGTTACTCGTTAGTCATTGAAAAAACGTTATTAAAAGTAACGTGAAAATAATGTACGAAAAGTAACGCGTTACTTTCGCGTTATTTTTCGCACGTTACTTTCGCGTTACTTTTAATTCTTTTCAATGACTAACGAATAACGAATTACTTTTCAAAAGTAACTTTCCTAATCCTAGCGTTACCGTTATCCTTATGAAAAAATAACGTTTAGTAACGTCATTACTAAATCGTTACTATAAAAAAGTAAAAGTAACTCGTTATCGTTATTCGTTACTCATTGAAAAAAGTAATTCGTTACATAACGAGTAAAAATAACGCGTTACTCGTTAGTCATTGAAAAAACGTTATTAAAAGTAACATGAAAATAACGTACGAAAAGTACAAGTAACGCGTTACTTCCCAACTCTACGTATCTCTAAAGTTAGCGTCAGACTATACGCGATTCGTTGTTCGTGATTCGCAATTCTGTAATTAAGTCTGTTCGTGTTACTTGCATTTTTTGCACTCAAAATCTTTGTTTTCTCTCTCTCTTCAACGCCCAAATATATATTTATCTCGTTTTAAATACAAAAATTTTTGGGGATTTCAAGCAACACGAACAAATTTATTGTATGAGTTTCGTGAATAGGGTAAATGGACAGATTTAACGAGTTTACATTCATTGTTTATTGTGCCAGTACGCACAACAGAGCGGTTTTTTTTTTACGAAATTAAAGAACGCGGATTACCGTGAATCAATCAATTTGTATTGGTTCGTATATAGAACTACACTATAAAAGCGATGACCGATGAATCGTAAATAATGCGGAGGATTTATACTGGCGAACAATGAATTTCTACGAATCTACTACGAATGATGGATCACGAATCACGAAACGTATATAATCTGGCGCTAGTTTTACGGAGGAAATAAATTATATAATAATAGCGATCGAATAGGCTGGAAAAGTGAATCAGCTCCAAAAGAACAACCTAGAAAAACTGATCACGATTAGAAATAAAAATAATCAAAGAGTGACTTTGATCATTTTTGAGATTAATTTATCGATGATTAATCCATTGACAGAATTGCTTACAGCAAAATTTTTAGTTGTACAATTCGTTGTTCCTGATCTAATTTTTTTTTTCATGTGTTGAGACGACAAAAAATTGATAATTCGTTTGTGTTAATAAAATACTGAGACTATTACTTTTGACAAGTTAATCGGAATTGGTCGATGTCACCATAAGTTCTGGTGAAACTTAATGGACAAATTCGTGTTTGGATTTGCATATCCTAAGTTTAGTAGGTCAAGAAGAAATAATGAAAATCGCAGGCCCGTTCTAGAAACAGTGTCAGATTAATATATGTATGTCATTTGCGATCTCGACGCGATGATCTCAATACCCCCCTTGAGTCTCCAGGCTCTTCCGTCATTTGCATGCAATATCGAAATAATGCCATGCCATGTTGATCAAGTAGGACAAAATGCGTGGTACATTGATTGCAGAGATTCGTTCATAACGAAGCAGGACAGGTATCGATGGGCGGAGCCGTTTCTTCTCTATCGAGACGACAGCCGTCCCACGCACAACACCACCGCTTCGTATAAATTATATGAGACTGTTCCGGATTACTTCAGCGGTGCCGTATTGCAAAGACATCATTTGAACGAGGCTAATCCTGGTGTCGTGACGTTGAAGTTCCAAGTGGCCTTCAATTTAGCCGTCGTGTGGATGATCGTGTTTGTTTCACTGAGTAAAGGTGAATTTTCTTTTTTAAGAAGAAGAGAGATATGGATTTTCATGAAAATTTATTATGCTAGCTTCTTTCGCTAGCTTTTCGTGACCAATTTTTTTTTACATTGCACCGATTTTTATAAAAAAATAAAAATATTGGAAAATCTAATTAAATAATTGTTGGAAAATATTGTATTATGCCTTAGCGATTGTTTATGTATGATGTGTAGAGAGAAACATTTTTTTATTGTTATATTTTATATGAATATGCGTTGGTTCAATGCATCACAAAAGATTTAATTTTGATCATTTCTATTTTAATTTAGGACTGAGGTCTTACGGAAAAGTTGTGTACGTTTTCACACTAGTGCCCGTGTTTGGCACGCTAATCCTTTGCACAAAGCTGCTTGGACTCACTCCGCCGGGCTCGATGCACCAACTTTTCCCCGCCACCGTTTGGAGCGAATTCTTTATTAATGGGAAGTCATGGGTGGCTGCCTCGAACGAGGTCTTCCTTACTTGGGGTTTACTCGGTGCGGCCGCTATGCAGGTATCGTCGTCTACAATCATACGATGATTATTTAACGAGCATAATTACTTTCTCCTATGATTATTCTTCAATTGGTTGAAACACTTGAACGCGACTCATTGGAATACTGTCAATTTCAGATAGCGGCTCACAACAAGCACAAGCATCTCCTACAGCGGGACACGAGCCTTGTGATAATTCTGACGTTTGTGGTTCTCTTTCTCGGGGCTTTCCTAGCGAATACCTGCGTACAGATCCTCAGACATCAGGGCTACGTCTATACTACTAGTTCTTTCGGTAAACACAGCCGTTTTGTATTACCTCGAGCAATCGAGATCATTACGTGGCACGTTCGCACAAGTTATCATTTTCGGATGATTTCACAGAGAGAATATCAGGGTATACATTTATGAGGCTTGCCAGTCAACCAGCACCGTCAGGGTACAGCAGCACGCCGGAGAGATTCATGTCTCACGCATCATTTCTTGTTGGCCAGCGCGTAATACGACCTGGTGCGGATACGAGTACCGAGTCCGGATACCAGGTGTTACGGCTAGCCACTGAATTGGTGCCTTCGACGCTGGCATTGTTAGGCACCGAACAGGTGTCGCCGTTTTGGGCGGTCCTGTTTTATTTCATTCTCATCTTATTCGGGATCGCACAACAGGTACATACACTTTCTTCCCGATGAAAGAGAAACTATGAATAAGATTCCGTGAATACGCGATTAAAAAGTATAGTCATCATCTCAGTGAATATATAATCATGAAAATACTCAAAAGTTTTGTCAATATTTTAGTTGGCAATCTGGCATTGTGTAATAACCGGTATAATGGCGATTAATACGAAAATGATGAAGCTCTGGGAGACTACGATCACGTTTTTTAGCTGTGCTTGTGCCTACATACTCGGATTACCCATGGCTACGGAGGTATGGTAAAATTCTTTATAATTTATAAAATCAGAGATGATAGATTTATCGTCTTATTTATCTAAAGATATTAAATAGAAAATGTGATTATATTTATATTATTACGCAAATATTTATATTATTAGTTATAAATATAGATATCGCGTTTTAATTAACGCAGTATATTAACACGGTATGCGCATGACACAGGTAACTTGGGTGTAATATTATCTGTAATATTATCTCTGTCTTCCCCAACTCTTATCAGATAGAGCGCACAATCTTTCATTCCAGAGAATTGTTATCAGCACTTCATTTTAGTTCGTTCCGCCGTATTAATATCATAGGCGCGTCCGCATTAAAACGGAAGATGAGTAATAACGTTCATTCGGTAGTGCGTCGCAGCGTGCCGTGTTATTTTTGCAATGAATTTTTGGAGGAGAAATATTTAACGGAACATATAACGCATTGCGCGGCGGTCTTGGAGGAATGTCCCAACAAATGCGGGGTTTACGTTTCTCGCAGAAATCTGGAGACACATGAGAAATTGTGCAACAAGAAAACGTCGATGGGAAACAGCCAAATAAAGGACATCCAAGATTCGGTGTGGAAAGAAAAAGTATTCTCGGTATTGACCTTATTGCGTTTAGCTATCGATCAGGGGGACAAGGAGCGGATTCGCTTGCAGGAGGATCTGTCTAGAAACTTGACCTTGCTGCATTCTCAGCAAGAATCTCTCGCCGCGTTGCAATTGAATATCGAGGAAGCGATCGAAGAATCTCGCAATAACCACGCAGCAATGAATCGAAGGTTAAACAATTTGGAGATGATCACTGACGATATGCAGCATTGCACTAATTTAAATTTACGAGGAATCTCCGAGCAGCTGAAATTGTTGCAGGTAGAATTGACTGACGATAGCAAGCACATGTGCGCACCGAATGATTGGCTCCAGGAATTGAAAGACGTGAAGACGTTCGTCGCTAAGGAGAGCATACGCGCGAGCGATATATGGCAGGAACATTCGCAACGTGTCAACGATTTGAAATTGGAATTGGAAATGAGATGTAAGAATACGGGGGAGTTAACGTCCAAGCATGATACCTTGTCAGAGAAGATGGATAGCTTGTCGGTAGAAATCCGTAAGCATTCGGAGAGCGTGGCCAAACGGAAAACGGAGATAAAAGGTCTGAAGTTCCAAATGAAGGAGAATCTGAAATATATCGAAGAGCTAATTGCGGAGAATTGTAGACCGGAACCGTCGTTGAGTTCGTGTTCCTGCGAAGGTGCAGAGACCGCCTCGACGAATGGCCGTATTATATGGCGAATCGATCGTTACAAAGAGAAGATAAACGATGCCAGGGGGAGCGATCACGCACTCTACAGTCCAATATTTTATAACAGAGAATACGGTTATACTTTGAGAATGGAATTGTTTCTGAACGGCAAAGGGCAGTGGAAGGACCGCCATATTATCGGATGTTTGCGCGTGGAGAATGGAAAGTGGGATCCCTTGCTGGATTGGCCCTGCGTTCTCAGAGCCGTCGTAATCCTACGAGACCAGGATAATCCCGCGAACGATGTTAGGAAAATCGTGAAGACCGTGGGCCGAGATAAAGATGACTCAGAACCTGATAAAGAATCTGGGCTATATATGTTTATCCCCTATACTACACTGAGCAGATATTCCGGTTACACCAAAAATAACGTTATGTTTTTGGATATACAAGTGAAGGATATAAAGACAAGTGCTTCGACAATGTCATTAGTAGCTTAATAATTTTAATACTTCTAACAATAGTAATAATGACAAAACTGATGATTACAATAAATGGTAATCACTTCAATAGGAATATATATTTATTATTATTATTAAAAAAATAGGAATTATTATCCAAGCACATTAGATAACTTAAATACTTTTATCTTAAGTATATTCTCATAATAATTCTAATGAAAGTACTATTCTCTCTCAGTTTTATCTTTAACGTATTTTACTATGTATGTTTACAGTTGGGTATTTATGTCGTATATTATCTCGATTACACCGTCGGCGGATCATGGTGGATAATTATTTTGTATCTAATGCAAATCGCCGCCGTGTTCGCCGTCCGCGGACGTCCGCACACCGGCGAGGCGGTCGTCGCCGAGTTATTCCCACCGACCGGGCGATACTTCAGGTTCTGGGCTAGTCCTCTTCTCTCCTTCACGTGGAACGTGATTCTCCCTGTCACTTTGATGGTAAATCAAATTCTTATTAAACACAACGAAGCTATGTCGCAGTCACGCACGGTGTGTCATGGTGTGTCATCGTTATTGTACTCCGTAGGTTCTCAGTATCACAATATTCAAGAGCAGCGACTTCCGGGAACTGTACTCTTATCGTCGCACGAGCAAAGATTATTGGGCTGTGTGGGCAAGGCAACTCGGGGCGGCGATTCAACTGATACCGATACTCATGATACCGGCAGTGGCTGTCATACAGACGTGTCGATACTTGAATAGCGGACCACCCGATATATTCGACGTAAGTATTTCTGCTCGCCGATTAAACTTCAAGTCAGGATTGGGCGTTTACGCGTAAAATATAGTAGTCTACATCTACGCGTAAACAATGTAAACTATGTTTTACGTGTCATCTATATAAACAATCAGTAATTTGTGGATTATCACACATCGGAGATTTGCATTTCGTTTGTAATTTCGATTTCTCAGTTGCAATTACTATTAAATATCTTTATAATTAATACTACAGTTAAATACAGTTTATTACTTTATAATTTAATTGCTTTTTTTGCATTATGCTATCCAACTTATAATAGTTTACATTGTTTATAGTCTACATCAAAAAAGTCCGTGTAAACATCATGTAGACAATATGTAAACAATCTGTCTAGACGTAATCTTGAAATCTACGGCACAACCCTGCTTCAAGTATTTCATTATCCCGCCGGGAAATGATAAACTTGCGCACAATTGACAAAGATTGTAAAAGCACTACTTAAAATAATCATCGAACGGTGATATCGTGAACAGCGAAGATAAAACTCGCGATTTACAATTATTAAATACTTTTGTCTGTAATGTCTGTATATGTTACTAGCACACGCTATTAATGACTAATATATCTTTCATACTATCTTTCTGTTCTTGCTGACGA
Source organism: Aphaenogaster ashmeadi (assembly GCA_003063805.1). Taxonomy (NCBI): domain Eukaryota; kingdom Metazoa; phylum Arthropoda; class Insecta; order Hymenoptera; family Formicidae; genus Aphaenogaster; species Aphaenogaster ashmeadi. The sequence continues at coordinate 121,858 of NJRQ01000268.1, read as the reverse complement.
TAGAGCGAACAGGTGGAAGTAACAGTAAATCACTGTGAACAATGTAACGGCGTAAGTTCTCACTAATTTCTTTCTGCGTTAATATCGTACATGTTGCCACGACATTACTTTGCGATATGTATTAACGTGTATTTTTAATATTAGTCAATAATTATGCATAAACGTGTAGTAAGTAAATATGTAAAAATACACGATATATGTAAAAACATTTTGATGTGTCAAGCGTATATATTGTATGTATTTATTCTAAATGGTACAATTCGTTTTATTTTTGCAGAGAATTCAATTGCTTTATCGGCCACCGCTGGAACCGGAGGATCCTCGCGACGCGCAGACCCAGGTCGGAAACGACACCGGCACCAGCTTGCACGGGAACGGGATCTTACCCGCCGCGACCACGGAGATACCCTTCGAGGATCCGCCGCCGAAGTACACACCTCCGCCGAGCTACACTACGGCAACCGGGGCGCGGATCGCGAAGATGCTGCGACAGAGCTTCCGGCGGAGCGTGCGGAGGATCGCAAATGTGCTGGGGGAGAGTAGCGCGCCTCGACAGAGGCCGGCGTTGCAGCCACCGCCGCCGGATTACGCGACCGTCCTGGTGGAAATGAATCAGAGCAGCGCGCCGACGTCGCGCGATCACGTCGCGATCCACGTGCTCTCGGAGCCGCGACCGGACGTGACGAACACCGGTGGTAACCGGCACGGCGTAGACGCGTCCGCGGCTGAGCGCCGTCATCGGCCCAACACCATCGATCGTGCCAGCAGGATTGGCATCGCGGGAAGATCGCGCACGATCGAACGCACCCACTCGACGATCGACCGTAGCCGCCGGCCGTGTGCGAACGCCGCCGCGTACACCCTGTCCGGCTCGAACCTGACAGCCGCCGACGTGGCGAATCTGCTGCGTAGCAGCATACGCAGGGGCACCGTGAGGACGCAGCAGTCCCTACGCAGAAGCTTCTGCCACGAGGAGCCAACGACGGCGGCGTCCGTCGAGAATCTAGTCGAGGCCGCCGCGCCTATCGGCGAGGACTCCTTGATCCTATCGAAGGACGCGTCTCTAGTCCCCGGCGAACAGGCCGACGACCGCGACGACAGCAAGGACAGCGACGAAAAGAAGACTGCGAGCGAAATGGATAGTTCCGTTTCTGTGATATAGACTGATACATCGGTCGGTTGTTGCATGCATGATGCGTGAAACCGGCATTTCGGGTCGGCTGATCTCGGTTAGCGATTCGCTCTCTCTAGGCTGTAATTTCTACCTGTAATATAGACGGAGAGAAAACTTTGTTAACCGGAATCGGACGTTGATCGACGCGATCGGCCTCCAAGTGCTTCGAAATTAAGACGTTTTGCTCCCGTGCCTGAGCAATTGCATGCGCCTGTTACTACCCCGAAATATTTTTGTGTTCTTACCGTATTTATTTCTTAATACATATATACATATATATTTCTTCGTTAAACGTTTAGAGAAAGTAATGTTTTGTATAATATAGTCCGACGCACTTCTGAATATCTCGGACCTCGGTCTTGCATTTCTCTCAACGTTAAAGCAGGTATACGATTTTAACCCCGTTTAATCCCCGCGATGGATGCAATTTTTTCTCGCTGGATAAATAATATTCAGAAACAGATTTAATTGCGGCTCCATATAAGTCATGTAAATACGGACCTTCGCCTCCTTTAATAATTTAAGCAAAGGAGAATTATACTGTTGTTACTAATAAAGTAGTGCAGTACTCGTGTCAAGAAATATAATTGTTCTCCTAGTTCTTGCATTTTCTCTGGAGATTATGCGGAAGGGGAGTGACTGAGTTAAACAAACGGATGATTAGGAAATGCGTTATAAAATCTTCCTAATTCTCCCGGCTGGAAACTTAAGCCTAATTTCTTAAGTTCGAGAATATATTTAATAGTAAACGTGCTTCAAGTCAATTCGCACCGATTGCAGCGTTTACGGCGAAAATTACGCGGACGATATCTGCGCGTAACATACCTGTGTACTCTTGTTCATCGTGATTAATCCTGTAAATACATGTAGCATTTTAGCGAGTAAATAAATGTAGCATTTTTTAAAAATTACGTTACAATTTTAAATCGACTCGCTAGATATATTGTTCGTCAGCCTCGTAACGCGGAAATATGTAGTCCGTCCAATGTCGATGCTTTCTGTACTTTTCCGTTGTAGATATTGTTGCGAGTGATTGTCGCGATGAGCTAGATCAGTGCTGTCCAAGATTTGTAATTCTGAACATTGGCTTGACGCGTATTGGCATATAATAGGCATACCTATTGCCTTCCTTTTTCTTAATAGAGATATCAAAAAGGAAGGCCGAGAAGTCAATGCCCAGAATTATAAATCTTAAACAGCACTGAGCTAGACCGATTCGCGTAATATTGTTGTTTCGATCGGAAAGAAAAGAGATATGCCATCGAAAACGTTCGATCAGGAGCGAGAGGAAAAGACAAAAACAGCCAAGTTTGCTAAGAACAAATTCTGCAAAGTGTCTGCTACAAATTTTCAGCAGAAAGACTTATAGATTTGATACCGGATCTGGCATATACAATACTGTTGATAAAATAAAAATAGAACATATCAATAAAATATGATGGCAGATTGATGATAGAAATCAAGCAGACTTTGACATACTTGCTACACAGTTTGACGCACATCGGCAACAAAAATAGAGCAGAATCCGCGTTCGACAGATTTATTCGGTTTTTTGTCGCCAATTTGTTGTCAAGTTATGTCAGCAGACTCTGCCGCCAAAATACGAGCTTAATGCGGACACAATTAATATCTGATATCAATTTGCTAGCAATTTGTTATCAAATTTGTTGCCAATCAGCTGGCATACTGGCAGACAGTTTAGTTACTGGGATTATGCGTCGTATATCCTTGTGCAAACGTGATCTTTCATCTTACTAGCATTAAACATCCAAATATTCAATCCTCCGTAAGTGTAATCGCTATACCTGATATTATGGACCACAATAAAGTTTTTATGTTCTTGTAAACGTCTTATCGTGATCCTCAACGTTGAGCGAAGAAAAGGATTTACAATGCCTGAGTGAAAAATATACGTAACGATATACGTACTGTATATCGTTTTAATTTTAATACGATAAGTTGTGTATATGCGTCATATTCATTGTATGTATTTACATAATTCGCTGTTCCTTTGCGTTTTCTAATAGCCTTAACTTTAGTATTCAAACATAAACAGAAAATAGAACCCTGGCTCCAAATAAAGATAAAAAATTTGCAATGAGGGTGTATTTCCGTACATTTGACATATTTTTAAAAAATGCGAAATACTATAAATACGTTTACTATAATAATATGTATAATCCGAATATTTCTCTATGTTTGTATGGATCAAGTACTTTCTCTTTTACATTTGATATATTTTTAAAAAATGCGAAATCGAAACGGTTTACTAATAACATGTATGAATCAAGTACTTTTCTTTGTATGGATCAACTACTTTCCTTTTTACGTGTGACATATTTTAAAAAATGCAAAAGCAAAGCCATTTACTAATAACATGTATAAATCAAACACATACTTCTCTTTACATATAAAATATACATATAATATTCTTTACACCGACGAGGTATTATTAAAGGCGGCCGGCTGTGGGCAAATTTTCGTGACTGTCAAGTGGGCCCGGAGATGGATTCGCACGTTGAGCCTCGTACCGAATGAACGTGTTGCTCCCGGCCGTATCAAGCCCACTGAGAGAGTTGGGACTATGATATACAGGGTGGGCCATTTTAATCAATACACGCGATTATCTTCTGAACTATTCGTTATTCGAAAAAACGTTTCAAGTAAAACTTACTTTGTTTCGAGGAGGGCATCTTATGATAGACACAGGTTTTTTCTAGGTGGAGGTATTCCTGAGATTTCAAGGTGATCTTTGTTTTTTTAAATGGAATTACATGATTTTCTTTATATAATATAATTTCTCCAGTTATTTGGCATATAAAAGTATTAAGGTAAAGTTATCAAAAAATCAATAGTTTACAAGATATTTCATATTTTATTCTGGCATATTTTGACATGAAATATAAAATATCTCGCAAACTATTGATTTTTTGATAATTCCACCTTAATACTTTTATGTGCCAAATAACTGGAGGATTTAAATTATATAAAGAAAATCACAGGTCACCTTGAAATCTCAGGAACACCACCTAGAAAAAACATGTGTCCATCATAAGATGTCCTCCTCGAAACAGAGTAAGTTTTAATTGAAACATTTTTTCAAATAATGAATAGTTTCGGAGAAATTCAAGTGCGTCGATTAAAATGACTCACCCTGTATATGATATATTATTATTTATAATTTGTATCACTAAACTATATTAATATAAGTAAAAAATAATAAGTTTATTGATTATCTCTCTTTATTATTACTTCTTACAATTAATATTTCTTATATTAATATATATATATATATATATATATATATATATATATATATATATACATATAAAAGCGGTCGCGCGTCTGGTATGCGCGCGAAAATAAATTTGAATCCTCCCCACTCCTCGTCACGTGATCCATTTTAGTTCACCAACAATATAGTCCGTTTACAGGTGGCCTTCCACTTTTTCAACAAAGTAGTTCGTATGGTTCGTATCCTCGGATGTCAAGCAATGTCATCTCATCGTCAAATTTCAGGAATATGATCTGAGAGGCGGATGTCATGCGGCGTACGGTCGAGATAACCGTCGGGATTGTCGTGATTCGCACACTAGCGTGTCTGTAAGTTTGGGTCACCTCGCACGTCGACTTCCTCCGAGACATGTGCATCGCCGCACTGTGAGACTGCTATCTTCGCGATTTTCCCACCGGGACCAAGATGCCTGAACGGATCGAGATCGGTACGTGGGACTCTGGTTCTCGCGGTACGCGGTACACGATTCCGTGCGCTCGCATTATTTACACGATGCAACATAACCTAATAACGGAGTAATGTGTACGGAGAATTTAGCGACGATTGTGAATGGATTTATAATCATCATCGAATTCTACGTTTACATTAATCCATTATTTTATTGTTTATTTTATATATATATATATATATATATATATTTAAGTTATATATATTAACATATATTTATATATATATTAATATATATAAAATAAACAATATTATATATATTATTTTATCTATATATATTTATATATTACAATCCTTTCATTGCCACTGCAGTTATATGACTATATATTATGAATTATAAAACGATTACAATTATGATTATGGTTCAGTAATAAAAGTTACATAAATGCAATAAAAATTTGCAGAATAATTTCCTCGAAATATTTTAGGTTGATTTACCAAAAAAGAGAACAAGAAAGTTTTCATTATGTATAATAATTTTGTTATGCAAATTATTATACACAATTCCAATAAAAATAATACGTAGAAGAGTTCTTAAACAGTTTCAAAATATCAAAATGTTTTTATAAATTGCTTATTTGTCAATATGTATAAAAATCTGAACAAATATCTTTTTTGTTACTGTTAAATAATTTGGGAATGAAAGGGATAATATATTACATTATTTATTTTATATTTATATATAATATTTATATTTGTTTTGTTACACACACACACATATTGCATTTGATATATTTAGTTGCTTAAGTCTCGCTAATTCTAGGTGTTGTTCCGAATAATCTGAGACACGAGGAGACTATAGTTCAAATAGCAGAAGCTTTGGACAATCTGGGCGATGCTGTCTCATATATATTTGATTGCGTCGACAGGAGGCTCTCGGAAAATACACAAAGGTAAAATAAAAAGAAAAAAGAATTTAATGGTCTCTCGACTTTCAATATGACCGTCATTCATTGCTTTGCTTAATTGTACGTTTATTTAAATATCCAGTGATAATATTTAACAAAGTAAACAAATTCATCTGTACAGATTAACCAACATTAAAGAGAGGGCTAGGAAGCTGGAGGACAGATTGCATTATTTACAAACTAATTTAAATCTGAAAGCAGTAAAAATGTATTCTGCTGCTAAATATCCGGCTAATCACACTTACAAGGAGTATCAAATGACTATACCACCACAGCGCGAACATATTGCTGCTATACCAAGCGTTTACAAATGTTCCGTACCTATAAAGGATATCCCCGAAGCATATTTATCTTCTAATTGCAAGACGGAGGACGGCCAGTACGCCGCGAATGTTAGTCTCCAAGAGAAGCTTCAATTTTATCACGTACGATCAAAGGCTGGCAAAAAAGATAACCTTGAAGATGACGTGGAACCATTTCTACCGCAATTATCCTCAGTTAGTGCCCTCCTACTGTTCGATAGCATGGATAGTCCGTATGAAAAAACGTCCTTGCGATCGTCGCGTCAATCTGCCGACAAGCAGCAAATTGAGGACGCCCCGGATTCGATTGTACAACCGTGGCTTTCGTCAGAAATGGACGCGTCTTCCAGCTATTTGTACACCCCGACTCTTGGAGAGGTCAGATTCACATATAACACATTAACTTATATAACAATATAATTTATGTCAACTGAAAACATTCGTACTTATGTTTTTCATTTTTAATTTCTTAATTTAACAAATTCTACGATTCTACGATTTATTCTTACGAAAGATCCTTATGTTATATTTCAGGTTCCTCAAATAAATGTACCGCTAACGCTCCCGGATCTACCAGGCATTGTGGATGATGAGAAATTTGTGCTCGATCTTAATTCCCAGAGTCCCATCGCGCCATCATCCGCGGTCACAACGCCTACCGTTCGTTTAGATCTACCAACGCCAATCAGTGACGAGAGAGACTCTCAGTCGAAGATCGAAGATAGTGCTCCGCACTTGCCCGTTCTAACAGGAACAACGTCTGCGACAAGTACATCATCACCTGCACCGCCACCTCCACCACCTCCTACAGTCACTGTAAATGCAGATAGTGCCGCGAGCAACGAAAAAGTTAATTATCCACAAGTTATGGCACCTCCTCCGCCACCACCACCGCCCCCACCGCCACCGCCACCAATTGCAGACCTGACTGTGCCTGCGTCAAACGATTCGGAGAAAAAGAAGAAGGTAGTGAATCGTCCGTCTGCGACAACAGATGATCGTTCCAATTTGATGGCGGCGATTCGAAATGCTGGTGGTAGAGCGAAATTGCGGCCTACCGTATCGGATGAGAAGAAGGGCGATCGATGGTCTTCGGCTTCGGTCGGGGGAGACCTGATGGCGGATCTGCACGCAAAACTAGCACTGAGACGCAAGGGTATTGCCGGCTCCACGGTAGGCGCTTTGGAGAGAATGTCGAGTTTGATACCGCCACCTCCAAAACCGAATGAAGCGTCCGCATCGGATAGAAATTCCGCCACCAGCGAATACGATTCTCAACCCGATACGGACGATTGGGAAGAGTGATTACTGCTGTTGCGGTGATTGATAGAGCAGCGTGCCATTGAACAATTATTGTAATGAGAAATCATGACAAATGGCTTAAACTAATCAGCATCCGCGTGTGAAGACTCAGGGGAATTTTTTTATTGGATAAATCCAATGAAGGATAGAATTATAATACACAAATCTAGTTATATTATTTTCTTATTCAACAGATCTGAAAAAACCATTTGGTTTTAAATTTCACTTTCATCCCGTAAGTACTAATCACTTTTTTCATAAAGAATAATTTGTATAGAAATCTATATTGAATATATAATTTTGGCAATGTTACAACAATTTGAGTAAAATAACATAACGTGACTATATTTACAAATGAATAAATTACGAAATAGGGATAATAGAAGAATCATTATGAAAAAATAAGTTAACAGAATAGAAAATTTTATTTTGTACGTCACAATACATTTTCCCAGAAAATTATTTAATTATTTACTTACATTTATGTATATTCACACACATTTTATTCATTATATATGTATATTGTGTATAATCTTCTTCAGAAAATCTTGTACATAAAGTATATTACAGAGCTAATTAGTCCATTAAAATCCCAATTGTACATTTCCTAATATACGATACAGTGTACAATATTATGCGAATGTAACTAATGTATATATATACTGTTATGTTAATAAAGTTTTATATTCAAACTATATAATACACGATACATTTGTGATATTAAAATTTGCACATATACCACGGTTATTGAGCAGTCTTTTAATACGTATCTTAAAAATTATTAATATCACGATTCGCGATATGTAATATGTTTACAACGTTATTATTTGAAATTCTTTACAAAACAAATTCTACAAGTATATACTATACCCTGATGTCATACTTTCATTTGTTTATGCTTTTTATATACATATATGTCAGAATTAAAAAATATCTAGCTTTTTTGAATGTAATACTCTTTTTGTATAAAATGAATATCTTACTTCACGTATTTCGAATAATTTGATCATTTTATGTATATCATCAGTTTGAGATTCATTCTCGAGATGACTGCGAGGCAAGAATATAAAAATTTATATAATTCTGTCGCGGTAAAATTAATTGCTTTGCATCTATCGAGTATGAATCGTAGTGTAAGGGGAGCAACGGATATCGAGAGGCAGAACATTTTCCAAAAATTCTATAATTACATCACGCGTCTTAAGTTATAAGCTTGGTGCGATCCAATTCAAGAATTTCATGCAAATTTCGAAACCCATAAAACAGGCTGCATTTGCAGGGAAAGCTCGTAGCATAACGGGTACGACACCCTTGTAAAGTGCCGTTGGTCCCTCGTTTTTCATCAATTTAACAAATACCTCGCGTATTCCCTTTTTGTACGTGCCTTCTGGTGCTGTATAATATATGATAATAAATATTATATATTATGTATTCATTAATTAATAACCATTCTCTAATAGGCTCAATTAATAATCTTGAAAAGAAAGAGGAGAGAGTGGAAGTATATATATATGTACCAGTCTGCAGGCGGCTTTTCAAGATATCAGGTGGCATCCCCACCAACCAGTTTGCAATGCCCGCAAAACCGCCAGCCGTTATGGTAGCCAATAAGCTAAGTTTCCCTCCTTCTGGAGTAAATCGTTCCTTTAGATATTCATACGTCAGAAAATACATTCCGCTGGCTGGAATATCTGAAAAAGTGTATGGAGAGACAGTGAATTAGGAATCGCTCGAGTATCCTTGCGCAGACCGAAGATGGCACATAAACATTATGTAGAATTAATAATAGCGAGTAGAGCGTGTGGGTTGGAAGATAGAAGGCATCCTGTTTGATAGGAAGCACATCAAAGCATATAGATAACAGTTAACAAAATCCAGTTTCCTTCGGACCAGTGTGCTGCTGCTGGTCCTAAGTATTGTGCTCCGTTCCAAAATTGTCACAAAGTGAAACAACATGACATTTGTTTTCTTGTTTGTCGTCATCTTTTCTTTGGTATATACACATTTTAACACCTTCGCTTCGTTAATAAATCCAACTTCGTTTTCTGTGTAATTATTTTGTACATGTGATGTGTCGACATTTAAAAAATATATAATATTTTATAATATACATATATAAAATGACTACTCTCTCAAACTAGGTTGAACATTATAAGATAGACAAAAGAATCACAAAGTAATTTATATAAGTTTGAAATATTCTGTCGCAATATAAAATCATTGATTCAAATTGCGTTGTATTCAGGATCAGTGTATGGGACAAATTATCGATATCGGTGATGTGTGGGAGATCAAATGCCCGCAGGGATGTACCTGTGAGATCCAAAAGTATTCCGATCTGTCCCTGCATCAATGGGCTGATACGAACAGGGATAATAATCAGGTATAAGCAAATGACACAGACAATCAACGTATTAGCTTCCGTAATTTAACGTGTTTTTGATCAATAGGTTGTACCTTCCGACGATGTTGATTTTAATATGAACGATAATCCAATGGCTCATGAATTGCTGAAGATCGCAACATGCGTGATTGTTGATAACCCTGAAGAACTTTTGGTTAAACTTCCTTCAGATATACAGGTCATATAAAAAGCATATATAATTCATTGCGTTTATATATCTCTTATATTAACTTATCTTGGCGTTTCATCAGGTTTTGACATTACTCGAATCGGGCAGCGGTGATGTTGATATTCTTCTGCAAGCTACTACATTCCAACGATTCACCGAATTGATATCGCTAGACATTCAAGGGATAGATTACAGTGATTCCTTCATGAAAGAGCCGAATAATCATACAGAAAAAGGCGGCATTGTTCTCGCATCCGATGCAATGTATCCTCTAGGAGCGACTTTACTATATCTAAATCTGGAACGAGTTAAATTGTCGAACTTAAATTTGCCAAACAAGGACAAGGCGAACCTTGTGATCAAGCCGATGAATTCGCAGGAAACGGAAACGGTTGACGAAAACCAAGTGTCTGTAAGCAATACCAGCCAGCATAAAGGTCACAGGCTTATTTTTCTGAGTCAGCAGAATAACGAAGATAAAGAGATACTACCATATGATCTCTATAAGCAAGAATTGGAGGGCTATAGGGAAAATGTTGAGCTGTTTGCTGCGCTCGGTGTGCTAACGCATTTAAGGGTATACGATTGCGCCCTGAAAGATATATCTTGGCACATGTTCGACGGCCTCAATAGCCTTCTTTATCTCTCACTGGAAAAGAACAGTTTGAAATTCATTCCCGAATTTTGCTTTTACGGTACACCGAACTTAAGATTACTCTCATTGGCAAACAACGAATTATTGACATTGAAGAGCGTAGACCTGGCAGGATTGCTTATGCTGGAACATCTGGATTTAAGACAAAATAATTTAACGTTCCTATCGGAATTATCGTTTCCGCCCTTTCCAGCACTCGTAAGCGCTGATTTCACGGACAATCCTCTGGATTCCATTTTTCCAAGGTAATGAGTAATACTATACGCAATGTGTTTCCATGATTAAATCTGAAGACTATCGCATACTTATTTCAGTACCTTCGAGATTATGAATACGACGATAAAATTGTACGTCGGAGGTATGGCATCAAAACTGAAACTGCAGAAAAACTCGCTCCTGGGTCTACATCAAGCTGAGATATTGCACTTGTACAATTTAGAGATACCTATGTTAGAACGTTTCATCCTGCAAGGACTACCATCGTTGACGCATCTCAAGATGCGAGGAAATGTCTCGAGCATCGATTTCGATGCGTTTGTCGATCTTACTAATTTGTTGGATCTTGATCTAAGCCATTGTCATATTCGAAGAATTTCTATGGATGCCTTCTATGGTTTAGAAAAAGTTAGGAGAATTGACTTATCAGATAATGATCTTGAATCCATACCACCGGGTTTATTCACTGCTCAACAGCAGAAGGAATTGAGAGAAATTATATTTACGAAGAACAAATTAATTTCGCTACCTTTAGATTTCTTTAGAAATTTGAGGTTGCCAAATAAACAAACGCATGTACAAAATATAAGGTTGGACGACAATCCTTGGGATTGTACATGCATCATGGTCAGCTGGAATCCTAATCTGGTAACTAACACTTGATCTCTGCTTATTTAGCCATTTGTAAAGACTTAATCATAAATAGAGAAGAAATACAGAATTAATATATCTGATAATATATTAATAAACAATACACAAAAATCGTTAATGACTTTGCAAATGCAGGTAAACAGAAATAAGGAAACAGCCCCACGCTGTTCAACGCCAAAACGATTACAGAATTGGGGGGTCTTCTATGCATTACGTAAAGGTGGTTTACAATGCAGAAGCCCGAAGAAAAGATACCTTCGAAAGTCTCTGAAGACGAGAAGCTTTGAAGAGGATAACAACATCAGTTAGCCAATCTCTCTTTTTAAATTGTATGTATATGTTGATATACACGAAAGATTATGAAAGAAATATATTCAAAATTTTTATAACATGTCCTTTTCTAGAAATGTATTTGATTCTTCTCATTTTAGGGTAAGTATCAGTGCATATGTAATAAGCTTGTGTGAAAGTTATCGTTTCATTTCTTCTGGCGAACTTCTGTTTAGTACAAATGTAATATTTTTTAAACGTAATTTTATAAATAATATACACGGTTTTTAGGAACTGTGCGTAACATTATAAAGTATGAATCATACCTCTTAATAATGTAGCACAGGTGCCTTTGTAGATACTTCTGATACCCCCTTCTCGATACAATTGCTTTGCACAATCCAAAGGTCCACTGTACTTTGGCTTCGCGTCTGCATGCTGTATTTGCAATAGACACTTGATACGTTCACCGGGCGCCATTATAACAGTTGTGAATATGCCGCTAAATGCGCCGGCGTAAAACAATTGCGACGTCGTGAGTTTCTCGTTCGGAACGCTCTGTTGCAGCTTTTTCCCGACGCTGTATCCAAAGAAACTTATCGCAAATATCGGAGCGACGCCAGATAATGGTGCGCCCATACCTGGACAAATGATAAAAATAATTTTAATTAATAATTTCCTCTTTTAAAAATATATGATTACTCCAGACTTGGTTGAACTACTTGAATACTATTTATATATTATATTACATAAAGTTTTGCAAATTCTAAAATATTAAATAGTCTGTTTCATCTTGACGCAGTTATCAAAGCGCGGTTGATATAGCAATAGTTTATAGCTATTGCTATTTATATCAATGATTTTAAAATATATACAAATATCTTTATAATCTCAACACTGAAATTTGAAAGCCTGACTTGACGATATTCGTGTGGTATTCAGCACAAAGGTAAATACCCTTATATAAGCCACGTATTCCCTCTTTGGTGATTGTTTTCTTAGCACAGTCCCATGTACCAGAGTATAGAGGCAATTCGTTGGGTCCAGGCACTGGCATCGTCTGGAGCCGTACCTATACATAGGGCAACATCTCTTTCATACAAATCGCACATGATTTTTGCAGAAGCCAAATTGTAATATTGAGGCAGATTGTAGGTGAAAAAAAAGGGAAAGCAGGAATGCGTGAACTCTACATTCAATTTGATTTAACAAGCTGGTCAATTGATATGTAACCTCACCTTTATGGTGTCCAGAGGGTGACCAGCTACCACAGTGCACACCCCTCCGAATCCACCGCTTAAGAAATATTTAATAGGGCTAACGCTGTCCGACATGATTATTGTATGACTGGAAGTCTCTCGACAGAAATACCGAAGAAATAACAGCTCTAAAACTCGCTGGGCAAGCCAGGGGTCAAAGTACACCGGCAATTGGCCCTTGACGTATCACGATCATAAATTCCATTAATCGGTCGTGACGTTCCCCACAGTGTTTTACGTAACTTAATATATATTCGTATTTATATTGTAATGACATTTTAATAACGGAGATAAATAAAAGAAAAATTGTCACAAATACGTATCATAAGCGTAGAAATATGGTTAGTCCGTTTTTTCCAGTTGCATTTTGTTACACTTTCTACACTCGAAACGAAGACTAATATATATATTCAGGCATTGCGAGAGAGAAAAAACAGGAAAAAGTATGCAAAAGTGCTAAATTAAAAACAGATCTGACTAACCTGGTAAAAAATTTTCTTAGAATTTTTTATATAATTTTTCAGAATTTCTATATAAACTTTATAATTTTTTTAGAAAATTTTAGATTCTTTATATACGAATTTTGGAACATTATTTTCAGAAAACTGACGAAAAAGTCTACATATTTGCTACACACAATTCTTTATATATGTAAATTTTGTAAGATTTCTCATTCTATAATTTTAATGTAAAGCCGGGTCTACAATGAGTCGTTAGTCGTAAGTCGTAAGCAAATTGACCAACCACAGTCGATTATTTCAAAAATATTGGACTGTGGTTGGTCAATTTGCTTACGACTTACGACTAACGACTCATTGTAGACCCGGCTTAATTATAAGAAAACTTAAGACTTGAAGAAGTTAATTTAAAATCTTTATAAATTGAAAATATGAAAAGTAAAAATATGAGAATTTTTTTCGCCAGAGATGCGTAGGCATAACTATTATAACCGTTCTCATTGCAATTTCACGGATAATTGTACCCATTTTGCTTCCTCATAGAGGAAGCTTTGTTTTCGTAAAAAAAAAATTTTTTTTTCTGTCGCTGCCAATGTGTTTAGAATGTTCTAAAAC
>NJRQ01000268.1:85422-106032 GCA_003063805.1 Aphaenogaster ashmeadi | reverse complement strand
TATGCAAGTTTCTACTTGCACACTTAAAAACTATGAGGAAGCAATGTGCAAGTTTCTACTTGTTTAGTTTTTAGAATATTTCTCGCTGCGCGCTTCGAAACTCATTCAAAAGAAGCGCTATAACTTTCTGCTGCGAGAGTACGTATATGCGTCGCGATTTCCTGGCGCAGAAATGGCGATGAGCACGCGGCGCTCTGCGAATGCAGGGTCTCTATTCCGATATTTTTAGTACGCGACAACTGGCGACACGTTGGCTGCTTTTATGCAGATGTACACATCAGTTTTGATACAATGAATATGTAGGCTACGAACGTGTAATAATTATTGACGTTTGACACGTTGACGAATGCATGCCGTCGAGCCGGCTTTGGGTTACTCCGGTTTCTTTCTTCCGACGAAAGGTACCGCACATTTCATTTATTTATTTATCGGAATTGTTAGGTGAAAATAGGACAAGTTGGTTCCGCGTTAACAAATTATGCGGCGGTTAAATTACCAATCGTAATTTACTCCTGAAATAATAATGCGTAGTAGACAGGATTTACGGGAGATCTCGCGTTATAGCACCGAAAATCAATAAACAGTATTTAAACGTGCTTGAGTTTTTAGGTATATAATTTGAGAAAGATGAGGATTGTACAGTTTAGAAAAAATCGCGTGTTCCACATATTGATGGGCAGCACCCTGGTGCTGCTAATTTTGTACATTCTCCTTAGTTTCTCTTCCGACAATCACATGAACAATATAAAAGAATACTGGGTACAAGGTCTTGGAAAGAAACAGGTAAAGTATTTATTTTTAATTAATATAGTTTATCTTGTACATGTGTATGGTACAAATTTGTTATCGACAATTGTTGAATACTTCTATCTTCACATATATTGAATATATCTCCTTTTAATGTTACGCAGGTACCGGTGCTTGTAGAAGATTTGGGAAATTTCGAGCCACGCGATAGGTCGGTTAGATCCGGCCCTGGGGAAGGTGGTAAACCACATATTTTAAGAGACGATCAGCTAAATGACGTCCAGCAATCAGAATCTGATTATGGTATGAATATGGTGTGTTCCGATGAAATTTCATTGTCCAGATCGATACCAGATTCCAGACCCGCAGAGTAAGTTCCATTTTATATAGTTAATATTAGTTTCTGATGTATCTTTTAATTTCCGCGTTTCTGTTTTTATAGATGTAGGCATTGGAACTATCCAGAAGAATTACCACGTACCAGTGTCATTATAGTTTTCCACAACGAAGGTTGGTCTGTTTTACTGCGAACTATCCAGAGTGTCGTAGATCGCACTCCATCAAAAATACTTGAGGAGGTTCTTCTTGTTGATGATTTTTCTGATAAAGGTATGTGATTGCGTGAAACGTGATAATTACAATATTTGTACTTAAAATGTTCGATAATTAATATAATGAAATGATAAATTAATACAATCTTTTTTCCAGAAAATTTAAAAGGTGATTTAGATTCCTATATTGAACAATGGGGAGGGAAAGTTAGATTACTTAGAAACTATGAAAGACAAGGCTTAATACGAACGCGATCTCGAGGTGCGCGTGAGGCCAAGGGTGAAGTAATAGTATTTTTAGATGCTCATTGCGAAGTCAATGTAAATTGGCTGCCTCCGCTTTTAGCACCAATTGCAGAAAATAGGTAAAATAATTAAATTTACATTGGAAAATGAAAGAATATTGACATTTTTGTAACTTAAGAAAATCGACATACACCGTCAAATAGAAAGCACGATAATAATATAAAGTTCTTATCTTTTCTATTATAAATGATATATTTTGAAAATTTTTTCTTAATACATTTCTTTTAGAAACGTAATGACAGTTCCTGTGATAGATGGCATTGATCATAAGACTTTTGAATATCGTCCTGTGTATCAAGAAGGACATTTATACAGGGGAATTTTTGAGTGGGGCATGTTGTATAAAGAAAACGAATTGCCCAGGCGGGAAGCCAAAACGCGCGCACATGACAGTATGCCGTACAGGTGCCGTACAAGAAATTTCTATTTCTATGTGTAGTCTTATTTTGTTATCTTAATATTTTTTCTCTAATACTATCTTTATGTACGATTTACAGATCACCTACGCACGCTGGTGGCTTATTCGCGATAAATCGACAATACTTTTTATCATTGGGTGGCTATGACGAGGGATTACTCGTCTGGGGAGGAGAAAATTTCGAACTATCTTTTAAGATATGGCAATGCGGTGGAAGTATTTTGTGGGTACCGTGCTCACACGTTGGGCATGTTTACCGAGGATTTATGCCTTACACGTTCGGTAAACTTGCTCAGAGGAAAAAAGGACCATTAATAACTATTGTGAGTAATCTGTCATCTGTAAATGCGTAAATATATCATTACCGAGAAATAGAGAAATAGTCACAAAGTGAATTGTTCCTACAGAATTATAAACGAGTTATAGAAACGTGGTTCGACGAGAAGCACAAGGAATTCTTTTATACCAGAGAACCTCTGGCCCGATTGCTCGATCACGGTGATATATCTGAACAGTTGGCCTTCAAGGAACGCAAAAAATGCAAGAGTTTCCAGTGGTACATCGATAATGTAGCATATGATGTGCTAGACAAATTTCCAGAATTGCCACCAAATATTCACTGGGGAGAGGTACGTTTGACCAAAAGCATAAGATAAATGCATACGTTTTAAGTTTTCTTAAAAAATTTTATATATAATTTTCATATTAAGCAATGTGATAATATCTTTTTAGCTGCGAAATGTGGCAACTGGATCATGTTTGGACACTATGGGTCATGCACCACCAAGTCTCATGGCTACTTCCCACTGCCATGGGTTTGGAAACAATCAAGTAATTTGCAGATATCTTATTTTCTATTCTATATCAACTTAGCTTTCTTTATTTTATATATATATTATACTTTATTACTTTATTACTTCTATATATTTCCTAATAATCTTATATATTTCTTATTAGCTTATTAGGCTGAATGCCAAGGGTCAATTAGGTGTTGGTGAGAGATGCATTGAAGCGGACGGCCAAGGTGTGAAATATGCATTTTGTCGTCTAGGAACTGCAGACGGTCCGTGGCAATATGACGAAGTAAGTTTATTTTTTGACGATAGAAATTTCAAATGTGTAAACAAAAATCTTGCACAAACGTGATTAATATGTTAATTCGTATTTGCAGAAAACAAAGACTCTGTTACATAGAGTACATAAGAAGTGTATGGCACTTCATCCCCAAACTCAGCAGTTATCTCTGATGCCGTGTGACATAAACAATACTTATCAGCAATGGAGTTTTCATCAAGTCCATCCACGATGGTAATACGAAAAAGAGAGACCAAAACTTTTTATTTATCAAAATTTGTAAATTATTTGATATACTGTGCGAAAATTTTTGCAGAGAACGCAAAATTTATTTAGTAATGTGTAATGCAGGATAGTTTAGCATTTATTTGTGATTAATTCATTATACATTAGTGAGTAATATAAATAAATAATAACTCCAAAGTTGAATATTGACATGCACATCGAACAAATATCCAAGAGCAATCTTTGATTTTATATCTGTTAAGATGTGACAGTTAGGAAAAACATTCATATTACGAAGTGCAAAAAGTAAATTTCAAATTTAATTTATGAGCTTCTTGAAGTGTCTATATCTAGATATTAATTAAAACGGCGTTTGGATATGTAACTTTCAGCAAAACTATCCCGTTAAAGCATATTGCTTCTTCTTTACACTGACTGATAAACTGTAACGAGAAATTATATTAATAGCATTTATATATATATACGAAAGGCATACCCATGTATAAAAAATATTTTGATACATCATCTTCTCATTGCTACTGTCAAGATTTCTTCCCATATTTCTAAGATGGATTGATTTGTTAAAATTTCAATTAAAATATTTTAATTCTTGAATTCTGGAAAAAGTTGATAATATTACTTCGATATGATTATTCAAGTGATAAAGGTTGATATTATGATACATAGAGAGGTTTATGCTTACTTCTAAATGAAAATTGTAATATTTATATATGGATACTATATATACATCTGCGTGAATCTTATGCGAGAATGTGTGTAAAAATTTATACATAAAAGAGATATGTACATTCCAGAAAGTCGAAATACTGATTACATACTTATAAGACATTTTTATTTTTATACCAGTGGATCAAATTTTTCATTATTATTGTAAAACATTTTACACGTTTAATAACCGGTGTAATATAGAATTATAATTCTATAAACATTGTGTGAAATGAAATAATTATATATATTAAGAATTAATAATATTTAAAAAACATAATTTCTCTTATTTTGTGTAATGAATAATCTATTTATGTAAGCTTTTTGATAAAAATCGGAAAGAAGTATATTCTTTGTTACTCTGTTTGTAAAATTGCTATCTTACATAAAATTTTATACTTGTTAATGTTTGTTTCAGATTTATACTTCGCATATTTTAAAGAATTTAATTTTTAATTTTTATCATATTTTATCATACTTTTAATCTTTATTGATCAGATAAGAAACTACTGTTACTATGAAAAATGGAAAAAAACGATTAATACAACGATATTGCGCATTTTTATATGCAATATATGGAATAATGCATTTTCTTCCATCGAGTATTGCGATCTCGATGTGTAAAATTTTAAGATTTTTAATGCAGCTATTATATAAATGTACTTAATCACATTTACGACTAATTACATCAACAACTATTATTACGATCCAATTTAGAGTTTAAAAGCAATATACGTGATTGTGCATTGTTGATTTTTAATGCAAAGTAAATGCAATATATTCCAATATAGATAAATATATTTTTTATTATATGCAAGATGTACTTAATGTTTAATTATATACTTGGCCAGAATTCTGTTGTATGAGATAATATTTCGATTAAATTGGTAAGAGGATGATATGTATGTATGTGTATATCTTTCTTTTTTAGACACAAATATTAATATTTACAAGATCTCTCAAGTTTATCATCTCTCCTTTTAATAACAAGCCAGAAAAATTTGGAGTAAATTTTTCCATTAAGATAGATTCTAATAATTTTATACGCTCTTATGCTGACATTGTGCCGAAATAAATACAATTTATTGTTTTACACTGAAATATTTCACACATTTTTTTATTGTTCAGTGTTAACGTGTTTAAAAAATATTACATTATGTAAAACTTTTGCAAAAAGCATGTACGATTGTAATTGTTAATGTATAGATTTTTGTAATCAATGAAACGAACGTGATAAACGTATACATAAGTCTGTAACGAAAATCATGTTACAAAGATAATGCGCGAAAACATTAAATTACATCAATACCATGTAGTGTTAATTATACTTACTGCAAATACGGAATCAATTTTAATCTTATGATTTATTGAGTCGTATTGACAATGTCATCAATCTTCAGTATACTACGTACAGTTTCAGAAGCGAGAGTTATTGAACTAGTAGAAACTAGCAGTGGTTGAATCACGTTCTCCTCCAATATGTTAGTGACGGCGCCTTTCCGGACATTAATTCCTGCTGTTATCTCACCCTTTGCGTGTCGATTGCGGAGTTCAGTTACTGTAGCTATCGGATTCAAACCTGCATTTTCAGCTAACGTCGACGGAATCACCTGTAATTTATAAATTACAAGATTATTAAGCATCGTATTAATTATTCCAGGCTATTGTACATGTAATTTGATGTTTTCAGATAAAATGAGATATTTTTAGGATGCTGAATATTTTAATGACAGAGTTGTGGACTTATTTATCTAGTTGACTTGGTATTTTTATTTTTTTGATTTCTCAAAATTTTGTATTATATGCGGAATAACAAGACTGGACTTAGATCATTTACTTGACAGTCTGTGCAAGATCCAGGTCATTATAAATAAATTATGATACTTTTTCAGAAAACAGGAATTGAAGTGATATGTGAATAATAGGATATTCTTAAGATAAAATTACAATAAATCATAGAACGCATTTAATACTAACTTCAAGTGCATTTGCAAAGGCCTTGATGCAGTATGCATTTACTCCACCCAAAGTAACTGCGTATTCTCCTAGTTTTAATGCCAATTCAATCTCTGGTGCTCCACCACCGGCAATCAGCGCTCTTTGCTTCATTAAACACCGAATGACGCACAAGGCATCGTGTAGTGATCTCTCGGCTTCTTCTAATACTAACTTGTTGCTACCACGTACGAGAACCGTGACTGTTTTCCCATGATTCTGGATTCCTGTGATCTATATTAAAAATATATGAATTATATAACTTATATTTTAGATATATTTAGATATAATGCGTTGGATTACAACAAATGAAAAAAGGTGACATTGTATATTGTGATAATGTTCTTCTAAACAAAATAGACGCACCTTAACAAATTTCGAATTTCCAGTTTGAACTTCTTCGCAAAGCTCCGCATTGACAAGATTTTCAGACACAAAATGATCCAGGGACGCGATTGGCCTGCAACCTAGCGTTTTACACACGAAAGGAATGTCTTCGCGTTCCACATCTTTTATCACCATGACCTTAATTTTGTCCAAGAAATGTATTGCAAGATCACTAATAGCGTCGCGCAAGACCGATTTTTGCACGAGAAGTACATTGCAACCACTTTTCTTGATCTGTTTTACAATATTCAATATGTAAGCACGTTCTTCCTTCAAGACACGATCCATTGCTGCATAGTCAGATACAATAACATTATGATCCATCTGAAAATGATAAGAAATTGATTATCCATCTGTGCAAAGACAATGAATATACCTGTACCACATGTCACAATTCTTACATCGGTTTTTGGTGGTGAAATGCAAAATTGAATTAATCCAATCTTAGCTTTTTCAATCCGTTTCGGGCCATTAACATTACAAGATTTCTGGGTGAATATTAATCCATCTATTAACTCAGTGTCTTCGACGGTACCTCCTAACTTCTTTATCACTTTAATATCCTATGAAGAGAATGCACATAAGTAAATTCATGTTCATCCACTACTGCAGTCTACTAAATAATAGAATAGCAGTACAAAGAATTTGCTCTCACGTTTAAGTCAACTGACACTTCCTTTCCTTCTTCTGTAATCTTTAATACTGCGTCCACGGCGAGTGGTGCAAGAAGACTAGATTGTTGATGCACAACCTGAAATATATTAACAATAAGCATTGAATTGTTATATATATATATATATCCAAAATTATTTATTTTATATATATGTATATGTATATAATAATTTTGAATTGTATACAGAAGCTAACAAAGTATAGTATTATTATAATATTACTATCAAATGCATTTTTAGAGATACCTTGGAATTAAGAGATGTTGCTGCAACCTGTACAAGAGATTCTTTGTCTGTTAGGTCAACAGGTATGGACATATGTGCTAGAATTGATACTGCTTTAGATGCCGCTTTCTGAAAAGCATCGCTGATTGAAGTAGGATGAATGCCTTTCTGCAACAAACGTTCCGCTGCCTCTAAAAGTGATCCAGCTATCACAACGACACTCGTGGTACCATCGCCAGCCTCTACATCTTGAGCCTTTGACAATTCGACGAGCTAAACACAGAATATACACACTGTAATGTAAAATTTCATGAAATAACAAGCGAAAAACTTATTTCTCACCATTTTTGCAGCAGGATGGATCACATTCATCTCTTTCAAGATAGTGGCACCATCATTTGTGATCGTAACTTCTCCATTACTGGCTTGAATCTGTTATATTTGCATATATACAAAATGAATTAGTATTATGTATATACATACAACTTTGTTAAATGATAGAAGTGAGATAATTATAAAATTTACCATTTTGTCCATTCCCCTAGGTCCAAGACTTGTGCGTATCGCATCACTGACAGCTATATAAAAATAATTCATATATAGTAATCAAATCATAGAAAATAAGTAACTGCTGTGTGTAATTCATTTATCTTGTAAATAATAATAGATGCGAAGCTACAAAGATTATCTGAAAGAGATGCTTTGTAAACAATTGCTAAATCTCACGAAAAAATACTTCGTTTGTATCATGACGTTTACTTCCTTTACGATTAATAACGTTTTTGACTGCAGTAGGTTTTGATTGCTCCGAGATCGATTAATGACGTCACATGCTCTAGTTCAGGTTACTAGGATTATGATCAAACTGATTATAATCCTATTTAAACATTCAAGTTTAATTTTTAAGAAAGGTGTCTTGAAAATATAATTATACAAACATTATTCCACGCCTATTAATAACTTAATATTTCACACATTTTCTTTTACATATTTCCGATCGAGCTCATAACATATCTACTTTAATCGATCTTGGATAGATTTAAACCCACTGCAGTTGCAAACGCTACAAGTTCGATTCGATGCATTTGTTCAACAAGCATGCTAGGCATCGCTTTGCCGGTCGAATGCGCCTATTGCTATATAAGGTAACGTTTTCCTCAGCTTTGCGTGCGTTCTCCATAGCAGGAGTGCGAGACCTATGTCTCGATACAATCCGAGGAACCATCGATCGCAGATCGCGAATCGCGATTCTACCTTTGGCAGCGTTGATGTTGCTACTGCGAATGTCCATGGGTTTACTCCTGTCCTTATAGGCCTGTCCAAGTCCATGGGACCCGCGGCTGACGCCATTCTCCATCGGCTTCCTCATCACGTTCTTAGTCATGTTTCGTCGCCGCTGACGATTCTCGAGTAAATTAGGAAGAAGATACGCTTCCGCCTCTTTCGAACAGCGTACAAGTCAGTTAACGTGACGCCAAACGGTTCGCGATTATTTCACACCAAACGGCAAAGAACCGATACAATAACGTGATATTCGCCGAAAATGTAGCACGTCACAGTTCGCATCAGCGTTGCTCGATGAGCCGGATTTTTCGCGCGTGCGCAACGCCACGATTATGGGATCCGTTCTTCGTAGTTGCACCATGTTACACACACTTTGCACTTAAAGTGAAATAGATATATATATATACGCAGCGTCGGAGAAAAGAAGAGAGACAACGGGTCTGTTCTTTATAGCTGAATTGGCTGCACTAATTCAGAGTTTATCTTTTTTACTCCACATTGGAAGGAAAAAGATAAACTCTGAACTAGTGCAGCCAGTTCAGCTATAAAAAACAGACCCAAAGGATACAAAAAGTTCAACTTCAAAGAACAAACTTATGATGCAACGAGTAGAAGATGGGAGCGGCTCAATTGCGCATAGTTCGATTGCACACACCACTCACAGCGACCGGTTCTTTCCGCTGTATCAACCAATCAGATAATTTTATATTATTTTATATTTAATTAGCCAATCAACCGTGTGGGCAATTTGCATGCCTCTCGTAGAAGATTGGCATTCGTTTTCTATTGGTAAAACATCGACGATGAAACGTTTCCAGAGGATAGCGATTGGTCATACGTTGACTAAAGCCCGTATCAGACTATGGATTGGGATTGGAATTGGATTGGAATTTGACCAATCAAAGCTAAGTTAACTGAACTTGTTATTGGTTTTCTTTCTTCCGATTCAAATTCCAATCCAATCCCAATCCCAATCCATAGGGCCGGTATCACCATCTCCGATTAACGTGATCCTTCGATTAAACTCACTCTTCGTCTCTTTCTAACTGAACAATTAGAAAGAGACGAAGAGTGAGTTTAATCGGAGGATCACGTTAATCGGAGATAGTCTGATACGGGCTTAGGCCCAGTTCCACAACCTATTTTAACCAGAGTTTAACTCGTTATAGACCAATCCTGATTAGGTTTAACGAGTTAAACTTCGGTTAAAGCAAGTTGTGGAACCGGGCCTTAATACCGATGTCTCCAAAGGAAGCGACGAATGAACTATTGTGTGGAAGTAAGATGATTGGATGCTGATGACAGCACTGCATTGAAAGCGACGAAGAAAATATACAATATTTATTAGAACGATACTCGCGTCTATTTCGAATGATATACACTTATGAAGCATGCCGTGATTATAAAATACCTTTGAGAAGCAAATCCAAACTAGAGAAATTTAAAATAATTCACTTGTTATCTCCTGAATTTTAAAACATCTTTGAGCAATATATTATTATACAATGCTAGAGAGTGCAGTGTTTCTATATAAGAAATAAAAATACGAAAAAAATTTATTAAGATCAAATGTTCTTTATTTAAAATATACAATAAAGCTATCATTTCTCATTGATTAATACAGAAAGATTGATCATTCTATGATTAGATTAAGAAATTTCATACAGAAATCATTATAGTTATATATTTTATAATTTTTATTTCATTATTAAATTTAATAAAATAATATAAAAAATAATATTTAAAAATAATATAAAGCTTATTAATTATATTATAATGATCGTCCTATAAATTAAATATACTTATTTACTTTGCTTCTGTTCTAATAAAATAATGCAATATTTATAAGAAACTCCCATCAAAAAATTCACGAACACTCCTTTATTCAATCTCGTTCAATTCGCAAACTTTCGCGGATACAAACAAAATCACGTAACTCGCTAGTGCTAATGCTATGCTGTAAAATCATTTAAATTTCTAAATAAATATACTTGCATTTCGTATTTATTTTCTCATTTTGTGAAAAATTTTAAAATAACATTGAAATAAAAAATATAACCATAATTTCAGCTTCTTGAAGAATACTTGATTGTAGATTGGTAAATAGGGGAGCATAAAGTAAAACTTCGGACAACACTGTCCGTCATTTTCAGACTAATTAGGGCCAATTTCACCAACCACGGTTAACTTAACCGGCCGGTTATTCCATTGGAATTGACCAATCGCATTTGTCGTTAAGCAAAATTAACAAATGCGATTGGTCAATTCCAATGGAATAACCGGCCGGTTAAGTTAACCGTGGTTGGTAAAATTGGCCCTTATAGTACGTTTTCCAAAAACGTTCAAATTAGCTTGGTATGTTGCAGTCTATTAATATAAAAATGAATTTTTTAATTCAATAGTTTGTACGTATAAATATTATTATTACACTATAATAAATAAATCTGTACAAAAATAATAATAAAATATAAATTTCACAGTTAGCTTAAAACATATGGCAGATCAATCAAAAATTGTCCAAACGGTATACAAATTCTTATTTAAGGAAATCTAAAGGAGCGCTCGTATTCCTCGTTGGACCGTAGCCCCCCGACAAGCCCCCGCTCGAACGCTCGCCTATGGCCGGCCCTGATGGCGAGAAGCGTCAACAATCTCCCTCCCTTCTCCATCCCCGCCGAAACGGAGTCAGAAGCACCTGTTGCTCGCCTACCTGTTTTACTCGTTCCGCGGCACCACTTCGTCAGTACGTCGCGCGGCGTTACAGCGAGGTGGACGTGTAGCGGGCAGATCCTTTCGCGACGTGAGATTGCTCGCGCGCGCGCGTGAACGAGCGGGCGCAGGCAAATGTGTTCGTGAAATTGCAGTACGCGGAACGTAGGAAAAGAAAAAGATGCCTCGCCGCGCCGGCGTTTCCAGGACCGACGGCTGATTGTGAGACGCAGGAGGATCTGATCCGTCCGTTTCTCTCTCGCGTCGCCGGTCGAATTCGACGATCGAATTCCCGATCCGCGATCTGCGATCCGCGCCTCGCGAACCGGCGAATCGCATCGCGTATCGACCCTTCGCCGTGGTAACGCGAGAAGTCGCGAATTTGACGCCGCGATTCTGACCGTTCGCGACGCACTTCACGCCGCGCCGCGGGGAAGCACCGCCACCGCGCGCGCCCGGACGCGCCGTCCGTTTCAAGTCGACGCGGATTCGCGGGTAGGACACTTACGATAATCGACGACTATCGATCGTTTTCTGCCTGCAGAGCGCCTACAAATTTTCGCATTCGACGGGCGATCGATAGAATACGAAAAAAAACAGAAAAAAACGAAGACGAGAGAGAGAGAGAGATAAAAATATAGTAGAGTGAGTATCTCGTCGAACCGTTTCGCCGCTTCGTGTTTCATCCGGGCGGATCGGTTTGCGCGCGCGAAACTATGCGACCAAATTGACGACATAACAAAGACGGAAAGAGTGAAAGAAAACGAGACAGAAAGAGAGAGAGAAGGAGAGCGTGAGCGAGTCGCGGAGGCAAGTCGCGGCAAGAACGCCGCGACCGGTTGAAGCCGCGCGAGAATATGCGCGAGAGACGGACCTGAGCGCGAGCGAGCCATGGAGGACGCAGCAACAGCAGTATCAGCACCAGCAACGGCAGCGCAGGATACCTGCTTCGGGGCGGGCAGCGTGGCCGGAGCCGTGATCGGGACCTTTCTGACGACGATCCTTCTGGTCGCCGTCGCCGCGCTTCTCTACAGGCAGTGGCGCCGGCATAAGAGTAAGTCTCGTCCCTCAACCTGTTGATTCAATCAAGATACTTTTGCACCACTTTTATAGCTTCCGAAGGCCGAAGGGGAGACTCGAGCTTTCGTAAATTATTTTACAATCCATACGTACGTTTGAATATATTTTGCCGTTTATATAAAGTCACCAAAGTGCAACTTTGGCTATTAAAACCACCAATGTGCTTTTTTAGACCCAGTAACCGAAAACAAATTATTGAACTATACGAAGTCTGCACAGCTGTTATTTGTATAGCAAAATTATCTTTTTAAAAAAGGTAAAAAAAGCGCCAAGTAAACGTGTTGGTAGTTTGTACCAAACTATACCTCATAATGCCTTTGTACCTCGAAAAAACCCAAGTGGTACATATCCTTTGTACCTCGAAAAAACCCAAGTGATAGTATCTGTCATTAAAAAAAATACAACTCAAGTGTACGTATTTAATTCAAGGGTCTTTCTATTCCAACCCAAGTTGTAGTAGCTTTAATTCTTCTTAACAAAATAATTATATCACAAAATTGCGATACCTAACTCAACCTAAGTGATATGTATTTTGCAAAAAAAATGTTTGAAATCTTTAAATTTTCAAACATTTTTTATAGATATATATATATATTTTTTTAAAATCATTTTTTGGATAACTTTCCTGCGTATTTAAAACTGTCAATTAATTTCCTTAAGAACACATTACTTTCCGTAAGACCAAATTATCGGGCTCAGCAATAATTTCGCGAAAGAAGGAAGAGAATAAAGAATGCGAAGATAGAATTCTTTGAAATAGAATTCTTTGAATACATCCATTTAAACGTCGAGAATCTACGAGCGTTTTTTACATTTGGGGATGTCCGATAAAACGCATCGCTGTTTTCATTCGGAGATAACACTCGAAAATATTGCGCTTGAAAAAAAATGGAATCTTGTTCTTTCGATTAGAAAAGATAGATTGCATCGTAGTTCGCCGCAGGACAATAGCCAACGTCATTCAGAGAAATAGAAGCGAGGGAGGGGGAATGTACTTCACACTTCGATGAGTATCCCAGCATTCGAGCATTAATTGAAACTATTTTTAAAAGTATCTCCATTGATTCTCGCTGTACGTGTTCTTTTTTCCACTTTTTTTTTCGTCCATCCGACGAATGCTCTTCTTAACTTACGAGATATCATTTATTCGATTCAAACGAAATGCTTAAACGACGGTTGGATAAACGTTCCGTTGCAATTAGAACGTTCGATTTGCGCGTCACGTTCGATTAACGCTTAAAGTTGCGCGACGTGAAAAATTTGACGTTCTGGGAAAGGAATTGAAAGTGATTTTACATGCCTTGACACTTTCCATACGATTTAGTGGTGTAACGAGTCGCGCGGTGCAAGTCTCCGCGCGAATTTTATCGAGCGATCTGAGCGACCGTTTCGCGACCGGTCGCTTTAATCTAATTTCCTTAACAGAAGCTAAGATCTTTAGTATGAAAGATTATTACAAAAAAATTTTTTTATTAAGAAATAATATTTTGTTTTATTAAGAAAATAAATATTATATATTTAATATATATTAAAAAGATTTCTCTTAAAGTTTTGTGAAGAAATCAAGAATTATAGTGGAATTACTTATAGTAATTCTAGTATGTAGCATTTTATATAATAATTCTACTATATAGTTTCTAGTTATATAGAAGGATTATGGATCACAGTGGAAAACATTTTCTTGACGAAAAATAAGAATTTTCGACAGAAGATAAAAAGCAATCTTCTTTTTTATGGCAGATGCGTGATAACCCATGCAACGTTAATAACTCCAGATACTCCAGTAATACCAGGAATGTGATAAAACTGCGACAAAATTATATTCAATCGTGAACACTATGCGAGCCGCGGTTGTTCCGTTCCGATTGTTGAAGTAAGAGAGTGATGCTCCTCGATCATCGAAGGCTCGCCATTCTCGTTAGGATTGCATTCCTGCAGCTTCAGGCTCGTGACAATCGACCGCATTTTTGTCGAGATTTCTGCGTGGTCGCTGCCATGCACGTACGATTCGGTCGGTGAAAGTAATTTAACACGCCGAGCGCCGTGGCAAATATACCGGTATCTATTACGATATTTGACGCTGACGAAATTCCGATGTTACACACGCGTGCGAATATTAATCTGCGGTATCTCCTTCGATCTCGCTTTCGTTTGCGAATATTTTGCGATTCGTCGCCGCGTAAACATCAGCGTTTCCGACGTGTACGCGAAAAAAGCTGTTGTCGCTTCGTACGGCGGATTTTAAAGAACAGAGAAGCTCTCACCCGCGTGTTTAAAAAACGCCGATTAATTTTCCTTTAGGAAGACATTATTTCCCGCGAGGCCAAATTCCCGGAGCCAGCGGTGACTTCGCGAAACGGAAGGGAGTGAAGAATGCGTATTCTTAGAGGAAATACCTCTGCCATTGTAACGGCGGCGGCAACAGCAACACCGGCGTGTAAGTGCGTGTGCGTGTGCGTGTAGGACGTCAGTTTCCTGGCGAATTCCTACGTACGAGCGGTATCAACGTCGCGAGTGTTTCGCGAATCGCGACAAGATTTACGTACCTAAGGAGAAACGCGGAAGCGGCAGGTATATCTACCTCTTCTACCTGTTCTCGTTCATCCTCGGCGACGCGAATGCTCGATATTCGACGATGGAAAGCGGCGACAAGCTTGTAGAGAAAAAATCTTTAGGACATACCTCGATAACATCGACTTGATTAACTAGCAGATGTTCAATCTTGAATTTTTCACTAAAACTACCAAAGCAGTCGAAATGACTAGCTTGTAATTTTTTATCAAATTTATAACGGTGCGTTTTCTGAGATTTTCCGTGACTTTTTGGTGCAATATGTAAATGATTAAATTCATCAATTTACTTTTCTCCTTCATTTCTTAAAAAAAAATATTTAGTATATTTAAGAGAAGATAGTTATAGGATAAGTTTTAAGGTATGGATGGATGAGTGAGGTAAGAGAAATTGTAAACCAAGTCCCTTCTTGGCAAATTGTAAGCTGAAGTAAATAAATATTCTATTCTATATATATAGTATATTTAAATAGTAGAGATAGATATACGTTAATAGTGGATAATTCTAATGTTAAACCTTGCGGTCCGGACTAGAAGCATTTACCGTGCATAATTCTGATCTCTCGAGCTTTAGAACGATGCAGGGTACCGATCATGTAATTTTTTCCCTAAGGAAAATGTGAAAAGTAAAAAATTTCTCCATTAACTTGAATGGCAAAAATTTTCACCTTTCACATTTTTGCCTTAGGGAAAAAATTACATGATCGGTACCCAGATCTTTATTGAGTCCTCGCTAGACTTAAAAGGGGCTCCGCAATTTTGCATCTAGGTCTGTAGAGACTTTTGAGGCGAGATCAGATTGGGAAACGCTGGTATAGGCAATTGTAAAGAATAATACGCAGATCGATCGGCAATTCCATCGATACGTGATGGATTCGTCCACTCGAGCGGTGAAATGCGGGTTCTATTATCGGATAAGAGGTCTGCGGCGTGCTCTAATATGGCCTCTAATCCTCTCGCGTTGTAGCTTATCGTTTAAATCATATTAACGATCTTAAAGCTTATACTTATCGCGCTATTAGAAATCACATATCTCTCTACTTCGAATCAATTATTCCGGCGACTTTTGGCTTCGGAGGTTTAAAAACGGCGAACGTACTCTCTCTCTAAATGGACCATTGCTGGAATTATAAAAATTTTGACTATGTTATATTAATAATTATTAAACTCATTAAGTGAAAAACATAGTAAAAATCTTTATAATTCCAGCAATGGTCCACGTCTACTACCATACATAGTAATTTTTAATATAAAATTTTCTCCGTGTAGCGTAATTTGCAAAGAGAATTTCAAAATAGAAAAATATTTCTTTTGTTTTCCTTTTTATTTTATTTCCATGCAGCTTAAAAGCTACGTTAGTATGCAATTTATACATTACATATATTATAATTATTACTTATACATTACAATATGTTAGAATTCATATTATACATACGCACATATTATCAGTGTATCAATATTTTTCGGTTACATAAATCACTCTTGTGCCGATTCGCGCTCTCCAACGTTCGACAGAAAGATTTTTAGGTCACACGCGAACGTGATACCCAGGACCCTTTTCCTACTTTCCCCCTAATTTGGTGCTCATACCGTTTCCCGCGCAATCTCGACATAGTAACAGCCGCAGCGCGAAACTATCTCGAAACGAACTCGCGAATGTCACGAGAGCGGCAATGCCGGCTACGACACGACGTGTCCGCGTGTAAGTCCGAGTAAGTAATTCACACCGCGGTGCAAGTTGTAAATGTCACTACGTGTAGGCAGGCGCGCGGGGGAGCATCGCAAATAGGGGGCCCGCGTCCCGGGGTACCTCTGATCCTCTCGACGCGCTTACGCGAAGGCCGCGGCGTTTAGCCGCTTGCGAGAGTCCCCTTGCGAGAGCGTCGGATGGCGAGGATGATTTCCTACGCGGCGATTATGTGAAATGTCGAAACGACTGAAGTTATGCCACCGCGGCATGCCGCGTCCCGTCCCGACGCCCGTTTCGCCGCAACCACGGAGATCTATGACGCGAAAACCGCCAGGAGGCGAGAGATCCGCGAGGGGTACTCGTTGTAAATGATCAACGATCCGTCAATGAGGTGATTATCGGACAAAAGATTCCGTCCCGATTCGGATGAGGGATACGTCGAGAAAGGCGGCGAGGAACGCGGGCGATCGCGTCGCATCGAATTTTACATTCTCGACGGCCAAGGTGGCACAATTTCCGATCCGTGATCGGACTCCAGCGCGCAACGGCGCGCCGGAGGGATACGTCGGCCTGCCTCCGGGCGGTTTGGCTTAAAAAGCGGGGGCAAGTCGATCGGCCGTGCGCGCGGTCTCATACCGGTTTTCGAGCGAAAACGTGGATCATCCGCCGCCCGCTCAGCTATAGGTCGAAAGAAAGGCCGATCTCAGGGGCGCCCGTTAATGGACGGCATTGTACACGCGCGCGTACGCGTTAGAGGTACTCGCGGCCCGGCGATAGACAAGCCCGGCGAAACCGGCGAAGGCCTTTAGAAAGTGCGGCGGCTTCGGGTCCCCTGGCCGGGTCGTTGTGTCTGATACCGCACCGCGGGCACGCCACGGTATGCGTATGCATGCCGCGCGCGTCGCATCGCATTTTAAGACCATGTCACACCACCGGGACACTTGCGAGTATTTAAGGCTGGATCGTCAATGATTCCTTGGATCATCGATTGGTTTTGATCTAATAAAAGCGTCCCTTCCATCACTGGTTGGACTCTGTTTTGCATGTATTAGCTCTAGAATTACCACAGTTATCCAAGTAAATATGGATACAATCTAATGAACCATAACTGATTTAATGAGCCATTCGCGGTTTCACCTTAATTCGGCATGCACTGAGACATGCATGGCTTAATCTTTGAGACAAGCATATGACTACTGACAGGATCAACGGACCCGCGGCGAAGAAACGAGGACCTTGATTCTCGACTGAAACTGGATCACGTGGGCTTATTTCTTTCTTTCCGCGATAAAAGTAGCAAATCTGTTAATCGTTGTTTAGCTCTGGAACTATCGGAGCAGTCAAAATTATTCAAATTTATAACAGCGTATTTTCTGAGATTTTTCGTGACTTTTATTGCAATACGTAAATGATTAAATTGATCAATTTACTTTCCGTATTTATCCTTTTTTTCAAAGATATATGTCCAGAGTGTGTGTTTCTTAAGTATTGTCTAATATTTTAGGAGTTGATTTTTGAGATCGTGAAAAAAGGTTTATATGAACATATGGTTCCAAAGGTCTCGTTTCATAAATACAGGGTGTTAAAAATTCTGTAAAATTATCTTCTTTTCTTAATACTTTTAGCGAGAAGAATTTTGATTCAATAGCGCAAAGTGAACCAATAGCGAGAGAACTTTTAGCGAGGGTGTACTAATGAAATAATAAAAATCTGCAAAAAATTAAAGACCATAACATCGCTTGAGAGCAGATTCAAAGATAGTGAGATATGCAAAGATAGTGAGATTGTTTTTACTGATATTTGCGCAAATGCATTGTCTATGCAAATAATGACACCTTATATGTAATCTTTATATTGATATTGACAAGAGGGGCAACAGTCAGTTTTCGCCTTTAAGCACTGTGCGTTTTATTTTGTATTATACCTGAACGCGCGAATTTTAAGCGACTGATTCTTGAATGCTTATAACTCAAAAACTATTATATTCTCGACGTATTGATACTAGGATTTTCATCTCAAAATAATAGTGTTAACGAACGGGTTCCAATAGACGAAAATACGTAAGATAGAATTTAACTTCCCCGTAAGCAAAATGTTAGCAGAATGTCGGCAGATTGGTAGCAGATTTGATCAGAACATGTTAACGAACTGACATCAACTGTGTTCGCATTATGCTTATGTTCTGTCGACAGAACTGCTCAATTTCTACCACGAATCTGCTGGCATAACATGTCAGCGGGCTTTGTCATTTTCTGATGGCAGTTTGTCGACATCGTCATATATTACAGACTGTGTGAAATTTGTTGCCTTTCTACCATGAAAAATTGGTAGCATGCTCTGCTCAAAATCTGTCTCTGCAGGCTTGGCTATCTGGGTTGTTGCCTAAATCAGGACGCTTTCGCGACCTAAGACGGTAATATCTCTGCCCACCTCTGGAATATTTCTACATGGAACTGCACGCTACGCGTATCGCGTTTAAGAGGAAAACAAATACGCTCGTTGTAACGAACGTCGTAATAGAGGATCGACTCTCGGCTTGTTACCTTCGGACTTTCATCTTACGTGCTTCCGTCATATCCTCGTCGGCTCGGTCCCGGCTGTTAGGTACACGGCGTGACGCGGCCTTTATTCCTCTCGAGCACCCGCGGTAATCTCCGCACGCACACGCGTGGCCCGTGTGCCGGAACACGCGGTTCACGGCGCTTAACCGGCCGATGTGTGTTCTCTCGCGGTAATAAATTACTTTCACGAAGTCGCATGCCGACGCGACGTTGCGAGAATCGGACCGCGCCGTGATCCGACGACGTACACTCCGACGCTTGCATAGGCATCGCGATGCCGACGTGGCCGTCTGTGTCGCGAGGCACAATACCAGTTGTCGCGGAAGAGATACAGGGTACTTTCCAATTGTTTTTAACATCCTGATACAAACGTACACACACTGAAAGAAAGGCTTGGTTATAAAAATCCAGGCTTGGTTAATGTTACCAAGCACTTTGGTGAAATAGTTTCAACTAATCGTATAATAAGTATTACATAATTTAGTTGGCTCAACTAAACAAAATTTGCTCTTTTATAATTATTACAAATGTTTATAATTATTACAAAATGTTTTGTTATTATTATTATAATCGATAATAATAATCAAATACTATATCAAAAAAAGTATTACTAAATGCATCTCACAAATTTACCAAGAATTTTTTTTCAGTGCAGGAATGCACAAAGTGTAGCGTTGTGCACGACTCGATTAGAACAGAATGTGTACGCTGTGCACGGTTTTGGGTAGAGTTAGTGAGTACTTTCCAATTGCTCAATACATCTTGACACAAACGTACACAGGAATGCACTAAGGGAGCTAAGGGAACTTTCCAGCAAGAGACATATCGACATACGAGTCATTTTACCTTTGTTCGATATTCAGTGAAAGACAAAAATAGAATGATTCTTATATGTCTCTTGCTGGAAAGCTCCTAAAGTGTAGCGCGTTGTGCACGACTCAATTGAAACAAAATGTGTACTAATGTGTACACTGTGCACGGGATCGGATAGAGTAAGAATTATTTTTCAATATCATGTCCATGCCAGCAATAATATATGTAACCTACAAATAAAAAGAAACAGAATATTGAGTTATTTTATTTATTTTATTTATTAAATATAATAAAAAGATTTATCACGAAAATTCATTATTGTGATACCAGATAATTACTTATTACTTCAATGATATTCTTCACATTTCCGTTGTCCATATTTTCTGATTTGTAACTTTTTTTGTTAAATAAAAAAAGGAAGAAATGCCGGTCACTTCACATCCCACCTCGCTTATAGCCGCCATGGCTAGTAACTATTTAATTGTCACTATAGAAAACACAAGCTTACATAGGGTGCTGTCTAGGGATATTGCCAATTGCAATATCCCTAGACACTTTTGTACACACGGCGACACAAG
>NJRQ01000268.1:64747-74872 GCA_003063805.1 Aphaenogaster ashmeadi | reverse complement strand
ATTTTTGAAATAAGAATGTTCTTTTTTCTGTGCGGAACTATAAATGGCTACCCACATTTTTAGCATCAAAGATGGCAACGGAGTGAGCAGCAGTGAGCAGTCTAGTTAGTATATAGAAGTCTGTGATTATATCGAGATTACAATCACATTTTAAAGAGATGTAACACTGCTGCTTTAAATTATATAAACCTTAAAATTAAATTATTAAATTTAATTATAGATATTATAGATATTTAATTATAGATATTAAATTATTATATCAAATTATTGATATTAAATTCTATAACTATTATTTATTACCTTGTTATTATATCTATTATACTATTCTAGAATAGTCCTAGTCTCTTTTTTCATATTCTAAAATTCCTTAGATTTCTTTAGTTTTATTCTCTTGCCTTATTTTAACTTCTTTATTCAGCTAATTTCCTCTCTCGTCTCCGTCAGTAATATGCCATTTCCATGTTGTTTCCTATTTCTTTTATACATTTTGTTGCCAGGTGTTCCAAAATCTCAACCTCTTTCTGACGTAGCCGACACATATTTATTTATTTCGTGTCTTTCAGCTTTGTGTGTGTGGAAGAGTTTATAAAAACTATTTCCACACACAACTTACAATATTACATTATACTACATTATAAAATCACAATCACATAAGTTTAACGAAAAAGATATAACATTGCTGCTTTGAATCTTAAACATCATAATTTATGTTAAATTCCATATAATTACATTATTATATTATATTACATTGCTATTATATTGCTATTCTAGAATAATCTTAGTTCTTTTTTTCATATCCTGAAATTCCTTACATTTTTTAAAATTTTATTCTCTTATCTTATTTTAACAATCGTCTTCATCCAGCTGACTCCCTCTCCTATCTCCGCTAATAGTCGCAAGCTGTTAATATATAGATATCCTGATTAATTATTAATATCGCAGTGAAAAGTGAGATAAGGGTATACGCACAACGAATAAGAATTAAAATATACAATGTCAATTGATGAACGGTATAAAATAATAATCATGAAGAGACGAGCGGTAATCGATACCTGATTGAGCGTGAAGTAGATACGCGAACTATTCCCTCGTGTACCGTTGCGTCGCGACTCGATCACGGGAGATTCCGATCGCAGGGGCGCGGAAGCGAAGCGCCGCTTATTCTCCAAT
This sequence comes from Aphaenogaster ashmeadi, assembly GCA_003063805.1. Taxonomy (NCBI): domain Eukaryota; kingdom Metazoa; phylum Arthropoda; class Insecta; order Hymenoptera; family Formicidae; genus Aphaenogaster; species Aphaenogaster ashmeadi. The sequence continues at coordinate 73,702 of NJRQ01000268.1, read as the reverse complement.
TTCTCACGATGTCGAGTCGAGCTCACTCGCGCTTTATCCCGCGCGCGTCACGTGCGCGTCCACGCGAGAACACGCGGCGCAACGAACCCGCCGCATTGCCGATTCGGCCGCGAAGCGGAACGAACCGCGGCGATTCCGCCGGACCGCGGCGACGACGTCCCTCTCGTCGCGAGTCCTGCGAAGTGGGTGAGAAAACGCGAGTTTTCTCTCCCGTTATCGCTTCCCCGATCGTCGATGGTCGTCGACGTCGTCGCCGCGTCGGCGTCGTCCCGTGACGAAAGACGGACGGGGAGAGGAACGTGCGGTGACGCGAGAATATTTGACTCCGTCCTGCGGTCCTCAACCGCGCGTTTCACTCTCGCGGCCGCGACACGAATATATGGACCTCGGTTAAGGCGTCTCCCTTTTTTTTCTCTCTTTTCTTTACGAACGCCACGCCTCGCATTTCTGCATAATCACGGCTGTTGTCATTCCCCTTCCCCGTAACGTGCCGCGATCCCATGCCGACCCTTCCCTTCCCTTCCGCCGCGGTACCGCCTCAGGGGGAGCCCCCTTCCTCTGATCCCTGATACCTTGCATAGCTCCTTTCCCCCGCTGTCCTCAGGAATCCGAGTACGCTGCCCGTATAGTGTGGATAGTAGCGGGCGAACCGGTGCATTATCGAATGCACCGCGTCTCTAGTAATGTTGAGAGAGATAGAGAGAGAGCGAGCTTAGCGAGCTGCAACGTCTACAACGTTGAACCGCAACCGAGTCCATGACTCGTTACTGTTGTATCATCGTCACGGATCCTCACTTTATCCTTTCGCGATGACTTTATTGGGAATTTTACAATGATCCAAAAAGTATATATACACTCAGAGAAAAAAGTCGTATCAGCAACTAGAAATTTGTGGACAAATAGCGCCTCAACTACTGTCTCTTATACACATCTAGATGTGTATAAGAGACAGCCTCAACTATGTGCTATAAAGTTGCAGTAACAACAACAAATAAGTTATATGAACTAGGAAAACATAGTAATATTAACCATTTATAGTAAATCGTTGGATAAACTACATATTTGTCTAAACTGGAAAAATGTTGTTGTCATAATATCTTACTTGTATGAAGTTTATATAACTGTGTAATTATAGTTGAGTCGCTATTTCACTATCAATTAATAGTTCACAAATGTAGTTAGCGTGACTATATTTTTATAGTATTCAGTACTACTTTAGTTCCTATTACTTCGTAAAACTAGTTGCAACTACTTAAATTTCAGAGTTGCCAAATTATAGTTGCCAGAACTATTTCGTTTTCTCTCAGTGTAGTTAGACCACCAGTAATAATTCAAAGTATATTTAAATTGGTCGACAACGACTGGCCACAATTTATTTCAAATCAAAAAACACACGTTTCATTTTACAATGATTTGTACGCTCTTGCGTACATTCTTGTCACTTTACGTATTAATATAAGTTAAGAAGCGTTCATTTTAAAAAGAATTTACAGATCCTGCGTGCTTGTTTTCGTATTTTTTTACATATTTCTATGAATACGCAAAGTAAGATCTATATTTATATCTGCAGATAATTGAATTATATAGTAACCAACAACAATAATAATAATAATAATAAAATAATAATCTTTTTCTTTGTCTTAAGAGAATTGGCTTATCTACCTCATTAATATTTTAAAGGATGATGAGTCCTTGAACACGATTCTGAAGAGTCGCTGTGATACGGTAATATTAATGACTCCAAGGTGGATCTTAATGCGAGCATCGTTAGCGTCGTGATAAAACGAATGCACTCCAAATTAGACAAGAGTTAATTAATAACGTTCAACAATAATCTCTGAATCGATGGAACGTATATGTATATGTGCAGTCTATAATAGATTACCACGCGTAGCATTGATTATACGTTCCGTAACCGACTCATTATCTTTGTTTATCCTACGAGCGCCACGGTGGAATCGATTCTATAAGGCGTTCCCCGTAGAACCGTTTGATTGTCGATCGGCATAACCGTTAGCGGTAATAGTAAATCATCAAGTCGTTTTCGGAACGGCTGCGAAACTGCGGCACGCTTAATAAAACCGATACGAAGCGACAAACGCATATCTGCTTCCGTTACGACATTTGGAATAACGTAACTCGAACGTTTCGATTCAAGTAAACAAAACTGCTAATTACATAAGGAGCCCTTGCGAAAAAAATTTTCGTAATGTCTCATAATACTTTTAAGAATACTTTTCATATTTTAAATTTATAAAGATTTCTAACAAAATACATTAAACTTCTTCAGATCTTATAAGTTTTCTTGTAGAAAATTAGGAAATGTAGGAGATTGTAGAATGAGAAATCTTGGAATATTTCAGAATCTGCATATATAAAAAATTGTAGAAAAGATGTAGACTTTTTCATATCTTTACACATTTTCTCAGTGTTTCTGAAAAACGTTCCAATTCGCATAAAAAATCTGCAATTTTCTAAAAAAATTATAAAATTTATTTAGAAATCCTAAAATATTGTATGAATTCTAAGAACATTTTTCATCAGGGATTTGATTCGTGTTTGTAAAAAGTTGAGTTACGTCAGAAAGATTCCGCATCTCCTTTTTTACAAACGTATTAAGCTAATTATAAATAAAAAGGGTATTAAGCTAATTATAGTTATATGTGAGTGATACACGCAAAACAGCGTGCGAACGAGACTTTGATGCAAAATACTTCGATTCTGCGACTCATTTTGATGTGCTTACCGCTGTCAAAATGACACCATCATTACGTCTACCGTGAAGAATTAGATCGAATAGGCCAAAAGATCAAGTTCAGCCTACAGACGACGATGAGTGATGATCGACGATGAATCGACGATATTACTTATCGTCAGCATTCCTGCACTATCATACGGAGCCACGCCACTCAAATGACCTTTGAGAATGATCATTGAATCAGAGAGTATGACATTAGTCCACCTGATTTTATTTAAAAGATATCGCCCGTAAACGAATGAAGAGAACAATTATCATAATAATAAGCACGTATTTAGCAAGCTGATATATCTAAAAATACAATTTATAGTAACATAAATTATTTAAATAAATTTTTATCGATTTCTTTCCATCGTTGATTTCTTCTATAAATCAACGATGGAAAAAAAAATCGTTGATTTATAGAGAAGATCAGCGGAAGGAGATGAGATAATGAAGGTAAATTTATACATGAATTTTATAAATCTTTCCGGAAATATTAAATGCAAATTTATAATTCACCAAAATCTCCACGTCACTCGTGAAGTTTCTTGCTTCCAAACGTTTTATTTCACGGTTTGCGTCCATTCTGGATCTCTGTTCGGGTCAAGAATACAACGGGTGTCGCATCAATTGATCCTCGTCCTCACCGCTACGCTTACATCCATCTTTGGACCACCGGTGGAACGAGGTGAGGCCGATGATCGTCACGTACGAGCCGATATTTATGGCGCACCGCCTTTTTCTGCGCCGCGCCGGCGACCTCGGCCGATGCGACGTGACCTTGATGAATGGCGAACCGGCCGTGATGCGATACGATGCGATGCCATGCGATGCGGCAGGTCCGTACCTAAATACCAGATCACTGGAGTGTGGACGGAATTGCTTGCGCGTGCTGCTCCGGGGCGCGTCGCTCGAGTTTCTTCTCGTAATTCACGGAAGGTTGCGCAAGGCTAACAAGAGTTTTCGCTATATTCGCGCCGGCCGTTCCTAATTCCTCCGATCGCGCATCCAACTTTTCTCTTCTTCCTTCGGATAAAAATCGTGCCTCGTGCGATCGGTTACGCGGGGAGTTTCCCCAGAATTTTCTTAACCCTTTAAGGCTTGTACATAATTATGTACATTTATTTTGAGTTCTTCCCAAATGTTTTGTATTGATAAAGTAATGTTTCTGTCGGTATAATACTCTTGATTTCTTTCATATGGAGCTAGATTCTCTATCACAATTCGTAAAACAATGGTGTTCTCGCTAAACAAGCTACTATTGTGATCGTTGATCATAAATTTTACTCAAACGGAATCAATGCCTGGACCTTAACGGATTAAGTAAAGATGGAGCAAAAAGAAGCCCATTTTTTTCAATTATCTAGGCTGCGACAGCCTCGGCGATGTGAGAAAAAAAGAGCATTTCTTAACCTTAAGGAAGCATTTTTTAAGATTAAATTCTTTTTCTGAAAACAAAGTCCGATATCAGAGGGTCCTACGTTTTTTATTTGTTTTCGAATGCGCAGTAAGTCTGCACCATTTCGCATCGGCAAGGACGCGCTCCCGAGGAGTCGCAGTTCGCATGATTCATGCCGGCGCAAAATTATGTCCGGCTCCACGACTCCGCGGACATTTTCTCGAAGACCTAATGCCGTAATTATAATGCCGCCTGCACGAATTGATTATTCATTTGCGGAAAATATCGCACCGCAACTCGTTCAAAAGCATGGCGTTTGTCGATAGAGAAGAAACGACTCTACGAAATATGGGACACTTCAAGTGACTCATTGTCAGTATAATCCACATAGATAATTTTAATTTGAAAAATAAGCCTGGTTACACACCCACCGCACACCACGCGCCCACTTCGAAACTCGCTCGAAGTAACCGGTTTTATCGTTGTTTAACGCGAGCAGTTATGACACAAATTTAGTTCTTTTAACATCTCTTCGCTTATCTTCCTGCCGCTTAGCCTTGAAAGTCGAGACGGTCTATTTACGCAAAAATCTGACGCGCTTGTACATATTTTGCGTTACCGTGTCTATCAAATACGAACTAAAATTCACGTTGTAGAATCGCGTTGCATTAAGAAACGTGAAATTACAACGTAAAATCGAAATTACTTGCGTCAGAATCTGTTGCTTTGCGTCAAGAGTTCGCGATACTTTTGCTGATCGTCTGGCTTCGTCGCGAATTTGAAAAAAGAAAAGATTGAAGAAACGTGTTCGACCGAGATTCCGCGATCTTTTCCACTTACTTAGAGACATTCCGGGCTCCCTTTCGCAAAAGGCCATTATCTTCACGACAGTCGACATCATCGCGTTATACTGTTGCCTGTAAACGGCGGTGGGTCACGAAACTAGCACATTAAATATTTACACATAGGTAAAGCGTGTTTTAATCGTTGAGAAGATCTGCGAGCAACAATGATATCTCCAACTCTTAAACTCCAGGTATCTCATGCGATATCCTTCTCACTCGCTCCGAAATAATTAAGAAAGTTCGATAAATTAAGTCGGCGATAATCCAAAACGATAATCCAAAAATAATCCACTTAAGTTAATATTAAAAGAAATTAATTTTATATATTATAATTAAATATTATAACCATCAGAAATATATTTATCTTTTAATCCTTGCTTTACGGCTTTGGATGGCTTCCAGTTCGTCTTATATATTTATAACATATATACTTTTTTATAACGTAAAATAACATGATAGCATATAGTATAATCTTTAATCATAATAAAAGATAATACTTTTCTATTCTATTCTAAATTCACATCAAAAATATATCTCGCCACGCGAACTTCATTCAACTTTTCTCGCGGGCACGCCATTATCGGGCGTTTTCTCGTTATCCCAGGTGTTCATTAGGCTGCTCGCCCACAAAATGTTTTCTTTCTAAAAGAAGTGTCACCCGCGGCCGATCATGTCGGCGTCCCGCCGAGAGGGGCTTCCGAGACGAAACGAGGAGCAGATCAGTTGGATCTCGATAAGAGCAACGCGGTCGGAAATAATGGTAGGGTGTGTGGATCGCGACTCGAAGCTTACGGCAAAGAAGAAGAAGAAGAAGAAGCAGAAGAAGAAGAAGAGAGGAAGAGGCAGGGTGAGAGAGAGCGGGCTAGCTCACCTTGGCGTCCATGGTATGCGCCCATTGGCGTCCCACGTCCAAAGGCGTAGCGTCTCAACCACGGTGGGCGATGGTGTACCGATAAGAAATCTACGGCCTGAACTGAGAGGAAGAAAGACAGAGAGAAAATAGTCGCTGCGACAGCGCCTTTATGGCCATTTGTATCCTTCGACCGTGTCGTATCGCCGCGAGCGCGTTTTATGCACGCTGCAAAACAATGCGAAAGCGTAACCCCGTTAGAGCTGTTGACGTATTTCGTACCTGCCGCACGCCTCGTTTTCGATGAAACGTCGATTTTACGCAGGAGGCATCGTCATCTGAAAGTGGGCGAATCGCGTGCCGTATACGAAGGATCATTGGAACGAGATAGAGACACGAGACACAATCTTCATTTCGTTCACCAGCAACAGATGTATCTTCTTCTCATTTCAGTAGATACATCATAAATATCATAATCCTGCACAAAACGAAAGTTGAGAATCGCGGGCCCTACTGAAAATCCTTATTCTCAATTATGATCTCAATTATGATCTCAATAAAAACTTGTATTCTCAATTATAATCTCAATAAAAATTTTATTCTCAATTATGATCTCAATAAAAATTTTTCAGTAGGGGGGATTCCTTTAGAAAAATTGTTCTCCACATTGTTGTATGCAGTTTTTATATTACTTTAATAAATTTTGTAAAAATTAGATGCCATTTGTTTTGCTCTTTCATTTTCTTTATACTGCTCTTGTCACTGCATCTCAATAGAGTTATTATTACTATTATTATCTTTCTTTCGGTTCTTCTCCACATTTGGTCAATCTTATCGAAAGTACGCCAGCCACGTTCGCGATATTATTAGCGGAATTCTGTCATTCAAGCCATGAATATGGAAAACAGAATGCTTGTTTAGTATGCTGACACATTGCTGAATCGCGTATATCGGCCACTCAATGGGCTACGTAACATGCCGAACATTACGTATTCGAGGCTATTGCATTTAGTATCACAGTAATTGTAAGAGAAACTACAATGATTAAATAAAAAGATGTACTATTATGGGTGTAACATTAACATTACATAAAACTATTGTTTCTATCATCGCTAACTCTTTATGCAAATATGCAAAATAAGCAGCGCACGACGCTAATGTAGAATTAAATTAATTTCATTTCATCACAGAGCGCTCTTATCTCATTACGCTGAATTGCTATAATATTAGCATTATTGTCAATTTTCCCAGGAAAATCTCCGAAATGGATAAAAAGCAAACGATGTAAAATTGGAGAAAATACCCCCGTCAAATATTTCGCTCGTTTTATCAGCTCTCTCTCTCTCCCCCCCTCTCTCTCTCTTTCTTTCTCTCTCACTGAAAAATTCTATCCAGCAAGCTGAGCCGTTTCGCGGTATCGCGCATCAGCGATGCGAAAGTATGCGCGTCGTTTTACGGTAGGCATATCGATGCCCCCTCAGGCGCATCTGCATCGCGAAGACGCGGCCTGGCGACGCGCGCGCGGCCTTAAATATTTCATTTACTCCGCAGGATTTACCCGGCGAGAAATATACGATGCGTCGGCACGCGCCGTAAATTCTTGCCGGCTCCTCTTTAACAAGAGCTTTTCTTTTTCTTCCTTTCCCCTCCCCCCCCCCTCCCTCCCACCCTTTTCGTCGAGCCTCCGAGCGCAACCTTCCAAGTCGAGGCGTCGCCTCGATTGTGCATACCGGGCACGATTACTCGCCTCATTGTGCGTTACGCAACACGGAGGAAGCGAGAAGGGGTAGAGCGAGAGAGAGAGAGAGAGAGAAAGAGAGAGGAAAAAAGAGAGGAACTAATACGCATACGCGACTCGTGCGTACGTGTACGCGCGAACACGCGGACGCCGATAAATAAACAAACGCGTAGGTGCCGCGAATGCGCGGCGAAAGCGCGGCTCGAGGAATGCCGCGCCCGTCGCGTCGCGTCGCGTCGCTGGGAAAAATCCGGGACATCCTTGCGCAACGTTGTACGCGCGATTGAGTAAAAAAAAAAAAGAAAGAAAGAAAAGGACCTTTTCGCTCGCGCGTAAATTCGCGCTTGGGGTATATTGCTCGCGATAAATGTCCACGTTTTGCGTCTCGACCGATTTGAGCGTCCTGGGGCCAAGGTCGTCCGCAGGATTTTTTCCAGGAGGGGGCGTGATTTAAAATATTACTGCCAGAATCAGAATACTTGTAATTTGAAATCTATAAACCTTTCGAAATTATAATCCTATGGATTAGGGCAGAGATCGGCAAGGTTAGCACAACTTTGTCTTTCCTTTATTCAAAGGGAGAGCAAATGCTTAAATTTTTGCTGATTCCAGGGGGGTAAATGCCCCCTCTTGCCCCCCCCCCGTGGACGCCCGTGCCTGGGGCTTTATTCTCGAAAAATACCTCATACTCACTAGAAGATCAAATGTAATCATGGGCGCCCTTACAACTTTTTTCCGGGGAGGGTAGAGTGTAAATATACTTAGGGATACCACTTTTGTAAGGCCCTGCGCACAATGGAGGAATATTAGATATTAGGAATAGGAATTAGAATTTTAGAATCAGTTTCCTCAATGTGTATTGAACGTAACGCACAATGGATATTAATAAGATATAAGACATAAATGTGTTATACGAAACACAACATAGCTTATTATTTATCTATAGTGTTCACTGAGGAAACTGATTCTAAAATTCTAATTCCTATTCCTAATATCTAATATTCCTCCATTGTGCGCAGGGTCTAAGGCTCTGCCAAACGAACGTATTTTGAAATAATATTTTTTAAAGAAATATTGATGCAGATTTTTATTTTTAATTGTATAAATTTCAAACAAAAAATTATCTGGTTGTCGATTATTCTAAATTGAAAAAGTTAAAATCCAGGGGGGATGCATATGCCCCTCCTTGCCCCCTTCATGGGCGCGCATGAATGTAATATTCTAGTAATATTAATGGGACATCGTATGAGTAATATTATGAGATACGATATTTTTCAAGAATAAGGCTCCTAGCTCTTCGCACGTGACGCGAATCCCTGGCGAAAATAATATGTTTATTGAAAGTTTATAAGAAGTTTGCTTAAGTGTTGAGTAGATGTTTCA
>NJRQ01000268.1:49746-64463 GCA_003063805.1 Aphaenogaster ashmeadi | reverse complement strand
TATTTATAAAATGTTATTGTCAGTATTATTTGCAAGGCGCGTTTCTAAACAGTGTAACCATCTATAAAACTCTTCATAAATAGTATAATCATTGATAAAACTCTTCACTTAAATAAATATAAACACAATCTCTCACTAATTATAATTTTCGCCGGGGATGTGTCACTACCGTACGATTTATCGCATCGCTTGCAACAGTGTCCAATTTGAAAAGGAAAAATGACGGGGATTCCTCTTAGGAATTAAATGTTACACGTTTATAAATGGATAATCGCGTACACGGAGATAAAGAGGAAGAGAGAGAGAGAGAGAGAGAAAGAGGAGAAAAGAGAGGGGAAAGAGAGAGAGAGAGATTGCCGTGCGCAGCCGTCCGACACTAATGTATCATACAGGGTATGCCTGGATACGGTCAGGTCAGGTGGATGGACATCCGATACGTAGCGGGACACGGACGGTTTCGAGGAATGCGCTTCCTTCCTGTCGATACGCCGGCTACGCCGTATTTGGGTACGCGCGCGTGATCGGAGATGCGCGATCGCCCATACGTTTTATAAGTAACGTACCACGCTAATGAGTCATGTCGCGATTACAATTCTATTCGCGTGCACCGCGACGAATCCGCGAGAATACCGCGCGAAGCTGCGACTTGAGCGGAACTCGTGCGATACAAGCTGCGGATGCAACGAGACGACGAACGTCTTTACGTTGATTTCGGATAGATTCGCGTAAGGCCGTAAGGTAAACATCTCAGTGACCGGAGATATGTACCTACATATATCCGAATACTTACAAAAACTTATTATTATTAATCTCCAATGCTTTTTTTATTATATTAAAATTTAATTATAATCTTTAAATATTAAAGAATATTAAAATTAAAATTTAATAAATATTTAAGTAAATATTAAAATTTAATTATAATCTTTAAATATTTAGAGAATATTTAAAGATTATAAATTTAAATTTTAATATAATAAAAAAGGATTTTTAAATATTTAAAGAAGAAAAAATATTTAAATATTTAATCATAATCTTTAAATATTTAATGCTTCTATGTAATCTTTAAATATTTAAAGATTACATAGAAGCATTTGAGATTGATAATAATAAGTTTTTGTGTAAGTGTTCAGATATAGGTATATGTCCGGTAACTGGGACGTTCACCTTGTCTTCGTTTTTAAACGCCCCGACACACGAGATTTAAAAGAGAAAGATATTAGAAATTGCGAAGGCTTCTTCCGTAGGAGAGACGAAAGTGGAAGATATTCTTCCGATCGTCGATCTCCGTCCCCGTAACCGGGCCAGTTGGTCGAATTACGAAACGTTACGTCTATTCCCGCAGGTAAACACCTGGTGCTGGTGACAGACCCCGAGATCGCCGAGGATGCGTACGCCTTCGACAATCCCTGCTTCAAGGACGCCACGCCCGCGGCGGTCGGCCGCGACACAGAGAGACCGTCATCGGTTGTACCCGGGGACACACCCGCGAAGGATTCCACGCGATGGTCCACACCCTGGACGTCCCTGGGCCTCGGCTCGGCAGTCCGCAGCGATAAACGCCGAACCCTCGACGACTCCTGCGTCGGAGTAAGTCACTCCCTCTCTTGTTTGCTTTTTCTTTTGCAAGTACTTTTGCCAGGAATGCCACTCAACATAATTGTTATAGGCGATCTTAAGGATGTCACGGAGGTACAATCTTAGACAAAAGTGCATGAAATTTGAAATACTTGAATATCTACGCCTTACGCATAGTAAATCTAGATATAAGGAACTCGAACGATAGTTGGAGTCTTATTTTTATTCCTAGAAAGGTATTTCCAGCATTATTTGCGGTTTTTTTTATTTATGAGCCTAAACTTTTGACAGTGAAGTTATAATTTATTTCTTTAAAACGGTGTAGTGAAAACAATTGAAACTTGGCAAATATTTTCATCTAACCGTATACTAGATGTACAAAAAAATTGAAAACATTGGTACTATTTCTTCAATATTTTTTCAGCTGTTTTATCCGTCAAGATCGTTTCTTTCCATAAGAAAGAGAGAGAGAGTGTAAAATCAGTGAAAATTAAAATCGTTATAATTCAACAACCGTTTAGTGGATTCGTTTAAAAATTTTTGCAGCACATCAGGAAGACTAAAAGAACAATCTCACAAATTTTTATCGACTTCGTACTATTTTGAAGATTTAGGTCCAATACATCCTTAATCTTATCTAACGGCGGTCTGTTTTATTTCTCTTTGTAATAAAATAATTAAGAGATTAACAAGAAAAGCGTTAAAGTTGTTCTCAGTATACAGAGGGATTTAAACGAGAAGATACTGATTAATTTGGTAAATCATTAAACTTAGACTTAGCTTGATAACTAAAGTTCGGTATTGCGTAACGAAAATCTCAGTAATTCAGTATCTTTTAAGAGAGCGCACTAAGATTGATCCTTTCCGTATTAAGATACACACACACACACACACACACACACAATACAGTCTCACTTTGTACAAATACATATATACGACGAAATGACACCTTAGTATGATGTTTTAGTTGAAGATTATCAGCCCGAACGACTGAGTTATTGCGCCAGGTGAGCAATAAATTCTGCGATTGAACTTAAACAACTGTCACGATAATAGTCCTCGTTTAGTCACGCGATAATAGCGACGTGATAATTGCAGGATGAGGTGGATGAAGGCGGGTATGTAACATTTATAATTCTCCATGATCTAATCTGACTTCGAAATATCCTTCTCGCAGAGGAAATGTCGGATTGAGAATAATTTCCAGGATTTCAACGCAATCCGTAGATAGATTGAAGAATCGTGTATCTTTTAAGTATTTGAATTTTATCATCAAAATATAACATGGATCTTGCTCTTATTAAAATATTTATGAGGATAAATTTGAAAATAAAGGTGAAAAGAAATATAACTTTGTGTGTGTGTGTGTGTAGATAGAAATACATATTACCAACAAAGAGATATAACTTCCCAGACAGCCAAGTCTGTCGAAAACAGGTTCTGCAAAATGTCTGTTACAAATTTTGTTGGCAAAAAGGCTAGAAATTTGATACAGAATCTGGCTGTTGGCAGAAATATGGCAAAGTTTGTCAACAAAATATGATGGCAGATTGATGGCAGAAATCAAACAGACTTTGACATATTTGCTACACAGTTTGACGCAGATTGGCGACAGAAATAGAGCAGAGAATTCGCGTTGCTTGGTTTCTATCGCCAATCTGCTGTCAAGTTATGTCAGCAAACTTTGTCGGCAAAACACGAGCTTAATATAGACACAGATGATGCCAATTTGCTAGCAATTTTTGATCGAATTTGCTGCCAATTTGCTACCATACTGCAGATAGTTTGCTTGCTGGATTTGTAGATAGAAATACACATAACGCTAACGAAGACGAATAATCTAGGATAAATATCTGGCAAACGTCACATTTTTATTAAAATAGAATTCGAGCATTCGGATCTATCAGCTGCAATTTATATCTCAGCTGCAATAACCTGACTTCGAAATATCTTTGCAGAGGAAAGATTAGATTGTGAAAATAATTTCCTGGATTTCAACGAAACCTGGATAGACAGAAGAAAACAGTATCTTTTGAGTATATTTAAATTTTATCATCAGAATTTAAAACATGGATTATGCTTACTAAAATATTTATAAAGATAAATTTTAAAATAAAAATGAGAAGAGATATAATTTTGCAGATAGAACACGTTGTCAACGAAGATAAATAATCTGGGATAAATGTCCGGCGAACGGTCTCGCGTCACGCTTTTATTAAAGGTCCGAAAATTCGGATATTTATTAGCCGCAATTTATATCCCAGTTGGATATTGTATACATACATGACACAGCCGGACGTAATAACATCGTCAATGGGCACGACTTCTCTTTCATAAGAATATGACGTATCTCTCCTTCATCCACTTGTCCCTGCGTTATTAGCTCGTCATCGGCAAGGTTCCCGTTCATTGATCGTCTCTCGTCGAATCGTGCTCGGGAATAGCGGACTCAACGAATTCATCCATATCTCACACTCACACATATACATGTACACGATGATCGGCGAGCACGACCCATACGCAATAATGCGGCTCTCGTAGTGAGAGTAGTGGAGTTTTCATCGCCCATGTAACGATCGACCCGCCTGTTTTCTTGCTTCAGCCCAAGGCCACCAGGGTCAGCCTGGTCAGTCTGCGTAGCCGTGACTTTACCGGTCTGGGTTTTAACGTGTGCGGCAACATGAGGGAGGGCATCTTCGTCAAGGATCTGATGCACCGCGGACCAGCATCCGAATCCGGACGGATACACCCTGGTTAGTACTATCAATCAAAGCGTTTCTTCATCTTGCGGTAATCTTGCGAACGTTTCGTTCCAACATTTATCGGCAACGAAGATTAATTCGCGAAAGTTTATCAGTCACTCTCGATTTCGAGAGTATATAGTTCTAAGTATAGTTTCAAAATGTATTTAAAGAGTTGTAATAAATAAAGAAATGTATTAAAGAGTTTAAAAGTTCTCGATGGACTATTTATAGTTTTGAAATGTATTTATAATCTTTTACTATATAGTTTTAGAATTTTCTTTGGTCTTTTTGTACTTAATTTTTATTTTTAAAAATTATATATACATGTAGTAATATGCAAGGTTGGGAAAGTTACTTTATAAAAGTATCTAGTTACAATTACAGTTTTTTCATAGAAAATGTAACTAGTTACAGTTACAAGTTATCGATTCTGAAAAGTAACTCGTTACAGTTATAGTTACTTAAAAAGTAACGAGTCGTTACTTTGCAGTTACTTTCTTGCAATGAAAATAAAAATATCAAATCTACACTTATAGTGATAAAAATTTATTGACATTTAATACAAAATCAATACTAATGATGCTAGGCTCTCGGATATAAAATCAAAGATAATTTGGAAGAAAGCCAATGTGAGCCAACGCCGTTGTCGAGGCAAACAATAAATTTATTATTCAAAATATTATTAAAAATACACTATACAAATCTAAAAACCGCAAACGTTTCGACTCGGATTTGAGTCCTCCTCAGTGGATACAATTAAAAGTGATAAATGAAATGGTAAATGAAATGAAATTCACGTCACCTCCACAAATGAGAAATACTTACAATTAGTATGTGACTTAAAAGGAGAGAACCAAAAAAAATTTTTTAGGTAATAGAATTTTACCTAAAAAAATTTTTTTTTCGTTTTCTCCTTTCCATTCGTAAGTTGTGTCGCATGTCGAGAGCAGTTGGGAGCATGTGCATTGAATTGTAAAGTGTCGATAACTGTATATGCATAAACGCAAGGCCACCCAATGCAATTGCCAAAAGTTTGAAATATATATAAAGTAACTATTAATGTAACTATTAAATTAGTTACTAGTTACCGAAAATATGTAACTGAGTTAAGTTACAGTTACAGATGGAGAAAAAAGAACGAAGTTAAGTTAGAGTTACCGAAAAAAAGTAACTCTAACTGTAACTTCGTTACAAGTAACGAGTTACTTCCAACCCTGGGCTAATATGTATATATAATTGCATATATAACAGATAGATATATATACACATATCTATCTCTGCTTTGATTTTCTTACGATTAGATTTTTCATGCTCAATCTCGTTGCACACGACGACGCAGCGAGGATTTTCTCTTCGCTCGCCGTACCGAGATTGAAATGTAACACGATTTCTGTTGAGAAAAAGCGATCAGCCCGCCGTGATTATAAGCGAACGAATTATAATTCAATACCTCAATTAACGGATGGACGTGTCTCTTTCGACGAGAGCCGTCTGCGGATCTGAGAATCACCCACATACCTACATTCCGCAGTGAAAGCACCGTTACCGCCGCATTCGAGCATTTGATAATGCGTGTCGTGAGACGATTAAAATGGAGTATCAAGCCCTCATTAAAGTGCATTTGCTGGCGTAAGTGGAGTGCGCGCATCGCCGTGCTGTGATGGCGAATGGCCCAGTTTGGCCAAAGGCAATGGCTCAACAAATTTCTAATCTCGAGTTAAAAGCGTAATTTACAACGAAAAATGCCTTTGTCCATACAATTCCTTGAGTATCATCAAATTGCAGAGCTAATTTTCCGCCCGTGTTACGATATTGCGGCTGGAATTCTTGAGATTTCGATTTCTTCTAGACAATCCAAACGCACTTTCAGTCGTTACCTCCTTGATCAGGAATGCGTGATTCAAAATGCATGCGTGTAATCTCAAATAGCAATTAGCTTCATCGTATTCGATAAAATTGTTTGTTGTGAAGAGGACTTTCCTTTTCACGCTACAAAATAAAAAGCGAAATAATTTTTCCCATAATCATATTCTGCGTCGTATTATCAAGAGCTATTCGTCACTCTTCTTTCTTCACGTTGCAGGCGACCGTATCTCCAGCGTGAAAATCAGCTTCCGCAACATGGTGTATGAGGATGCGTTGACAATCTTGAGCTATGCCTCGCCGTACGACGTAGAGCTGGAGGTGGAGAGCGGCGGTAGCGGTTCTAAGCCGGCGACGTTGCTGAAGAAGAGCGTGGGTCCGAGCCCAACGAGGATCTGCCATCCTCTCTACAGAAGCCAGTCGATCCCGGAGCTGTCGCGGGGCCACAAAAGCGTTGCGAAACGGCTCTTCATAGCCGACCCGAATGAATCCGTAGGCTCCAATTATTCAACAATGAATTCGACTCTGAAATCATCGAAATCGACACCGGGTAGCGGACAGAGCCTCGAGAGGCGTCACGATGAGACGAAGAACAATCACCACAAGTTCGGCATTAAGGTGCTGCCGGCGTTGGATGGCACCGTGCATCGTATCGAGAATCAGAACGAGCACAACACAAATCTAGAGAGAAGGCACTCGCGCAAGATGGACGCAGAGAAGCTGCTGGCGAACAGGCAATCCGAGACTCTGAGTGACGCCGACGAGAAGAAGCTCTGCAACGAGCGTCTTCAGCAACGCGCGGACAACGGTGTTGTCTCGGCGAGAATTACCGTTGACAGCGTCGATGTGCCGGAAAAAGGCGGTAAGAACACCGACGGAGGGCTCAATATACCGTCGGAGGTGCCAACGGAGGTGCATAACGCGGCTATGGCGGCTCGCAGAAACCGAAAGAGCAGCTCCGAGCCCCTGAATATGCAGAAGATCAGTTCGTTCGATTCCGATGGCGCCAAGAGTCCTCAGAAGAACAAGCGGAAGGCACCGGCGCCGCCGAAGAGCTACGAGGCCGCAATGCCGTCCGCAGAAAAGGACGCCATAGACACCATTGACAGCATCGCCGATTACACGGAATCGTTGTGCGATTACGTGAATAAAGCGCGTGAGAACACCGACGCCGCCGCGGATGCCCGAAGGCACCGTCTAGAGAATCAACCGATAGTGAACAGACGGAACTCCGAGTCGGACACTGACAACGAGATGCAGAACAGCTTTACAATCGAGCTGAATTCGGCAGATATTACCATTCATCGCACGCCCGTGCCGGAGGCGGATGACGACGAGGATGAGGACGATATATATAGGAAAGCGGCTAGCTTGGGCGACTTGTCCAAATACGAGAACAAGACCGCGGCGACTCTGGAGAGGGCGCAGAGCCTCGATATGAGCGCCGACACCGGGGCAAAGAAGCGCAAGGCACCGCTACCTCCTGAGGACATCAATGAGTCCACGGAGGATCTCACGAAGCTTGATCAGATTGACACGTTTGATCGACGGAAACTGAAGAAATCGAACGAGTGGGGAACTCTGGATGCCGTATTCTGGAGTGAAACTATCACCGAAGCAGACGAGAAGGCGTGTGGAAAAGCGCGTACGAGGAAGAAGAGCAATGGTACTTTGGAACGCTCCAAGTCCGCTGTGGAGATCAAACTGAAAGAAGATGTCACTACAGCAGCGACGGCGGACGATGTGTCCGAGCAGAAGAAGTCTAGCGATGATTCGGATCAAGAGATCACTAGCATCGAGCTGTATAATCTGCCGTTGAGCAAGCAACTGACCGAGGAATTTATTCACAATGAACGCATGTTCAATCCGGACGAGGATAATTCCCTGGCCAGAATCGTGAACGACGGCCAGGTGGTGAAGAGTCCGACCCCGAAGGAGGTGGAACTGGACTTCCAACTGGCTGATGAGAAACGATTCTTCGAGGAGAGCAAGCGCGAGGGGGAGACCGGAAACGAACCGGATAGTAGTTCCATGTCAGAGAAATCGGAGGACTTTAGTCGCGCCTTGCGCTATTTCGAGCTGCACGCAATCGGATCACCGACGTCTCCGGAGCCGACAACAAAGATCAATCTGACACGGCTGGACGAGTGGAGGGAAGAAAGAGCACCTGTTAATGACGTGTCGCTTTACGCCGGCAGACAGGCGGTTGTAGAAGAACCTATCTTAAAAGTGACCGTAGATAGAGGTTGTCGCGGCTGTGAGGACAAGTGCGGTCAGCATAACGTCGACTGCAAACGTGAGAAGCACGCCGACAGACAGCATCGCGTGACCGTGCGATCATTCTCGGAGGATAACAGGACGGACACGAGAGACAGCGCGGAGAGAGAAATAGAACGGACGTCCACACCGACGCATCTGCGACTACACGCATCCAAATCTGAATCGTCGACCAGGCGCGACAAATCCCAGGACATGGAAGAGAACGCGGAAGGTAAGAACGGCGGTACCTTCTCCACGTTCCATGCGCACCGGACGAAGTTCGAACAGCGGGGTGCGGACAGCCAGCAGCGCGATAGGTATTCGCCGATTAAGACGAAATCGCCGACCGACTCTACGTTTGTTGACACGCACTTCGCCAGACGCATTATTAACGTCTCCAGCCGCGACGAGAACGACGAGGAAGAAGAGGACGAGTACGAGTTCGGCTCGAACGTGACAGCAAACAGCAAGAGCCCATCTTCGCCTAAGGAGGATCGTCATAACATCAGCAGCGTCAGCGTGTCGAGCGGCGAGAACAGCGAGGACAGCGGTCTAGTCCGAGAGTCGATGGACTACAATAATCCGCAGGACACGGAGAGCCGTCCACCTTTGCCCAACACACCCGTGCCGCCAAACGCTACTCAAAAGATGACCTACATCACGGAGATCAAGGTGTCACCCAACAGAGAGGGCATCCGCGATACCGACAGCGAGAATGAGGAAGTAACGACGGGAACTAACGGCGAATCGCGGAAACTGGCGCGGCACGAGATCAAGGTGACGTCGAACGGCAAACCTACGTCCGGCAAGAAACCTCCGGTACCGCCAAGGCGATCGGACATCACGAAGAGTCCAAAGGAAGATCGGACGGACAAACAGGTCGTCTACGTATCCGAGTACAAGTCCACGGCGGGCAAGGGAGTCCAGATCTTGGACGCGCACCCAGGATCAGAGGTCAAGCAATCGGAGAACAAAAAGTTTGAGCATTGGATTTTCAGGGCTGATAAGGAGCAGAATCGCTGGAACCCCGCTTCCGGTCAACCGCAACCCGTGACGAACATCATGCTCTCATCCAGAGACGATACGAATTAGAATATTTGCGATCCTCGGTTTCCTTAGGAACGCGAAGCGGAAGTAATAGGGTAATTGTGTGTTATACTCAGCTTAGGACAGACATTTTATTCGAAAAATATCGGAAATGAGATTTCTTCGTATGCGACGTTTCTTTACGAAGACGATTGAAGCGATTAATAGAAAAGCAATGGTATTAATGTTAACGAATGTTCTTCGAGTTTCCAGAAAATCAAGTGTTTTGGGATAACGTCCTTTCTAAGATAACCGATTCGAGCAAATAAGAACAAGACTAAGCGTCGCAACAATAATTTCAAGAGACAAATAATATTTTTACATATCATGTACATTTTTTTGCATCAATTTCTAGCTTTTTTGTTTCTGACGCTTAGCTCCTTTTTCATTTCCAGTCTTCAATTCAATTTGACCTCAATAAATGATCCAGATGGAAAGCGAGAACGTACGTAAGTCTGGAAGGAGAGAATATGATTAACTTTATGTCACGTATGTGTTGATGCATTTCTTGATACGTGTTTCATACACGACATATAAAATATGTACATACATTATACATCCAGGAAAATTTTTTTGATAGCTTTATCGAGAAGTTTTATCCTCCAGACGGAAAAATATCTTCGTCTGAAGTGTGAATATGTAAGATATCCGAAATTATTATCAATTTTTTTAGAAGAAGAGAGAGACTCAATACTGTTTCTCTAATTCGACTTGCGTTTAATTTATCTTCTAATTTTCTGTAACTTATTTTAATATTGTAATCAATATCTTAGAGCCAAAAAAATCGATATAATTTTCATGATATATATCATACGATATCGATGTAAGTGCCGCTGCGCTGCTGAAATTTAAATAACACAATGAAATTGCTCTACATATATTTACAATATCATATTTATACATTTTAGATCAAACTCGTGCGTGGATCTTGATGTTATGAAAATGATTCTAGCAAAAATAGCGCAAAGGATTAATTGAAAAGACATCCATTATGCCGATAATAAATACGAGATATATCATGCGAGATAATCAGTAATATGCTGAGAAACTACGTGCCATAAAGAGTAATTATGATTAGAGGAGATTACTTGAGGTAGAATTGAACTGCAATGTGCATGTAAGATTGCAGATTTATCGCGTGCATTATATCCGATCGATCATCACACGAATAAATAATGGTTGCAAACGCGATAATCGTGCATACTTTTTCCCCAAACAATTGTGTCGTATATAAATGTAGGCCAGTGTTTTAAACGTGACGGCTAGCAAACTTAGCGTATTTTATGAAAGATCGTGCATTTTTCATTAACTTTTATTCTCCCCGTTTTTAATCAAAATAATTTTTAATATTATCATTAGAATTTGCTAACAGAATATATAATGAAAAATACGTAATCTTAATTTATCTAAAAACTGGCAAAATAATTTTGTATGTATTATGTATAATTTATAGCTATCTCTTTTTTTTACTTTTCAGTTGTCCGTACTTTTGTCGCACATTTAATGCTACATGTGGTTGTTCCATTCTTCTGGGTTGAATATCATTTTTATATTATGCATATATCAAATGACTTAAAATGGAATAATCACAAATAAATAAAAATAAGCTTTATTCAAAGACTGGATTTTTATGCCTAATAATAACAAAGACGCCCGTCTCGGAAAGAATGGGATCTAGGTTCGAACCCTGGCTGAGGTGATATTCTTCGCAATAAATTTTTTGCAATGTTTTAAGATGCTTATTAGCATCATTATTAAATTAATTATTCAATTTAATTCGTGATATTATTATTCCAGTTTCAGCTTAGAACTGCGTTTTAAGACCGAAAAGTAATCGGCACACAATTTGCAGAACTGGAAAAATGTATATAAATTCACTGTATATGTATATAGATTCACTGTAATGTATATAAATTCAATGTATAAAAATTATTAGACACAAAGATCCAGCCCCGACTGAATAAGATTTATTTCTACTTATTTGTGTTATTCACATATTGTGTGTGGTATAATCTCACTTCTTATGGAATAATCACATTTAGCCAGATATATAACGAAGATATGATATTGTATGTTTTCATCTACATTCTTTCAACTCTCAAATATTTCGCGACTATTCTATGAAGATAACAAAAAATCACAAATTATTATCTTACTGTTCACAGTCTGAATATCTTATTTTACTTAAATAGAGGTATCTTATATGTCGTTCTCTATACGTCCATTATGAGATACAAATAATTTCGTCGATAAGACGTTTGTAATCAAATAATAGACCGTGTAATAATAGACCGCGTAGCATGTAAGCGAAATAAAATTGTAAATCTGGGACTTTATATATAGTGACCTTGTTTAGTAATGTACTAACATCTGCATAGCTCATAAATTTTACGTCTAATTGTTCACGCGTATTATGTGAGTATTGTTCGTATGAAATACAAAGTAAATGTGTAATTAATATCTTACGCATAATTGTACTATTCGCTTCAAATACATTGATGCTCAAGCAAATATTGGGCGCATTAAAAATCTTAATTTTAACAGTATATATAAAGAAGAGCGCGTTTTCTGTTATGTGATTAGAATGTTTATTTTATGGCATCATGTTTTTTTTATTTGTTGTCTGATATTCTCCGAAAAGACAACAGGAATTCTAAAATATATACTAAATTTGCTATAACGCGCGGTTGATATCAAGATACAAATGTTTCACCATGTGTGTGAATGTATTACACTACCATATTATTAAAGAAAAGTGAAATGTTATTGTTAACTGATGCAGTCACATCGAGTCTTTCTGTGTACGTTAAATGTAATATAATTTATTTCAAGACTAACATGTTGGTAACATTATTGTCTATAATTTGTTAGTAACGAATGTATAAAGTTTTAATGAATAAAAGTGTATATTTTTAGACATAACCACTGATATTGCAAAAGTATATTTTTTTATCTGATAGATTCTTCCGAGGAGATAAAGATTATTTTTATTCATACGATTATCGTGTTTTGCGAACAATTCACATTATATCAAAAACATATACAGACAACAAAATCTAATCAAACTAAATAGTTAATTATATATTAGTCTCGCTGGTGAATTACAGTATCCCAATAAAAGTGAGATGTATGAAACGGGACTGAAAAAATAAATTGGCAGAACAGTTTAGCAGTTGCAATTAATATTATTAATATCACAGTTACATAAATATTACTATTCAGTATTCTATATAATACATATTCGTATTAACAATTTTTAGTACATACGCCTGTATAGGTCTCACAAAAAAATTATAAAAAGACATGATATGTGTATGTGTAAATATTTTATTACGAAATATATATGCATCAATTTTTTGCACATTATCCTCAATTTTTGTTTTCTTTTATTTTTAATTATTATTTCTGTCATAAACTGTTATATAACAAACTAAATACATTTGTGCGAAGAGAATTTTCTTTTACATTTAATCTTACGTAATAATTTTTTATAGTTCATTTTTATTATTAACTATGCTTGAAAATATTTGATAATACTTATACTTGCACGGTTTTTGTATCAAATTGTATAATGCATATAGAAATATTAATATAGATACTGCTTTAACAAAAAAAATATATATGTATAATATATCAGTTTTACTGCATACAATAATGCATCTTATGCGTCAATGTCTTCTATAATGATAATTTTAAGATTTTATTTTATCTTATATATCATTAGATTACTTATCCATAAACGTATTTGAACGCTTGTTAATTTACATTACAATAACATATGTTCATGATAAATGATTAGTTTCAAATATGTCCGCATCATGGATCATTTGAATTATTACGTAGCCGACTGCTTATAATTCTTTGTATTCATCAGTTTTTTACCACACATAGCACAGATAGCTTTCTTATACGCACAGGACTGGCAGTAATGGGATCCCACTTGGTGAACTTTCTGCCTACATATTCTACAGATCTCGAATTTTGTGGTGTACGGATTGAATCGTGCCTTTCCTGCGGAAAGAGCTTTGTTCTCACCGACCTTACGACCTCCACTCTCTGTCGTGTTCCTTGCGCCTGTCTTCCACGGATCCGGAGTAATAACCTTGCCCAATTTCTTCTCGCATTTCTCGCAAACCATGTTAAGATCTTTTATTTAGAAAAAATGCCACACAAACTCTCTGTCTGAAAATAATTGCGCATATCATGAGTATAAAAATAAATTATTTTTAAATTTTAAAATAAAATTATATTACACTGTACCTTAAGTCTTTGGGACGTAATCCTTTCTCACACAAATCAGTTCCTATTTATTCATCATTTGTACATACAATAACATGAATTTTTTTAGAATAAAAAGCACCAAGAACTAAATATCTGTCTGAAAATAGTTACATATCAAATTATGAGTGCACAAAGATGAATTATTTTTACATAATATCGAAAAGACGATTACATTATATTATTGTATACCTTAAATCTCTATGTTGTAATCCTTCTTCATATAGGTTTTTACTTGTTCAGCTCTCGTACATAAAACATCAATCTTTTCATCAGAATAAAAACTGAAAACCAAATATCTGTCTGAAAATAATTGCATGAGTGAAACATCAGACACTGGACTCTATGCACTGGACATATCATGATGAATTATTTTTTAATCAAAGACAACCATGTTATATTATTATATTATGTTATTATTGTACATATCTTTTATGGAGCAAATATTATACATACCTTGAATTTTAGGTTATGATCCCTCCACAAGTTGGTCTTTACTTCTTCAGCACTCACAATATCATGAATCTTTTCATCACAATATCGACGATATTGAAATTATCCGAATCACGCAATTGAGAAGATTACTGAAGAAATTTTTGACTGCGTAACGAGAGTTAATGAACATCGTCTTTCCGAGCGTTTCCGAATATTTACGAGCACCCGTAATTTCATCTTCTCTTTGGAAATGGGAAGAGGGAGAGAACTGGCTTCAATCAGAGATGAAGGGAATACCCGCAATCCTCAGTTTCCAATGCGTAGTGTGACACAAGCTTTAGTTAATCGGGGATGGTGAGAATTAGGCCGATTTATAGTGCGTTCGAAAATAGGTATGGGTACTGCCAGTACCATTAACGCATTTGTTAATTTTGCTTAACGACAAATGCGATTGGTCAATTCCAATGGAATAACCGG
>NJRQ01000268.1:0-14983 GCA_003063805.1 Aphaenogaster ashmeadi | reverse complement strand
GAAAATTTTAATTTTTATCTTCTCTAGAAAAACGTGAAAAAAACGTTTCTTAAATTATAGTTTTAAAAACGTTTTTGTCTAAACGTTTCTTATTGGTGCTTAAACGGTTAAAAACTTTTGGATACGTCTAGGAAACATTTCTGAAACGAACATGTGCTACCTGGGAATTGAGAATAACATTTTTATTGAGATCACAATTGAGAACAAAATTTTTATTGAGATCATAATTGAGATCATAATTGAGAATAAGGATTTTCAGTAGGGTGCTTAAAGCAGAAAATATTGTCTTGAAATTACAAGTCAGCCGTTCTGCTAGGGTCCTAAAGGCCTCCGCACAATCAAAAATATAAGGAACAAGGAATTAAACATAGGAAATTGGTATATGGAAGAAGGAAGAAGGAAAAATTTTAGTCCTTAACTCGTTCTTTCGAACTTGCCGCGATCGCGCCGAGTCACGTGACTCGGGGCGCGCGCGTGACGCAGGCGCAGAACGCGGCTGCGGCGGCGGCGGCGGCGGCGACGTACGGCGGTCGGTTAAATGTCTCGTACGCACGTACGAGACGGCGAGCGGCGGTGCGGCGAGTGCGCCGTGTGATGTAGTCCCGGGTCGTCGATGTTGCGCGAGCGTGTACGTAAACGTTCTCCCTCTCTCCGTCTGTCCGCCTCGCGAGCGAGCGCGCTATCGTCCCGACGCGACGGTGCGATGAGCGACGTTTCCGCGATCCGCGAGTGACTCCAGTGCCCGACGCGGCCACCCCGATACGGATACCGCTCGGCCACACCGCCGCTGGAACCATGACGGTTACGCGTGCTGCCGAACGCGTCATCGTGCAGGAAACGCAGCGTGAGTAGCCCCGTGTTGTTGCCGCCGTCCTCGGCGCCACCGCCTTTATCGCCGCCGTCGCGTCGTCCGGAGAGAACGGAGGAAAAGCGTTCGCCGAGAATACACGCGCGCGCGCGCGCACACACATTCATACACCCATCTTTTCCTGCCACCGTTTCTTTTGCTCATCTGCCTCGCGCTCCATCTCCCTCTCTCCTTCTGTCCCCTTTGCGCGATAAATACGAGCCGTCTCTCTCGATATTTTCCCGCCCCGGGTCCGTCGCCCCGACGACGCGCCACTTCGTGCCTCGAGTGGCTAGCGAACGACGGTTAGTGCGCGATCTCGGGCGGATCTCCGAATGCAGGTCGAGAGGGAGAGTCGCGATATCGCGTGCCATTGTTGCACCGCACGGGTGCATGTGCCTGGCCACGTCGATGCGGGAGTATCCGTGGGAGAGAAGGAGAGACGGAAAGAGCGAGAGAGAGGAGACGATGAGGGAGTCGCCACCCCCGACGTAGCAATATTTACGTTACGTAGCGGGCGATCGTGGTACCGCGCGAAAAGTACGTTTTTTTTTCTTTCCCCTCTCTCTCTCTCTCTCTTTTTTCCCTCCCTCCTTTTCTCTCTTTCTTCCGCGCGCTTGCTTCACCTTCACCTCGCACATACGCAGGGGAAGCGCGGGGAGAAACGCGCAGCTAGAATACGGAATACGCACACGTACGCGCGTATATGTACTACGATCGGATCCGCTCGTCCGCCTCGTCGCTGCCCCTTCGTCCCCGCCTCGCGTCGCGGACGTGGAAAGTGCAGGAGAGCGTCGCTCCAAGAGGAATGGACCTAATGATCGCGCGTCATACGTGAGCGGCTCGCGCGCCGCGCACGGGTGAATGCATTCGTAAGAATGCATTCACGTTCGTGCGGCCAGCCGCCCGCCCACCCTCTCGCCCCGCATGCGTGTTTCTCTCTCCCTCTTCCTCCCTCCTCTAAACCCTCTCTCTCTCTGTCTCTTTCTTCTGGCCCCTCCCTCCCGCGTTGGCGTTTCTTTCCTCGCTTTATGTAATTGCGTCCCGCGGACACCTGTCCGTCCGAACGCGTGCGTGCGACGAGCGTCGACGGCGCGGCGCGGCGTGGCGTGGCGTGAAGCTGGCTCCGAAATCGAAGCACGTGATCGAATCCGTCCGAATTTGCGCGCAGATCCGTTTCGCCGGCCTCCGGCCGCGCCTTCCGCCTCCTTTTCCACCTTTCTTTTCGCTCCTTCTGTTTTTCTTTTTGCCTCCCTTCCGCTCCGGAACCCCGGATCGCACGTCGATCTCGTTTTCAACGTGGCTCAATGAGACGCGCTTTATCGGAGGTGCGATTGCAGAGAACGGTTACGGGACGCTGTAACGGTTATAGAGATTACGACTGGATTAAGAGCGTTCCACTTTTCGACCTTCCTTCCTCGCGCCTGTACACGCCGCCTTCTTTTCGAAATGCTAGAACCCGGCGAGCATCCTCGACGTCGCCGAGGAGGAAGAGAGACCCCACCGTCCGTGACGCGTGCAACGTGATACATCTGCGCATGCTGCTGTGTGCCTCGGGCCTCGGGCAGAGTCTCTTAACCCTTTAAGGCCCAGGCATCGATTCCGTTTGAGTAAAATTTACGATCAACGATCACAATAGTAACTTGTTTAGCAGGAACACCATTGTTTTAGGAATTGAGATAGAGAATCTAGCTCCATATAAAACGGGTCAAGAGTATTATATCGATAGAAACGCTACTTTATCAATACAAAACATTTGGGAAGAACTCAAAGTGAATGTACATAATTATGTACACTGGGCCTTAAAGGGTTAATTGCGCGACAATCTGGACGGTCGTTCCGTGTATATTTCGTTTGCATGCGATAAAACGTAGCAACATTAGTGTTCGCGTGTATATTCTTTCTTCCCTCGAAATAGCAACTTCGAGACCCCAGCAAATTGTTTTAACCCGTGAGCACGCGCGTGGGGTTCAAACCCAGACGAAAACTATGAATTTACTAACCAAAATAATACATAGAGATATTTAAAAAAATATATGGATTTCTTTTAATAGAAATTAGGAAATGCTTGAAAATTATTTTATGTTTAAAACATGTGTCTCAGTTTATAATTATTTATAAATAAAAATTAAAAATGTTTATACATAAAAAATTAATTAATTAAGATGTTGGTCAAATTGACCCCCATGCGAGAACTCACGTCAAAAAAAGTCACGCGAGCACTTACGGATTAATTACGAGATTGAATAATATTTGATACTCTAACGTATGAATCTTCTCTCTTCCCTCTGTATATTTCAATTTTAAGAAAAGTTTCACGAGAGAATTATTTATTTAGTTTCCCATTATATGTATTAAGTTTTATTTATAGTTATCTTAAGTTATATGTTTATAGAGATGTTTATATTTATTAAGCTATATTTGTAAATTACAGTTTGTGGTATTTAACAACTCGTGACAGTTGCATTCTTCTTGTCAGGATTTTGAGACGAACGCAAGGACTCTGAGATGGCCGCGAAAACGGACGATACAGCGTCTATCGACAATCCCAACGATGGTAACTACTCACCGTTTACGGATATACTGAGGTAACGTAATGGCAAAGTCTTGTAACACGCGTGTCTCGTGTTGAAGGAGAGAGTTTAGACAAAGAGATATTGACGATCGGTGGAAACGATGGGGGAAGGATTCCACCAACGTATCTGTACAATACGGGATCAGAGCAGAGTACAGGAACCTCGGACCAGGAGCAAATCGCTCGAAACCGTACTCCGGCCACGGAGGATCAATTAGGTCCGTTACCACCCAATTGGGAGAAGGCGTATACCGACACAGGAGAAGTTTATTTCATAGAGTACGTATGCAGCACCTATACAATGTCACCTTATCGTTTACTTTATTATGACGAGAATATTAAATGACAAACTCTTATCAATGATTCTAATAGAGCCTATTTTAAACATTGATTACAATATATTATATGAGAATAATAATAATAATTTTATTGAAGTGCGAATGATATGAAATATTATACATGGAAGCAAAAGTACATTAGAGAGCTGCATCTCAAGAGGTGAGGCATCAGCAATAATGCTGCTTACAAGTCTAGATTTTTAATTAAAATAACAATAAAATAATAATAATGATAATTCTTATGTGCGGATACGTGACTAACATTTAAGAATATGCAAGGATGATCATATACATTAATAAATAAGTATACAGAGATGATAGAATTCTAGAATAAGTAGTAATATTAAATTAGCAATTAAAGAGGATATTAACAAATAGTAAAATAATTTATGAGAATACAATGCGTGGAAAAGATAAATATAGCTGAAATAATCTAGAATTTAATAACATTCGGTATAAAATCGTGCTTGTACAACGCGCAACACATCCTGTTCTTTATTATTAATTAATAAAGAACAGTATGTGTTGATTAATTATTTCTTGATTTATAAAAAGAAGTGAATCGTGTTACAGCCACAACACAGGCACGTCTCACTGGCTGGATCCGCGTCTATCAAAATTTCAAAAGAGATCTCTGGAGGAATGCCTCGACGATGAATTACCCTACGGCTGGGAGAAAATTGACGATACCCTGTACGGCACGTATTTTATCGATCACGTGAATCGTAGGACTCAATACGAAAATCCGGTGTTGCAAGCGAAAAGGGCGCAACAGAACATGCTCGAGAGGAAGAGTCCCAACTTCACTAGAAATCCCGACAAACTGAAGGGTCAGAGGATACGAACCACCTTGATAAAGAGTTCGCGGGGCTTGGGATTCACCATTGTCGGCGGTGACGATGCCGTGGAAGAATTCCTCCAAATTAAAAGCGTCGTGCCAAATGGTCCAGCATGGCTGGATGGGAAACTACAAACCGGTAATTTCCAGATACCGCTAATTCTCAAGCGTATGACTCGCTTCCGCTTCCGCATCTGTCCGTACAATTGTATTTCTTTTCAGGGGACGTGTTAGTATACGTTAATGATACCTGCGTGCTAGGATTTACGCATAATGAAATGGTAAACGTATTCAAGTCAATTGGTAGCGGCGAGACGGTATCTTTGGAAGTGTGTCGAGGTTATCCGTTGCCTTTCGATCCCAATGATCCTAATACGGAAGTTGTGACCACGATCGCCGTCAACGCGCCAGGTAAAGCAAGTGCTGACGTTAGTTAATACATATTAATGCTTTTATCAGAAAATTAGAATTATAGATCTACCCGAATCTTTTTAACAGAAGATCCCGCAATGTACATGGATTTGAATTCGTCTCTCCAAGACAACGGACGTTTCAATTTTCTGGATTCCACGTTCTTGCCAGTGCACAGTCTCCAGAATGGTGAGAATCTCGCCACGACATCTGTCAATTCGATGCCTGATCTCTGTATTTCGGACAAAATCAACACGATAAAAAGACCGAGCAGTACAGATATTCTGCTATCGGAAAGCAGTGATCTGAACGATTGTAAGGACTCATCCATGTCTTCCAAGCCAGAGTTTCTCAGCATCGCAATCGTAAAAGGAGCTATGGGATTTGGATTTACGATAGCGGACTCTGCTCACGGCCAGAAAGTCAAGAAGATTCTGGATCGTCAGCGTTGTAAGAACTTAATGGAGGGCGATATTCTGGTCAATATAAACGACATCAATGTCAGAAATATGAGCCACTCGGAAGTGGTGCAAGTGCTGAAGGACTGCCCGCGCAGCGAGGAGGCGTTGATACATGTTCAGCGAACGACGACAAAGTCGAAGGAGAAGAAGGAGAAGAGCGCGCAGGACTTTTTCAGAAGCAAAACGCCTACCGCAGATATCTATAGCACCCAGTCGAAGACTGTAATACCTAGCAGACCGAAAACACCGTTGATCGACACTAGGAATCGTCCCAAATCACCGACCAGCGCGAGCAGATCGAACTGGAACGAGGTGCAGGGCGAAAATGAATTAAATCCGCTGGATAACCACTATAAGTACTCTGACTATTCGCACGGAATGTATTACTCGGATCCATATAAGGCTAACATCACGACCAACCTGTCGGATAATTTCGCGGTGATGAATCTCGACGACGATTCCATTAGGAACGTTCCGAAGCGCGACTGGGTAGCAAACGACAAGTTGAATATCAGTAATGACATGTATTCTATCGACATCTCCCATCACAATAATATGCTCAAGCAGAATGGGTACTTACACTCTGATTACTACAAGGACGTCTATCCAGTTCAATCGCATTCTCAGTACAACGAGGACTACAATATGTATTCCATTGGACAAGAACAGAATGTTGACACTGGCGAGATTTGGGATAAGCGAAAAGAGACCACCAGTTTCGAGCATGAACAGCCACATTCCAGTTCTATATCTCGGTACGTATATCGTTCCGTTAATTCAAAAGAGTTAAAATTTTAAAGAATTAAATCAAAATTATTTTTGATTATGTAATGTATTTAAATCAAGTGTTTTTATATCTTCCAAAGCTCTTAATTAATACTATAACCATTAGATACATAAAATATGTTTAAAAGTTTATAAACAATATATAATTAATACAATATATAATGACCATATGCAATATATTAAAATTTAAAGAAATATTAACAAAATTATTTTAAACAATAATAAGACCGCGTAATGTATAATACAAATTAAAATCGAGAAAGGTCTAAACGGTCATAGCTTTGAACTAGAATATTCACATATAAAATATTATTGAGCACTAAGATCCAGCTATGACCGTTTAGGCCTTTCTCGATTTTAATTTGAAAAATTATTTTATTTGTGATATTAATTTAAGGTACCCTCAATATACAAACGAATTGGTTTGTCCAATGGTACCCGACATAGAATGGATAGAAACTTTAGTGACTTTAGTCAGACAAGACACTGGATTTGGATTTAGAATAGTTGGCGGTACGGAAGAAGGATCTCAGGTTGGTTTTGATGATCTGTGTTAACGATGTTACTTTCGTATGTTGCAAAATCAAGCATAGCCATCAGCTAATGAAAACGGAAATGTTAAAAATATTACGGTTAGCAGGTTTCGGTCGGTCATATTGTTCCTGGTGGAGCGGCCGATCTTGATAACAGACTCAGTACCGGCGATCTGATAATGTCTGTTGATGGAGAGAGCGTTATGAACTCTTCTCATCATCACGTAGTGCAACTAATGATAGCGGCAGCACAAAACGGCCGAGTAACTCTGGGAATACGACGTCGAATCAATACACAGGAGCATCTTCAAGAGAACCTTCAGTCGTCTTACGGTCGACAAATGAATCTTCAGTATCCATATGATGTTACGGTCACTCGAATGGAAAACGAGGGATTCGGTTTCGTGATAATCTCGTCCGTTAACAAAGCCGGCTCCACGATCGGCAGGATAATCGAAGGCTCGCCCGCTGAAAGATGCGGAAGATTGAACGTTGGAGACAATATTCTCGCTGTCAATCATATAGATATCTCACGCGTTTGTCACAAGGATATCGTCAATTTGATTAAAGATTCTGGTTATTCCGTCACATTGACGATTGGATATCCGTTGGACGATTGTTGTAGCACTGCATCTCTTTCTCAAAAGGTATAAGTTTGCTTCGAAAAATTTTGTAATTTAACAGCATATTGCGAAGAATTATATTTTTCTTTTTTTTTACTTATTTTATTCATATTGATTATGAGGCGATTGTAAAATATTGAATTTTTCTGTTTAGGACGAGCCTACAGGAGATGGAGATGGGGGCCAGTACCATGCTGTAGAATTAACTCGGGGCACCCGAGGTTTTGGCTTCAGCATACGCGGTGGCCGTGAATTTCAAAACATGCCGTTATTTGTCTTGCAAATCGCGGAAAACGGTCCAGCGTCTATCGATAACCGGCTTAGAGTGAGTAAAATTCTGATATATTTCTGTTTAATTAAATAAAAGTTATTGGCTCGTTTATTACAAATTTCAAATTCATATAAAGCCAATACAAGCCTAAGCACATAGGTAAAAACAAGAAATAAATGAATTTGAAATTTCTATCGAACGTACATCTACGTCCTAGGCTCGTATTGGCCTTATGTTAAATTTAATGTTTTTAATTGATTGTAAATTTAACTCTGATATATTTTGCTATAAATACAGTATGTTTAACTATGATGTTATATGCAAGTGTTTTATGTTATTTCTAGATTGGTGATCAGATAATTGAGATAAATGGTATTAACACCAAAAATATGACGCATACAGAAGCGATTGAGATTATACGTAACGGTGGACCATCTGTTCGTCTGTTAGTACGACGTGGCTGCCAGATGCCTTCAGTGGTAGGTGCTCCTCCACATCTCTACGATATGAATATATAGAGAATTAACCTTTTGATAATAACATATTAATATTAACTTCATGACATTTTTCCCTACTTTTGACGATACTAATGCTAACATTAGCACTGTATAGAATTTCTTTGACGATCTGGAAAACAAAGCTTTTCAGGGTATATAACATTAGGTACTATGCTAAGTGAAGAAGATGAAAGACAATACAAGAAAAAAAGAATCTCAAATAGACGATTACGTAATAATTTGCTATTACAATAGGAACGGTAATATGTTTGATATGCATATGAGAAAAAAATGTGTTGTATTGGATAATTCTTTACAAAGTTTTATTCGATTTTAAATTAATAGGAACAAAAATATGCATTATTTATAAAAACTATATATGTATAATTAATTTTTACAAACTATATTGCGTGATATTTCCTTTTTCTGATGTTTATATAATATGAATGATTTAAACCTAGGTGCACTGCAAATTTGTCATTATTACGATAAATATTTATACTTGCCTTTAAAAGTAGCGCTGAGCTAAATTCAATAACACCAAATGTGATCAATTTGCGATAATGGACGATGCACAGTGATGACAAAAAGTTTCTATCGTAATTATTATGCTTATAGGCGTATTAAAAATATTCTCTAAGCAGAGAAGGAATATTCGTGAGGGGACACACAGATGACTTTTTTTCTTGCAGCTATCATTACGCAGCTTGCGAAGGTTTTAATATAAGGACAATTGTACTTGCTCATCCTAACAAAATTAGGCTGGTGCTAACCTAGTTTCTCTTAATTGATCTAATCACAGAGTAAACGTAATTCATCCTAACACGTGTGATAGCTTTGAAAGTATATGTGCCTTGTTGCGCGTGTTCCGTATTTAATGAGATTATTAAGTAAATACTGCAGCCTTTGTGAAAGTGATTGTAAACCTTCATTTGAAATTCATTGTAGAGTAATCTCACAATCGACCAAATAAGTATTCGACCGAACCACGAGGGCACCCCGTGCAGGCATTTATCGAAATTACCCGAGAGGGGTGTGCCCCGCAAAAAACGTCAGAAAGTTCGATTTTCCATTTCATTGAACTGTTGTTCATCCAAAAGCAAATATTTGTAGTAAGCGCTTTCAGCGAGAAGCGTGTTTTCACGCTTCTCGGGTGATACGAGATAAGCTAATATTTCGTAAGATCGAGCTTTGTTTTACGGAGAGAGCAGTTTTCACGGCATTTATGAAACGTAGTCTTCTTTTTTCTTCTTTTTTTTTAAGAAAAGCAAACAATTAATTTATACAAGTGCGAATAGTGTAAATCACAAATGACTTGTACTAGCATATGTGGAAATAGATATATAGAAAATAGCGCAATATAATGCGTCACGAGCGTAAAGTTACAGACACTATCTATTGCTGACGCAAGCAGCATCGATACACATAAAGAATCTCAGAATTCGATATCTTATATTATCACGTAGAGATGACACATACAGCTGTCCATACGCTGTAAGGTGATATTGTAGACTGACGATTATAATAATATAAATTTATTATTCGTCTGCTCTTCTCAATAACGTTTCAAGGTGTAGACTTTTAAAATTTAGGCTCCTATCATATATAGACACCACTTTGTGAATCTTTTTTAAATAGTGACATAATTGTGGCCTTGACGATAAAGTGTTACGCCTTTTGATAAAAAGCACGTAAAGAGATTTCTCGCGTGAGAGAGATAGTAATTGTTTAATTGTTCTCATAACGTGCGACTCTATCGTTACGGATTATTATAAAAATTTGAACATTCTGTCGATGTCTTGTCTCCCCTTTTTTCCTAAGTATTTATTATCACGTATATGAAATGTATATGTATCAGTAATTATGTATAAATTTAAGGACTCATACAACCAAAGAAGTAAATGCACTTATCAGCCATTTTGTTCTGAGATTGAGTGGAAGATCGATATGATAGAATTTATTATTATAATAATTAATCAATCTCTTTTTCGGGCGATAATTATTTCTCACGCCCTTAACACGGTGTATCTATCGATGAATCATACATAGCAAAATTATGATGGAGAACGAATTTGACAGAAGTTTTTCTTCTTCACTCTTCCTATCTTTTTTCGATGTTTATGAAAGTTACATGTTTGAAAGAATAACGTATATATTTTTTTACTTGTAAAATAGTGAGAGATGGCAGATGTTGTTCGGCACGATGTATTAATGAGAGAAATGACAAAAAAAAGTTAAACTAGATTGTATTTTTAGATCTCAGGATTGATGTGTAAGAAAGAATGTAGCATATATATATATATATATATATATATATATATGTATGTGTATATATATATATATATATAATATATATATGCTACATATATATGTATGTATGTATATGTATATATATGTGTATATATATTTTATATATAATATACATGTATATGTAAAATATATAAATATATATATACGTTTTACTCATTACATGTGTATGCTTAACGAACAATTTGTATAAGCGATAAGCAGCAGCAAACGCATTTAATCGGATCACACAGTATCCATTTTATAATTATCGCGTTTATTTTTTATAATTATATATATATAAAGAATTTGTATATTGTATAGGAATACCGTAAGTTTAGTATAAATGTATATATTTGTTTTTCGAAGACTAAAGGATAATGTTGATAATTTATAAGGCTACCGTAAGAAGCAATAACGCGTCAATCGTTGTCTTATCGACTCAAAATCCACTCGTCGAGAATTCCGAGTCTTTACTACTCGTTCTGCCTTTTCTCTTGCCAAAGCTCCGGTTACATCGCATTCTTTTTAAACGCGACTGTCTCTCGAGGCATTTGCGACGAAGGATTTAGAATCTTAGTTGGGGGAAAAAAAAATACCGCGGAACGTTTCGTCGTTTCCGCGAACGTTACATCGCGTCTCGAGTAGTAAAGACAGCACCGATCATTAAATTTTACGCACGCACGGAAAGTATTTTGTATTCGATTGATATATATACACCAATTTTAACTGGATCAAACGGTTATTTTGTACGACTTCGTATATTTATTGTAATTCAGATGTAAACCGAATTCTGTACATGTCCGTTACGTCTTAAATAATCGTCGTTGAATAATCCGAAAAAAAAAAACTGATATTGTTGCTAAGGATATAATATACTACCGATATATATTGTTGTTGAGATATACTGAGATAATAAATACTGCATTGAAAAAACTTTGAAGGAATGTGTGATTTATCTTCTTGGAGAGAATTGTCTTGTATTTCCTCTCTCTCTCTCACTCTCACTCTCTCAGAATTAAATCAAGAACTAAATATTTGTCATTAAATTTGCAACAAAGGACAGTGTATGCATCGATGTAAATTACAGCTGGTATAACTGTAAAATGTTCTTATGAGATATTGTTAATTACGTAAGCGTTTTGCAAATGTCAAGGATTAAATTACCATTAATCAGCTATTTATTTTCAATATAGAGAAATAACTAAGTTATACTGATAATTATAAAATAATTATAATTTCATAATAATTAGTATTTTTCATATCTGTGTATATCTGTACCTCAGAGGTAAAGGATCGTAAGTCCACTTTTTGTCAAAATTGAGTTAATACTTTATACTTACTTTATACTTCTTTTATACTTTATACTTTAGTTTATATTTTATACTTTCCTTTTTACTTTTATTTTATATTTAAAAAAATACACTCTTTCCCTATTTAAAACTTTAAATCTTGTTTTCTCTCTAAATTTATAATGATAGATATACGATTATTTATCTCTAAAGTACAGAAATATATATACATATATATATAAATTTATAAATATAGATATATATCTATATTTATAATATAACATAGATGATATAATATTTTAGTCCTTAATTTATAAATAATATATAGATGGCAATGATATTTTAGTTCATAATTCTAAATCTAATAAAAGTCTCACATTGCAAATGTGGGATTAATTTAATAGATAAATAATCAAGGTAAGCAACCTTCCCCCCTCTTTCTCTTTCAGGAAGACATATTTCAAAATATATAAAAAAAACGCGTCCGCGCTTCTCCGCCCTTTAAATATGGCGTCGTCGCGGAGCCGGAGAAGCAGGCGAGCTTTTCCATTTTCGCGAAGCGATCATTAGTGATCGTCCGCTTATGCTTGTCGGTCAAACTGGTTAGCCTACAGCCCCGCTGAACGTTTCCGCATTCCAAGGCGGCGTACTTTCCGAGGACGTGTAAAGGTGGGTAAGGTTATCGATCCTTATCGGCGCGTTCATTCAGGATCGGCGATTTCCTGAAATCCGCCGATGTCGGATCTTTCCAATTAATCGCGGCTCGGGGAGGCCAATTACGGCCTTGCCAACGCGTCGATTGGCGGCACTTTTCTCGAAACCTTACGCGCGCACGTCACCGATCGTCGTCGATTCCACGTAAACTCGGAATCGGTCGCGAACGATTTCTCTTCGCGCTAATCCTAATAAAATTAATCACGAGATCGCCACGTGTGCGCAAATGCTGACATCAAATCGTGACGTCTATTGAACAAAAACGATACGAAATCTCGCGAGAAAAGCGTAATAAATAGATACATAAAAAATATATATCTATGCTTATTTAAGGATGATTAAACTTGAAGTTTGTTTTCTGAACTGGCTGCACTAGTTCAGAGTTTATCTTTTTTACTCCACATTGGAAGGAAAAAGATAAACTCTGAACTAACGCAGCCAGTTCAGGAACAGAAAACCAACCTTTGGATTAACTTGATTGGCGATTAGTTCATCAGGTAGTGAACTCTATTTTATTAATGCGGATAGGATCATGTAGAATTATGTACATGTCGACTTCTTCGTTAAATTACATTTCTAGTACCGAAGTTCCGAAAACTGGAAAGTTTCAAAGATTAAAACTCTTGAAAAATATTCGGAAGGTTCTGGAAATTTGGAATTTGACGAAAATCAGGTATGACTCGTCATGTTTATGTTAATAAACACGCCAATTATCGCCAGTATCAGTAAGGTATTTGTGTCCATTATTCACTTTGTTTTGTTCATTTTCTGCACTTTGTTGGAAGGTATTGTTGAAAATATCAAAATTGATATCTTCATGGGTAATAGCGATAAGAAGAAGAATAGAAGTAGAATAGATGTTAGGAGACATAAGGGCCCAGTAGGGCGATTCTGCATAATAACTCGTTATGTGCTCGCATAACAACAATTGCGCAGCTTTTTTACCACACTGAGAAAAAAAATTTGTTGAAAAACTAAAATATTTTGTCCGATACGTTCAACTAAAACATTAGTTGGTTTAACTGAACATTAGTTGAATTAACTAATTCTTGATTAAAAAGTTTTAATGGTTGACATGAATGAACTATACCTTTTTTAATTCAACTAATGTTCAGTTAAATCAACTAATGTTTTAGTTGAACGTATTGGACTAAATATTTTAGTTTTTTAACCAATTTTTTTCTCAGTGCATGTATTATTATACCTGCGCAACTGTTGTTATGAGCACATAATGACGGCATAACGAGTTACAGAAGAAAGATAATCTTCCTTCTTCCACATCCCAATTCCTTAAAAAATTTGTTAACTTGACTAAATTTTTCAACTAAACTAAAATTTAGTCAAGTTAACAAATTATTTTATTTAACGTAAACATATAATATATTATATATGTTTAAGTTAAATAAATAAATGTTTAAGTTAAATAAATAAATACTTGAACTGAATAAATTTTATTTAGTTGAAAAATTTAGTCAAGTTAACAAATTTTTTTTCCGTGTATGTTTAATTCCTTGTTCCTTTCATTGTGTCTGGGCCCTAATATCTTCTAGAAGTATAAAAAATTATCTAAATTGGAATCGATTGCTTATTCTAACAATAAGTTAGTGTTCATCGACATCTCCCACACAGCATGCCTATCCAAAAGACATTCAGAAGATATCCCGAAGATATCTTTAGGCGATAGGATATCTTCTGGACGTCTTTTGGATATGCATGCTGTGTGGGCTTCGTCGTTTGTATGGATTTTTTATTGTTTTTATTAATATTTTATCATTTTTAATAACATTTATAGATAGTTATAATGAGTAATTTAGCTTGTACTTGTAGAGGGTACAGCTTTAGTATGTTTTTCATCTTTGGCATAAACTTTTGTAAACGTCAAAAAAGAATACTGGAATAAATAATAATATATAATTGTATAATTAGGAATTTTATTCGACACTTGTACGATTGCACTGCCTATTCTGATCCGCGCAGAGACTATTTTCTTGGTACATAAAAACGAACTTTTTGCCTAATTTTTATTTTCATCTTACGTCGACTCCGCCATGCCGTGTATCTCAAAGTCCAAAAATATCCGAAACCCGAAGCATTTTCGATCCCAAGCATTGCGGATTAAGAATACTCAATCCGAGAATTAATCTTTTGTTATCTAACATACGAAAAAAGTGATAAGGGACAATAAATTATACATAATAAATTCTTTAAACAGTTCTGTCATTTGAATCAATCATCGATCGAGATTAATTGGATATAGCGTTTTCAACTGCAGTGCGTTTTGATCGTCTTCGAAATCGATTAATGACGTCATGTATTCTACTTCAAGTTAGTAGGTTTATAATCATACTGATTATAATTATATTTAACCCTTCGAGGCCACACTGGATGGGCGGCCACACAGACAAAAATTCAGGGCGATATTTTTAAGATAGGCTTTATAATCAGTGTCCCTCCACCTAGAATCCCTAGTTTGAGTCCCTCTTTCGAAGATCCGTGCAGTAGAAAGGCTTT